>CM064568.1:5290603-5411455 GCA_032716605.1 Paralithodes platypus
TGTGAAGGAATTACGCGGTGAGCAAAAGAACAAGTATGCATGATTACACTGCTCACTACCTCTGTTCCTAGTACATTTCCTCCCAACATCTTGCCTTCCTTGTCACCTGCAACCTTTTCCTCCGCTGCCTGTAAGTGTATAAATTCAATATTGGGACATTACCAAGGATCACACAGAATGTTTTGTTCCTTTTTGTTTGTTTTCAACTAACAGGTGCAGGGCCTGTTCAGCCTAGTTTCGCTTTAGTTTACCCCCCCCCCTGAAAAAACCCAAAAACAATGTATGCGAATAATTCCCCACCGTAAATAATAATAACCATGGTGTATAATTGACTCCGTACCGTACTCAGGACACGGACCTGAACCCAATTCCGTCAAGTTGTTGACTTACCCCCCCCCTCCCCCAAGGGTTGAAGAGAGAGGAGAGAGAGAGGAGAGAGGAGAGAGAGAGAGAGAAGAGAGAGAGAGAGAGGAGAGAGAGAGAGAGAAAGAGAGAGAGAGAGAGCGAGAGAGAGAGAGAGAGAGAGAGAGAGAGAGAGAGAGAGAGATACAGAGAGAGAGAGAGAGAGAGAGGAGAGAGAGCAGAGAAGAGAGGATAGAGAGAGAGAGAGAGCAGGAGAGAGAGAGAGAGAGAGAGAGCAGGAGAGAGCAGGAGAGAGAGAGAGAGAGAGAGAAAAAAGAGAGAGGAGGAGAGAGAGAGAGACAGAGAGAGAGCAGTCCCAAGGGTTTAGGGGGCCTCTACCCATGTGGTAGAAGAAATATAAGAATATGCCCCACGTAATAATAATCAAACTATTTGACTACAGCCTACTGGGCAGAAGCCCTATAAGGCTGGGAGAGGCAATTAAAATGTAAAACTTGCAAACCAAACAAACCAAAATTGGGACAAGGACAATATAAAGTCAAATTAATTATCAAAATCGCTATGTGGAAACAACGCTTACTAAAATGAAAATTATTAAATAAAAGAACACAATCCACCACATAGGTGTACATTACTACATGAGCAAGTTAATCTGTTTCCCAAGCAAAACTAATCGCACATATAACAACGCACTATCGTCACGTTAAAGGAAGTAGTCAAGTTTGGGAAGTCCGGGACGTTCTGGCAAATTTTACTAAACTCTGCATGAATAAAGACACTACATGTTAAATGTCAAAATATTATTTAAAATCAAATTTGCAACATGACCAGACATTAACAATAGTACAAAATACAAATATTGATAAGATATCTATACTATTACAAAATAATATATAAAATACAGTACAGCACTCACTAACGATAGTGCCATCGGGTAGGTACCTGTAAGCATAGCATGCCTCAAGTGAACCCTATCAATAACTACCCTACAAATAACCTACATTTATAGCACAAATAAACTAAGGTAATCGCAAAAGTACTGTACATGGCTTAAATTGTGCATTACAAATTTTGTTGTGTCTTTAGAAGTGAAAACATTACAAAATCAATCAAAATCAATGTGATTATATGCAAGTATCCTTATTCCTTCTAATATTTATTCCAGTCTTAAATATATATTTTCCTGGATTGATACTTGTACCCTGCATGCAGTACTTATAGATTTCAGTTTATATACTGTACAATTTTCATTACAAGCAAAATAGATGATTATTATTATTATAATGTAAAACTTGGCAAAATAAACAAACTAAAACTGGGACGATACAAATAAATGCAAAAGAAACCGATCAAATCGCTATGTGGAAACAACGTTTAATAAAATAAAATCTTGAAATAAAAGAACACAATCCACCACATAGGGTGTACACAACTCCATGAGAGTACTTACACTTGCAAGGTTACTTTCAGAGCCAAAGTTGGGGAGATCCGGCCATATTTCGCTCGGTACTTTTAAACTTCTCAGCTGGGTGGCCACACTGTGCTTCACATCAAAACCTGGCAAGAGTCCATTTCTTTGTGCGACCAAAGTTAGAGACATGATCTTCTCAGGTATATGCTTCATCTTTGCAAGGGAATACAAGGTCTTGTTACACACCAATTTTGTTCTTTTGTCAGAGAGCCGACCCTCATGGTCATTGGAGTACTTTAAGCACACATACTCGGAAATCACATACTTCAGAAATGAATCCCCAAGAATTTCCAGTCTTTCTAGATCAAAGTTGTCATTGGCCTGACGTAAGGTAAGTGCATGAACCAACATACTGGGATGGATTGATTTGCTTCTGCGATTCCACAAAGAAACTGATAAATTGTTATTGTAACTGTTCTCTGGATTTCCTGAACACTTATCAGCCCATGCAAAATCCATAGGTGCAGTCTCTACAAGGTATTCTTTATAGTACTCATGATTGATGATGCAGTTGAGTTGGTGAGCTATGCCCAAACTATTCAAGCGATGAAGTATGGATGGCACACATGTTAGCTGCCACCAGAAGGAAGCCCTAATAGGCATTACGTTGCACAGTTCTGGATAAATCGTGGAGGCTCACGACTAGAAGTTTTGTCCTTTTTCTTTGAGAGAAGTGGTTTCTTTAAATAATTAAAATCCTTCACCATGCGCTTCCCCTCAAGAAGCGGTTGAGATTTGTTTGTGATCTTGGTGTTGTACTTGAGAAAGAATACTCTTCATAAGTATCATATGCTGTTTTGCCTTCTGGGAACTTATCAGTTGGATTCAGATCTTCCAGGATATGAGTGATATAGTATATCTCCGCAGGGTTGTACACTGGATATGTTATACTACCTTCATATCTTGATCTCTCAAAGTAGAACTCGTGTGTAGCTCGTGGTCT
Organism: Paralithodes platypus; assembly: GCA_032716605.1. Classification (NCBI taxonomy): domain Eukaryota; kingdom Metazoa; phylum Arthropoda; class Malacostraca; order Decapoda; family Lithodidae; genus Paralithodes; species Paralithodes platypus. Next base: position 5,293,381 of record CM064568.1, read on the forward strand.
TGTTGGTCTGAGTGATGTCAGGCCTTCCAACCTCTCAAGAATTGGAATCAAAATCTCCTGATGATGCGAGTGGTACAATGAGCACACCCGTGTGAAAGGAATTAAACTCAAATACAGACGAGTTCAGCTGAAGCATTTCTTCATACACTAACTTGTGGAAGTGCTCAATTTTCTTCAGAACACTCCCAATCAAGTTGGGCAGCTTTCTAACAAACTGTGGCTTTACTTCCACTTCACCCCACTTGGCAAAATAGAGTGGAAAAGGGCAGTCAATTATCTCCTTCCTACACAACATGCCAACACATACGCTAGGACAACCGGAGTCAATCTTGATGTCCGAAGTACCGCCACCTTGTTGTTTTATGTTGAGGGAGTAGAGGTAGAAGTGATCCTGGTTATGAGGAGTGAAGAATGGCGCCACATCCCTCGAATAAACTTGCCGCCGCTTCTTGGTTCCTGCTCTCTCTGGATCGTCCTCGGGAATATCCACCAGGCCATCGATCAAGATATCTTCCTTCTGGTCGGTTGGACGTAAGTGATCATTTAACTCACCTGCCTGGTGTAGTACCCGGCAGAGATTAATAGCAGCACTCTTTTTGGCAAGGTCTTTGTTTTCCATCCACTCGCCGTACACCCAGTCCTTTAGGGGAGCATTGATAGGCAGCTTGATCCCAGCTTTAACTTGATCATCATCTCTGTGACGGAAGCAAATCTCAACCGTTAGCTCTGTAAACTTGTCATGGGGTAAATGTCCACAGTAAACATTGAGGAGTTGTATTGCTGAATTCATGGTGACCTTGGGCCCATCACTTCCATAGGGTTGATAAGGGAGAATGTACTCATCTTCAGCAAAGTGGTCTCTGGTATCCATCAGCGAGGGCGGCAGGCGGTCATGACACAACTGGGAGAGGGAAGCTTCAATTTCTTATACACTGCTATATCTTCCTTAAGTTGTTTACGTCACTAACATGCGTCATGAGTACATATCTGGATGGCAATGCTCGGGCTCTTCCTTTTGACTGCACATATGCTCGGAAATTCTGAGGCTTGTCAAACCGAATAACAAGTTGCACTTCCTTACATCAACACCTTCTTCAAGGACACTTGTTGAAATTATGAAGTTGCACTCACCCTTGTGGAACTTTGCTAAAGTTTCCTTTTGCTTGCGCAATTCTAACTTTGCCAAGTTAATGTCAATATGGGTCTGATTGCATCCAACAACATACAATGCATTTATAAAAGCCAATTCAGAATTGACTTCTTTGGCAGCTAGCAGAAGGTCATACAAAATTTTGGCAGTGTTTCTCCTCTGAACAAAAATCAGTCCACAGACGTCACCATTACAGGCAAGGAAAATTTCAATCAGTCTCTTAACCTTCTCGGATATGAAATAAACTGGATTGACCATACTACTCTGACCAGTCAAACAGTTGTCGTGAATCTGTTTCAGTCTATTCCGGACAAAATTAAGCATTTCTCTGATGGCTGGGATGTCCTCTAATTCCTCTGAATTTTCAAAATCATCCATTTCATACTGAATAGCCCGTGCAACACACCAATCTCCAAGTTCCTCCATGATGTAACATATGTTATTCATTCTTTTCCTCACAGCTTTCTTGGATTTTTCATCAATATCTGGCAAGCTCTCTACTTCTTTTATTAATCCTATGAGCTGGGCATTAATCACTTCCTGATACTCTGATTGAACTCCTGGAACATAGGCCACAATGACTTCTTTAGGAGCTGTGCTGTGCTTTTTTACTTCAACAAAATCAGTGGAGGTGACCAGTGCACTATTCATGGAAGCTTCCAGCGTCAGCATGCTGGGCATCACTTTTTCTACCTTGCACTTTTTATGAATAACACAAGCCGTTAACCCAAGTACTCTGGGACACTGCTGTGGGAACTGCTGCTTCAGGCGTTCATATTCCCTCATGACTTCCCGCATGGGGTGACTACCCGTGGCGTGGTGGCACTCGTCAATGATCAGAAGGTTGACTGACGACAGTGGTAGACGAGCATGAAGAACAAGGTCCTTGAAGATCTGGGCAACAACAACCAACACTTCATTCTTCTCTAGTTCACTTTCCCACTGAAAACATAACAACAAATGTATTAACCCCTTCAGTATAGGTGACATTTTAAATTAATTCCTGCCAATATAATAATGTATGTGTGTATGTACTCACCTAATTGTAGTATACAGGATTTGAGCCTAAGCTCGTGTTGTCTTGTCTCTCTCTCTACATTTATCCAATTTTGCTTTAAAAGTTTGGATATTTCTTGCTCCCACCACCTCCCCATCCAACTTATTCCAACAATCAATGCTTCTATACGGGAAGCTGAACTTCCTTACATCAGACTTACATTAATGACCCCTGGTTCTTCCCTCGTCCCTCACCAGAAAATCTCCCTTATCGATCTTCTCAAAACCTTTCACACACTTAAACATCATGTCACCTCTCTCTCAGCATTGGCAGCTTTAGCCTCTCCAATCTCTCCTCATATGGCAGGTCTCTACGGCTAGCTATCATCTTGGTGGCAACTCTCTGAACTCTTTCCAGTTTTTTATTATGTTTTACAAGGTGTGGAGACCACACCACTGCTGCATACTCGTCTTGGTTGTATTATTGTCCCTATTATTTTTGCTAACATCTCTACATCTAAATAATTCAGAGCTATTCTCATGTTAGTCAACACTGCATAGGTTTCACCAGTTATTTTATTTATATGCTGTTCAGGTGACAAGCTATCTGCCATAACTACCCCTAGGTCTTTTTCTTTCCCAGCTTTACTAATTATTTCATCTCCTATTTTATATTCCCAAGAAGGTCTATATTTACTTTTTCCCATCTCAAGAACATGACACTTACTCCGTGTGTGTGTGTGTGTGTGTGTGTGTGTGTGTGTGTGTACTCACCTAATTGTAGTATACAGGATTTGAGCCTAAGCTCGTGTTGTCCTGTCTCTCTCTCTACATTTATCCAATTTTGCTTTAAAAGTTTGGATATTTCTTGCTCCCACCACCTCCCCATCCAACTTATTCCAACACTCAATGCTTCTATACGGGAAGCTGAACTTTCTTACATCAGACTTACATATAACTTTCCTCAACTTACAATCATGACCCCTGGTTCTTCCCTCGTCCCTCACCACAAAATCTCCCTTGTCGATCTTCTCAAAACCTTTCACACACTTAAACATCATGATCATGTCACCTCTCTCTCTCCTCTCCCTCAGCATTGGCAGCTTTAGCCTCTCCAATCTCTCCTCATAAGGCAGGTCTCTAAGGCTAGCTATCATCTTAGTGGCAACTCTCTGAACTCTTTCCAGTAATGGTAATAGCAATGTAGCAAAATTGATATATATTAGCAATTACATTGAGATTTGTTTTCATAGTATAAAGTACTCTAGCTTGTTGTTGTTGTTGTTCCCTAAGCTGCCTGGCCGAACAGCCCCGACTCTAGCTTTGTTTGTTCAATATGGTAGTACAGTATGTAAGCATACTCAGTAATGTACAGTAAACTCATACTGTAGTACAGTATGAAGCAAAATAATTAGTATGTAAGAAAGTTGTTATTGTTGTTGCTGTTCCCCAAGCTGCCTGGCCGAACAGCCCCAAGGCCCCGAGCAAGGCCAAGGCCATAACCGAGCGCCCCCACAGAACCCTCCCTGCCGACCACAATAAAGCCTGGGTGACCGAAGCCACTCCATGGCGGGGAGCTGGGGAGGGTGAGGAAACGCCCGGGAAACCAAAGCCCCACCCAGGGCCCTGTGCCCTGTGCCCCTCAGCAATTATGAAGAGAAAGTTGAGGGGCAAAGGAAAAATGTGACGCTTTGGCTTCCAATCTTGGTAGATTGGGAGGTCAATCCACGGAAGAGACGCCGTCACTTGAGATCTAGAAAATATATAAGTAAAAGGAACAGTCAGAGTAAGCTATGGGTATGGCAGAGATCGCTCAGTTCTCACTCTGATAGACCAGCCCATCACCAGGTAGTTCTGTCTTATGTAAATTGTCAGTTTTGTAAAGTTTGCAGAAACCCATTACACCAATTATGTTATGATTGGATGTGTACCATTTGCAAGCAAAAAGTATTACCATTTAATAAATTATGTAATGAAGAACTGTTAACCCATGTTATAGAACATAATGAGACTCACTCGTGAAAAATCTTAATTAGAATTGAAAATAAGTTATTTAACCCAGAACTAAATAATATTCACAATATGATACCCATATGTAAGATACATGTTGGCAAGTATGAAAAAACAATTGATGGGTCTTGTGAGATGGAGGGGAGTGATGGAAAATTGGAGGAAGGAGTTAGGGGCTAAAGTAGAAGTTTTGTCCGATATGTGTGGCGTTACTAGCGGGGTGGATAGGCCTAGGCCAGTAAGTGACAGCCTAGAGGAAGTGATGGCCAGAGTAGACGAGTTAGCGGCGGAAAATGTGGCACTCAAGGCTCAGCTTAAGGAATATGAGGGCCACCTGAGTGAGGAAGTAAAAGAAATTAGTGAGGTAAATAATGAGTGGACAAGGGTAGAGAGTGCCACGATGGTAGCCCTTGAAGAAATTGTGAAGGAGCAGAAGGAAGAGAGAGAAAAGGAAAAGAAAGAGTTTGAAAAAAATGTAGTGCAAGTTTTAAAGAAGAAAGAGAAGGTAGTGAGAGAGACAATAGATAGAGGTAAGTGTGTAGTAATCTTTGGAGATGTGGAAGAGCACCTGGCAGATATGAAGGTAAGAAAGGAAAGGGATGTTGTGAAAGTCAAGGGGATACTGGATTACTTAGACGAGGGTTATGGATGGGTAAAAGAACTGGAGGAGGTGAGAAGGTTAGGAATATATAAGAAGGGCGAGATGAGACCACTAAGAGTGGAACTAAAGTTTAGATCAACAGCAGAAGCAGTAGCCAATGTGAGCTGGAAATTAAATTTAACAGAGCTGAATCATATAAGGGTAAAAAAGGACCTAAGTGTAGAAGAACGAGAACAGTTAAGGGAACTCCAAGCTAAGGCTGATGAAGAGAATGGAAAGTTGTCTGAAGAGCAAAAGAAGATTTTTTTTTGGAGAATAAGGGAAGGGCAAGTAAGGAAGTGGTACATCAGGAGCCACCAAGAACCGAAAGTAAGAGGAGTGATAGGGAAAGAGACAGAGAGACAAGTACGAAGTCAAAGCAAGGAGACGGAGCGAGAGATAATGCAGGGAGCAGGGGACCGGAGAGAGAGCCAGGATGTGGTGGAGAGGGTGGAACAGAGGGAGAGAGAGGGGGGAGGAGAATAGAATTAGCAGGGGAGGTGGAACTGGTTCAGGGAAGGGCTGGAGGAGGAGGTGAACCTGGTAGGAGGCAGAGAGGGAAGAGAAACAAGGAGGTGGATTCAAATATACTGTGCTACTACACTAATATAGATGGAATAAACAGTAAAAAGGTAGAGTTAGATAATATATTAAGAAAAGATCAACCACAGATAGTCTGTTTGACAGAGACAAAGCTGAACCAGGACTTTGACAGCAACATAGTGTTTAGTGAAGGATATAATATATGGAGATATGATAGAAAGGGTAAAAGGGGAGGTGGAGTGGCAGTATTAGTTAAGAACCCTATGACAGCAAAGCACGTGGAGTTAAATAATGACAAGGCAGAAATAATGGCAGTTGAACTCAATGATATAGAAGGAAAAAGCTAGACATAGCAGTAGCTTACATGCCACCAAAGACCAGAGCATGGAGGGAGTTGGAGTTTGAGGAGATGGTAGAGAATATGATTCAGTCGTTGAGAAGATTGCTTTTAAGGAAGAATCGATTGATCTTGGTAGATTTCAACTGTAGTGAGGTTGATTGGGAATCGGGAGATGCAGGGCCAAATCAGAGTTCTTGGGGAAGTCGGCTAGTGGAGTTGGTTACGGAAAATGTACTTGCACAACATGTGAAGGAAAATACAAGAATGAGGGGTAATAACGAACCTTCTAAACTCGATCTGATTTTTACAAAAGATCCTCACGAAATTAGTGATATAAACTATCTATGTCCTGTAGGTAAAAGTGATCACCTATTACTAAAATGGAAGTTGACCTCGAGTACTGCCAATAGATTAGACAATAGCTACATAAATGACAGATTAAATTATAGTAAAGCTGATTATGTATCCTTGAAAAGATATTTAGAGGGAGTAGATTGGGATCTTATTTTGAAGGAACAGGACGTACAAGGTAAATATAGTAGATTCCTAAAAATTTATAGAGTAGGAACCAATCTGTTTGTCCCAAGATATAAAACTGGAAATTTTACTAAGCAGAAAGATTGGTTTAATTTGAAATGCAAAAGAGCTTTGGGTAGGCGTGATGCAGCTTGGGCTAGATTAAGAAGAAGGAACACTGAGAGTAATCGGAATAAATATAAACAGGAGAGGAATAGATATGTTAATATAATTAGGCAAGTTAAAATGAACTATGAGAAGAACATAGTAAATAAATGTGAAAGTGACCCTAGATTATTTTATAAATATATAAACAGTAAGTTGAAGGTAAAGAAACAAATTACTAAATTAAGAGTTGATGCTAGGACGTATGAAAATGTATCGGACATGTGCGAGGTAATGAATACATACATACATACATAACATTTTAAGACTGAGTGTTCCACACATAAGTGCAGTTTCAGTCTCTTGTCCTAATGGCGGCGTTCCAGGCAACCCTGTTAAGGGCTGCTTCACTTGTCAAGTTCTTGGATTTGAGATCGGCGCGTATAGTCCGATCCCAGGTCTTCCTCGGTCCACCCCTTGGTGCAGCTCCCTCCACAATCACAGACCTGCATTTTGTCACCCAATTTTGTTCATCCATTCTCTCCACATGTCCATACCATCCCAGTCTACTTGTACGCATCACCTCGCTAATACTCTTTATACCTAAACGTCTCCTCAGCTCAACATTTGTTATTCTATCCTGTAGCCTGGCCCCACACATCCATCTCACCATTCTCAACAAATTGGGGTCAGTTTTTACTAGAGAGGAAGGTTTTGACGAACCACATGCGGGAGTACTGGAGAGTGGTCTTAGTAAGATTGAAATAACTAGAGATGAGCTGTTATCTGCGATGAGAGGACTTGAAGTAAGGAAAGCTATGGGACCGGATGAAGTGTCTGCCTGGGTTTTAAATGAGTGTGCAGAGCAATTAGTGGAGCCAGTGAGGGACATAATTCAAGCTTCCTTAGATAAAGGACAGGTTCCTGTTGAATGGAAAAGAGCTAATATCATTCCGATATACAAGAATGGAAACCCTGAGGACCCTCTAAACTATAGACCAGTTTCACTTACTAGTATTGTATGCAAGATTTGTGAAAAGCTAATTAGGAAGAGATGGATGAAAATGTTGGAGAGAAAGAAGATAATAACCCCAAAGCAATTTGGATTCAGAGAAGGGACATCTTGTGTTACCAGTTTGCTATGTTATTACAGTAGGGTGATAGATGTACTCCAAGAAAGAGGCAGATGGGTGGACTGCGTCTACTTAGACCTTTCCAAAGCATTCGATAAGGTACCACATAAGAGATTGTTATCTAAGCTTGAGACGCTAGGATGTGTCAGGGGGAGTTTGCTGAAATGGATGGAGAGTTATTTAACAGATAGGGAAATGAGGACCAACATTAGAGGAACTTACTCATCGTGGCGGAAAGTTGAGAGTGGTGTGCCGCAGGGATCTGTGTTAGCACCTCTCATGTTCCTTATGTACATGAATGACCTGCCGATAGGCATAAACTCTTACATGTCAATGTTTGCAGATGACGTAAAAATTATGAGACAAATAACAAATAAAAGTAGTTGTGAGGAGCTGCAAGGGGATTTAGATAAATATACGAATGGAGCACCAAGTGGAAAATGAAATTTAATATAAGTAAATGCCATGTGTTAAATATGGGAAGAAGTGTGAATAGACCAAATTGGGAGTACAGGATGGGAGATAATATAATTAGCAAGGCCGAAAAAGAAAAAGATTTAGGGTTGATTATACAAGATAATTTGTCGCCAGAGAAACATATTAACAAGCTCTTTAGCGGAATGTATGCAATGGCCGGGAATATGAAAGTTGCTCTGAACTACTTGGATGAGACCATGGTAGCGAAAATGATGAAGAGTATGATTAGACCAAGATTGGAGTATGCAGCAGTGGTGTGGTCCCCGCATCTAAAGAAGCATACTCACAAGTTAGAAAGAATCCAGAGAGCAGTCACTAGATTGGTTCCAAGTCTCAGAGAACTGCCATATGAAGGGAGGCTAGACAAATTAAATCTACCGAGTCTAAAAGAGAGGAGAGAGAGGGGAGACATGATAATGATGTACAAATGTACCCGGGGGCTGGAGAGGCTGGATAGGGAGGATATATTAATTATGGATACAGGAATAACTAGAGGCCACAGCTACAAACTAAAAAGACCTACCTGCAAGAACGATACCAGGAAGTTTAGCTTCCCCTATAGATGTATTGACAAATGGAATGGGCTGGAGGAGGAGGTGGTAGGGGCAAGGAACATCCATATTTTCAAGAAAAAATTGGATAAAAAGTAGACTGAGAGACGGGACAACACGAGCTTAGCTCAACTCCTGTAAACTACAATTAGGTAAATTAGGTAAATACATCCTAATTTAAATTACTATAGTGCACTAACAACAAATAATGTGGTATGCAATTATTATTTGGAAAAAACCTTCAATGATAAAGTAAAAACATATTTTAAGTAACAAAAGTTTACTATCTTTGTACTCCTGTTGTGGTCCTGATGTGGCGGCGTCTACGCCGTGGGACCACCTCCCGGAGCTGCCAACCGCGGATGGCTGCCGACCCTCCACGGCCGGAGACAAGATCAACGACCAGTAGAGGACAACCGGATGCCGGCCGCAGTTTCGGGAGCCAAACCGTCACAACCATCCCCTGCCCCCTCCCTGGGGGCACGGGTCCTTGGAGCGGCTTCGGTCGCGCCGGGAATTCCCACACCACACAGTTTTTCCTACACCGAGAAATGACTCTCCGGCTGTCATTTCTCGAAGACTTCTTCTAGCCGGAGACATTGAGAGCAACCCCGGACCCACGTACACATACATATGTCCAACTTGCTCAAAACCCATCACTTCGAGTTGCCACACTAAGGGTTCAGTTCTCTGCAATTCATGCAGGAACTGGACCCACTTCACCTGTACAACACTTGCCTCCAAGAAACACTACACGAACACCTGGACCTGTTCCTCATGCCCCTCCCTCTCCCAGTCAAATCCCTCGCCTAAAACCCGTCCACCTCTCCTCCCCAACCCACCTAGCCTTCCCATATCATCCACTCCCCCCCCCCTAAAACCCGTCCACCTCTCCTCCCTGACCCACCTAACCTTCCCATACCATCCACATCTTCAACTCAACACACCACACCCCATCCTAATCCATTCCAACCCCCATCTCCTGCTCCCCAATCCCCACCTCACCCATCCCAACCCCCCCCCCTCACCATCCTCGTGCAGCAGCACCCAACATACATCGTGCACATAACATTAACATTCTTCAATTGAACATAGATGGCATCAACACAAAGAAACACGAACTCTCACACTTCATTAGACAACACAACATACACATTGCCATCTTACAAGAAACAAAACTCTGCACAACACAAAAAACACCCACATTTCATAATTTCACCACCATCAGACAAGACCGGGCTGTCGGCGGGGGCGGTGGACTCATCACCCTGGTACACAAAGAAATATCTTACATAGTAACCAGTGTACAAACCAAATCCCCCCCCCCAAATGATAACACAACAGAAATACAATCAATTAAAATACGCACTGGCAACAACTCCAACATAACCATCATAAACACATACATCCCTCCCCAAACATCCCCTACAGTACCAAATGAATACAGACCACACTTACAACACATCACAAACACCCCACATATCATCCTGGGTGGAGACTTCAACGCCAAGACGTCGGCCTGGTTTGTCGACAACCCCGACACAGACAGAGGGCTGGGAATACAAAACCAAACCGATAACCTCATCATCCTTAACGACATCCATCAACATACCCATATTCCTCACCAAGCCCTCTATAACCCATCATCTCCAGACATCACCTTTTGCTCCCCAGAACTCGCCCCCACAACATCCTGGAGGATGGTCAGAACCTTAGGCTCCGACCACCTCCCGATCATTATCACCACCAAAACCACTCACCCCAGCTAGCCACAAACACACATACACCAATTATAAAAGAGCTAACTGGGAAGCATTCACAAATGAGACAGAACAACACTTCACAACTCTAAACAGTACACCCATCACTAACATCAACAATGCTGTACACATACTCAATAAAACTATCCAAAACGCTGACAAGAAACACATTCCAAGAGGTAACAGAAAAAGACACAACCCCAACTTCACACCAGAAATTCAAAACCTCATCAGACAACGCGACATACTGAAACACTCCCCACAACTAATTCAAGCACTCAACACCCAAACTAACAACAAAATACAAGAACAACAAAAACTAAATTGGAATAACTTCCTACAAACACTTGATCACAAAACAAACCCCAAAAAACTATACAAAACACTAAACAGCATCACACTTTCCAACAGCAACACAACACAATCACATGCTGCAATCACAACAACAGACTCTACTCCTTCATGTAAACAACAAGCAAACACTCTCATCAATCACTTCTCACATGTCAGCCACCTAAAACCTCACAAAGACGACCGACGTGTCATCCGACGTAAGAGACAATTCCCCACAGACCCTGACTATACACCCTTCACCAATCACCAGACAAAGCATATCATCAACAATCTCAAGCACTCACCCGCCTGTGGCCTAGACAACATAAGCAACATACACCTCAGACACCTGGGACCACAAGGCATACAAACTCACTAACATATCAAACTACAGCTATTCACACAACACAATACCAGACATTTGGAAGCATGGTATCATCATCACATTCCCCAAACACAACAAAGACCCCACGCTACCCTCCTCGCACCGCCCCATCACACTCCTTTGCTCCCCCTCCAAAGTCATGGAACGCCTAGTATTACAACTAATTACACCTGACCTACTCCTAACTCCAACACAACATGGCTTTAGGCCACTGCACTCCACAAACCTTACACAAAGAGCTTTTGACGGCATCAACTCAGCTAGACCACCACACAGATCACTATTAGCCACACTCGACATTAGTAAAGCCTTCGATGCCATCCCCCGCCACAACCTAACAAACAAAATCTACAACACAAAAAGGTGGCTGGCCAACTTCCTAGCAGGCAGATGTGCACACGTATCTTTTGCCGGTCAGTCATCTAAAATCAGAAACTTTCCAAACGGAGTCCCACAAGGATCCGTCCTATCGCCTGCACTCTTCAATCTGTACATGCACGATATAACTACACCCAATACGCCCCAAATAAACTTAGCCTCCTATGCAGACGACATAACACTCACATGCACACACCATGACCCAAAAAGAGCAACAGATCTCCTTCAACCCTATCTCAACACACTACATGGCTGGTGCACTACAAACAGACTTAATCTAGCCCCAGCCAAATCCACCGCAACCCTGCTCACAAGCTGGACAGGAGAACACGAATACATCCCTCAACTCACCATAAACAACACACCCCTAACACATACACACACACCCAAAATCCTAGGAGTAACATATGATACTCATATGACATTCAAACAGCACACCACAAACATTAAAAAGAAACTGACACCCAGACTTAACGCCCTCAGGTCACTTGCTCACACAAAATTCGGACATAACAAAGAAACTACCACCACAGTATATAAACAATACATAAGATCAGTGATGGAATACGCAAGCCCAGCCTGGGCTTCTAACCTAGCTGAAACACATCATAAGACCTTACAGACTATTCAAAACAAAGCCCTGAAGATCATTACAGGCTGCACAGCTACTGCACCCACAGATCACCTACATCAAGAAACCAAAATCCTCAAAGTCAAAGACCATCTGGACATGAGAGGCACTCAATTCCTGGCAGCAGCCTCCACGAACCAAGACCACCCACTAAACTACATGGCAACACACCCACAGACACCAAGAAATATTAAAACAACACCCAGCACATGGTATCACACACAATTATTGTCCTCTCTCCCTCCCTGCCCACCCCGAACCAACTTCCAGAAGCACATCCATACTCATATCTCTCACCGATCCATCCACTCACTCACAGACAACACGCAGCTGCATGCACGACCTCCCGAAATCCATCCTTCCGAATCCTCCCTTCCTCGCGAGGAGAGAGTCCACCTGGCCAGGCTGAGATGCGGACACCATCCAGCTCTCCTGAGCTATCAGAAGAGACTGGATGACTCCGTTGTCGACGCCTGCCCGGGATGTAACACAGCACCCCATACCATTATACACATCATAGAAGACTGCATTTCACACAACCACTTACGCCAACAACACAATCTACATGTGATGGGCTGGTCTATCAGAGTGAGACCTGAGCGATCTCTGCCATACCCATAGCTTACTCTGAATGCTCCTTTTACTTATATATTTTCTAGATCTCAAGTGACGGCGTCTCTTCCGTGGATTGACCTCCCAATCTACCAAGATTGGAAGCTAAAGCGTCACATTATTCCTTTGCCACTCAACTTTCTCTTCATAATTGCTGAGGGGCACAGGGCCCTGGGTGGGGCTTTGGTTTCCCGGGCGTTTCCGCACCCTCTCAGCTCCCCGCCATGGAGTGGCTTCGGTCACCCAGGCTTTATTGTGGTCGGCAGGGAGGGTTCTGTGGGGGCGCTCGTTTATGGCCTTGGCCTTACTCGGGGCCTTGGGGCTGTTCGGCCAGGCAGCTTGGGGAAGAACAACAACAACAACAACAACAACAACAACAACAACAACACAATCTACACTCAATGAGAGCTCTGTGGGAAAGCCCAATCGTGGCCATGGCCTTCCTCAGGGACTCGGGGCTGTTCGGCCAGGCAGCTCAGGGAGGAACAACAACAACAACTATCTTTGTTTCATCTGAATATTTGCAGTGCTCCAAAGAATTCAGATAAACTATCTATCTATCTATCTCTATTTATTAAATCTTGAAATGCACTTTGATGGAATAGATCTAACAGAAACATGGTATAATAAATCTAATGAAGACATGAATAGTATGACTGGATATAATCAAGAGAATAATCTTAGAAACCACAGAACTGGAGGTGGGGTATTACTGTATTTATAAACTAATATAATATATTGGTGATGGGCTGGTCTATCAGAGTGAGAACTGAACGATCTCTGCCATACCCATAGCTTACTCTGACTGTTCCTTTTGCTTATATATTTTCTAGATCTCAAGTGACGGCGTCTCTTCCGTGGATTGACCTCCCAATCTACCAAGATTGGAAGTCAAAGCGTCAACTTTCTCTTCATAATTGCTGAGGGGCACAGGGCCCTGGGTGCAGGGGCTTTGGTTTCCCAGGCGTTTCCGCACCCTCCTCAGCTCCCTGCCATGGAGTGGCTTCGGTCACCCAGGCTTTAGTGTGGTAGGCCGGGAGGGTTATATGGGGGCGCTCGGTTATGGCCTTGGCCTTGCTTTTTTTTATTTTTATTTTTTTTAAAGAGACAATGAACGGAGGAAGGAAAAACACAGATAAAACAAAAAGGTCCATGTGCCTAAAGGCATCCTCCTTGGGGCTTGGGGCCTTAGGGCTGTTTGGCCAGGCAGTCTGGGGAACAACAACAACAAGGTCAGAGATTATCTAAATGTTGTGGGTAATCATGTTGAGCCATTGTTTATTGAGATAGAAAAAGACTTGATTAGTTACAAATTGTTTAGTCATTGGTGTAATATATAGAGCTCCTAACTCGGATGTTGAAAGCCTTTCTTAACTATTTTAGTGATATTTTATCAACCCTGGGCAAGGAAAATGAGTGCTTACCTTATGGGGGACTATAATCTGAATATATTAAATACCACGAATCACAAACTAATGTCAGAATTCATAGAGACAATATTTTCCTATTCTTATATCCCATTGATCAATATGCCTACCGGTACTAGAGGGAAGAACAATTTTACTACCAATATTGACAATATAATCCAGGTATGTAATGAAATACAGAAAAATGAAATGATAACTGGCATAATGTATACAGATATTCATATTTGTTTTCACCAGCCCACCAATTAATTTACAAATAAATCTAACTAATGAATTTAATGAAAGTAATGAATACTGTACATGTGGTACTCAGACCATTTTTCCAATATGTTGTATAAATAAAAGTAATACAAAGAGAGTATGTGAAGGAAGGAAAGTTTTCGGAGCAATGGGAAGTATGTGAAGGGTGAGAAATCTCGAAATGAAAGCTAAAAGATCAAGGGATAGTTGTACCAACAGTGATGTATGGGGCTGAGACATGGGCTCTGAAGGCAAAGGAGAGGAGAAAGATGGATGTGATGGAGATGAGCTGCTTGAGGAGTATGTGTGGAGTGACTTGTAGACACAGATTAAGGAATGAAGAGATACATAGGAGAGTGGGGCAGCAGGAACATAATTATGTCGGCCAGAGTGGACAGAAAAGTGCTGTGCTGGTATGGACATGTTGAGCAAATGGAAGATGAAAGGCTTACAAAGAGAATAGGAGAGTCAGATACAAGGGAAGGTAGAGGGGTAGGAAGACCTCCAATGAGATGGAGAAACTGTGTAGTACAAATGTTGGAAAATAGAGGAATAACTATAGACCAGGCAAGATAAGCGGTAATAAATAGGAATGAATGGAGAATAGACGAGTGAAAATGCGAACTTCCAAACTCATGCCATCCATTAATCCACTAGTCTATACTCATTATAAATATAACTGATCTAAAACTACTATATTGCAAAGCACAAAAATTTACTTATGAAGTTCACATCTTCATGCATACAATAATCTAAACTTGAAATTTATAAAACTAAATGACCTGAAAGTACAGTACATGTACAGTATGAAACTCAAAATCTTCAGCTGTTTAGTATTCTACCCCCACAATTAATAAAACAAATAAAATATCTGAAACTAGGGCACCAGTACTATTGCAACAGACGTATGAAACTTACATCTTCATCGGTCCAGTAGTCTACCCCCATAGATCCTTCATATGTGCCAACAGAAAGTGGTGTGTGTCTCTTTATGGCTTCTGCCTGTTGGTACACCAGAGGTACAGTGTTCACAACAAACACTGTCCGTTTTCCTTTACCTTTATCAAATGGTCCTCGGATCTAGGGTGTAAAGAATGGTATCAAATGTTCAGTCAAAATCAATAGTTCACTAACAACCTTGCTTATACATATAATGTGTACCGGTAATCAAAGAAGTTCCTATTAATCTTCCTTAGCTGTCCTATGAAAAAAAAAAAAAAAAAAAATTTGTTTCAATTGTAACTAGTACTATTTGTTTCATGTTATAGAAGTGTCAAATTAATCTCCCAGTCTATAAATATTATACAGTACAATATACATCCAGGGTTTTAGTGAGCTAATAATTTTGACTATACAATATTTCACAATGTCAAATTGTAGGCATACAAATACTCACCATATTTTTATTCAAATACTGTTATAAAAGTTGGAAAGATTTAAACAAAATCTAGGCATACCTGGTCTGCAAGCTCTTTGATTAGTAAGATGGATATGAAGGTCTTTCCTGATCCTGTGCCAAGAACCAGTATAGAATTTTGCTTTTTGGCATGTTCAAATAGTTCCAACTGGTATGCTCGTGGAGAGAAGTCACTCATTTCTTCCTGCAAGGCAATAATATTCAGTAAAATATAGTACAGTACTGTACTGTGCAAAGTAAAGTACCCATACAGTCTATCCTCCTATTGTGCGAATTCCCAGAGTGCGATCCTCCTAGAGCACGATAAGGGGTCCAGAATGCCCAAAAACTCTCATAGCACGAGGCAAACACATATAAAGCGAAATGGACTTACCAAGTGGTTCAAATCCGGTGTGTCCTCTTGCTGCATGACAAGTTTGTAACCTAATATTACCCCTTGTGTAATTTAAGTTATCTAGTGTGAAGAACTTACTTGCATCTATGTTGCCATAGCCTTTGATAATTTTAAAAACTTGGATTAGGTCCCCTCTCATTCTGCAGTTTGTCAAGGTAAATAGGTTTAACTCTTTTAGTCAATCTTCATATGGTTTATTTCTTAGTTAGGGAACCATTTTAGTTACTCCGTTGTACTCTCTCTAGTTTTTCTATGACCTTTTTATAGAATGACGACCGAAACTGGACACAATATTCCAAATGTAGACGAACCAATATATTATATAAAGTGCGTATAACATTTTCAGATTTATATTAAAAAGATCTCCCAATGAAGCCAATAATTATACAGTATTTGCTTTTTTAACAACTTCAGCGACTTGTTGGACAGGTTTTAAATCGTTTGATGTAGTTACTCCAAGATCCGTTTCTTTATTTACGTTCCTTAGTTGAATTTTGTTAATGGAATAGTGAGGGCTTTAATTTTTAATGCCAATGTGAAGCACTTTGCATTTATCTATATTGAAATTCATATGCCATATCTGAGCCCAGTTTGATAGCTTGTCTAGATCATTCTGAATCTCTTGTGTGTGTGATGGCGAGTTTACTTTGTTTGCAATTTTGTGTCATCAGCGAATTTGGAGATTCTGCATGATAGCCCATAATCAATATCATTAATATAAATAAGAAATAGAATTGGACTGAATACTGAGCCTTGTTGTACACCGCTTATACATTTATCCAATAAGAGATTTTTCCGTTAATTACCATTTGTTGCTTTCGATCACTTACCCAATCCTGAATCCAATGAAGAACAAACATGTGAATACCATGTTTTACTATCAGTCTGTAGTGAGGCACTTTATCAAATGCTATTTGAAAATTAAGGTAGACGATGTTAACTGCTTTATCTTTGTCATATACAGTACATTAAGATACCGGTATTGTGGAAAAAGTCAAGGAGGTTTGTCAGACTTGAGCGCTTACTTCGGAAACCATAAGCCATGTACTGTACAGTACTGTACACTCCGATGCCATAGTCTCTAGCCCACTCATATTAATTCGTGGATCCCCTATGTTTCTCTTTATTCAATTACAGTACAACTATCTGGATTGAATTTAGGATAGAACTTGCTTTTCATTAAATACTATATATATTTTTGTAGTTGATTTATAGACACCTTTATTCATAAATTTATTTCAAGAGATATACAGTACAGTACTTCCATAATTAGAAATACAGTAGGCTAGGTGAAGTTCACGAATATGTATGAGTGGGCTAGAGACTATGACATCCGAGTTTACCTATATACAGTGGAATCTCCAATCTCGATCATAATTGGTTCCCACAAATACCGATCGAGATTCGAAATATCGAGATGCGAAGTTAACTTCTTATGGGAAAAAATACAATCGGTTCCAGCCACTTGCCGACTAACCTACATCAAATCTGTCAATTTTCACATTTGCCCCCCACAATCACATGCAATATATATAATATGTTAAAATAGATAAAATTAATAATGAAAGTTTTATTTTTACCTTATATTTATTGATAAAGAGGTTTGTGTGGTTGATTGTTGGTTCCGAGGCGAACGCAGTTAGGTTACTGCGTCTCCGCACCCGGCGCACAGTCACCGTCATCAATTCTTGCAATTGCTTCCCTCACCCTGTCACCACTAGTACCGGCATTTTATGAATGCGATAAAAAAAGGTCCAGGTAGACGACTTCACAATACAAGTTTTCAAGCGAATGGAGGATGTGTGACTGGTACACCAAGTGGCCGCTAGATCTACCGACTTCAATAAATTTTCCATGGTATAAAGTTTAATCAAGTTTTCTTTTGTCTTCACTAGTATTATATATTAGATTTTCCTCATACAAATAATAATGTATATTAAAACATGGTAAAGTAATTTTTATTACTACGTAAATGAAAGCGGCAGAGACAGGTTAGACTACCGCTTGAGACGATCGATACTAGCGGTACATTAGTATACAGGTGAACAAAACACAATGACTGTGAGGTTCACACATCGATTTGGTCAAGATTAATCTGTTTATATTAGTATATAAGCATCTAGCATCGATATTTAGCTATTAGCTATCGAGATTAACGTTTTTTCATCGAGATTTGTGATTGGGGAGAGCTTGAAGGTGGCATCGAGATGCGAAATATCGAGATATGTGAGCCTACTGTACTGTATATATATATACAGTACAGTATACTGTATATATATATATATACTGTGTTTATATTTATATATTTATATATTTTTATATATATATATATATATATATATATATATATATATATATATACATATATACTTTATATATATATACAGTATATATATATATATATATATATATATATTTTTTTTTTTTTTTTGCCATGACGCCATAATTCCCATGAACATTAGGAGCTTGTCACAAATCGCTAGGTCAAGATGCCCGGGCCTGACATCTACCAATAACATTTTAACAGTGCGGGTTCGATCTGCCGACCATTTCATTAGCAACAGACGCTCTAGTAACTATGCCACGGCTCGCAACAGTGCTGAATGAGTCAATATACATACATATACATAACTACATATACCGCGGGCCATGGCATGGTCAGTAGTGCATCTGACTGCTGATCAAAGGGTTGGCAGTTCAATCCCACCCTGTGCCACTGGTAGACGTCAAGAGCTTGGACACTCAGGTCTAGTTATTTATGGCATTTGTCCAGTAAAAGTCCCTGTAACAAGGACATGCCATAGCCCTATCAATCAAGGGAGTACACAGCGTTAAAAACTGCATCGCCATTGTAACCATTCTTAAGTCACTCTCCACAGTTTTGATGCATCGATTCGGACAACAGAAGATCCTCGACCGCTTGCTTTGGGCTGTGACAATAGGATGAGTAAGCGGACTGACTGACAGTGTGTACTGTATTTGATATTGTGCGTTTCGCGGACTGCCCACCAAGACAACAAAACTTTATGGTGTGTGGTTTTAAGCTATGTAATAGCCATTTGGCGGCTTTACGAAGGCCATATGGGCCCCGACAGTGTAAACTCGATATGACCTGCTAAAAGACCATTCGGATTACGAGGGTTAATCTGAAAGGAGTATAGTTAAGAACACTGTATTGTACTGTACCTGTGACTCTGATTTGCCTGCTGCAGAGGTCGATGGCATCCTGGCTTCAGGGCCCGCCATGGTCACACTAAATGGAAAACAGTAAAAAATCTTATTTATTTATCCACTGCATATAATCAATCAATTAGCAAGTAAAATTATAGAAAACTTACTATCTATCTATACAGTATATCTATTACCAGATGCTTTACTCCCCTTTATGAGGGTGGTCATATACAAAACGCCCCAAAGCCGACCTTTCCCCCATGAGGACAGATTGTGCCAATTTATTCAAGGACTTACAGGATTGACCACTCAACTAATGGTCCGTTCAACTCAGGCCCTCTATGTATCGTTTTAGCACTATTTTTCAACTTACAGTTTCTTACAGTAGATCCTCTGGAAAAAGGCAAACTAGGCCTGTGTCCAGCTCAGTGCCAGTACTTGCACTGCTGCGGTCGTTCACGGTGTTGGCGGCGGCGGTGGTGGGTGGCTAGTCAATCCACCAACCTGCTTCATCCTTAGGTGAGCAGTAAGGATTTGTAAAAGGCTTACTCCCCTAGACAGGTTGCCGATCAAGGCTGACAAGTCCCGTCCACCCGAATAGAACATTTACTCACCTTTATAATCCTGTATCCCAAGGCCTTTTTTTTTTTTTTTTACCGGGTACTTTGAAAATTACATAATTTTAAGATTGTTGAATAGTGGGGAAAAGAAATATTGGATTTTTTTTATATTAATACCACAAATTTTCAGAGTGATTTTTTAATTGTTTTGTGTTAATTTGCATCAATATACTGTATAGTGTTTGTAATTACAGTACAGGTAGGCCTACTGTAATTAGAAATCTTGGAAAAAATATTTTCCCCATTTTCGATCGATGTTGAGACACTCTCCCCGATAGTGAGGAGGGCTTTGATTTGAAGACATTAGCCTACCTAACCTATCCTAGTATTATGGGTGGGGGCTGCTGCCCCCACACCCCCGCTGATTGGGTACTAATCCCTCGTTAACAAAACAAAAAATGGCGATTATAGCCTACGAAGGCAAAAGAAAAGTCGATGAAGTCTACGGTGTTTACTCGGTTATACTGATGATTTGGACCGACAGTTAACCAGGCGATCTTTTTAGGCCTAATAGGTCTGGTAGAGCATATAGCCTACATCCTTGCTATAGGCCTGTACAGTATGTCATTAACCCGGCAAGCGCGATAGGCCTCACGGAAGGCTTCCTATAGGGAACGCGATAGGCCTCACGGAAGCAAGACCATAAAAAAAGCCTTCCAAAAAAAAAAAAGGGCCTATCAAAACAAAGGAATTTGTCTCTAGGTGAGATAATTCCCCTCCAGTACTCATCCATGTAAATATCACCCACCCCCCTCCCCTCCTTATTCCCCCCTCCCTCCCCTCCTCAATTATCACCTATTTTTCCTCTTATTATCATCATTTATCGGTTATTTTTCTCTCCCGCGATAATGTAGCAGAAGTGGGTTGCAGAAAAGATCGTTATGTAACACCCAGACACCGGCCCACTCGTCTCAGTTACCTCACAGACAGCGAGAGAGGAGGGTTGCCTGTGGCTCTCTCTCGCCTGAGATTATGACCGGGTGGCCAATATCTTCGTTTTTCACCACCCAAATGCTTTTCCCACTTATTTTAGCACTCTTGAAGGTTCATATATACATCATATATGTAAAATAAAAGCATACCGAAAACAAATAATGCTCTATATTGTAAATATAACGAATTCTGTCAGAATCCAAGGCTAGAAATGCACAAATAACTACCCTAGCCCCTAGGTCTATTTCGCGCTTGTCAGGTTAAGAGCTGAAATGTTATTATAAGAGAAAACAAAATAAAACGCTATAAACATAGTCTAGGCTAGGCCTACTGTATAAAAAATAAATTTTAGGTTAGGTAAGGTTGTTAGGTTATCCTATGTTATGCCCTGATTTTATACAGGATTAACAATTGATTAAGGTGAGTTCTTCTAGATTGGGATATTAGAGTTCATGCAAGTACATATAAATAACCAATAGAGGACATGTATAATCTCGAAATATAATTTGTAATACTGTACAGCTTTATTCGCTTATTCACTAGTTACATATGAATGAATTATAAACACTTTAAAACATGGGATAATCATAAGTGGCACAACTCTAGTTTCAATTCTCCCAGCACGCTCGCGGATCTAGATGGAGATCAAGTCCCGTTGAAAACCGACAGGATCATGTACCGCGAAGTACTCATGAACTGCTGAGGGCAACACTTGCACAAGATTTACAAGAATGTGCTGTTCTTGCTGCACTTTAGGAAGAGTGGGAAAAGCAGATTTAATTTGTTGGGTGATAGATGCTTGTGTGGCATCTAAATCACCTTCGTATCGTACTTGGTGTCCTTTATTCGGGCATGGGCGACGAATATACCCAGTGACGGCTTAATAGCCTCGATTACTGTGGGCCTAAACTAGTCCCAGGTGAGTGCGGGGGCCGGGGGTTACCTGCGATGCAACGAGGGCAACGGCTTTTCCCAAGTGCGTTTAAAGGACTGCTATCTTTTCGCGGTCCGTGTTGTCGGCTATGCCAAGTCTAACATTGGCTTCACTATGTTCATGTAGGTTTCAATTTTAAGTTTCCCCATCGTATTTGGGAATGGGAATGTGAAAGCGAGCTGGGAGAATTGAAACTAGAGTTGTGCCACTTATGATTATCCCATGTTTTAAAGTGTTTATAGGCTAATTCACTAATAGGCTATGTAACTAGTGAATAAGCGAATAAAGCTGTAGGCTACGTTTTACAAATTATATTTCGAGATTAGCCTATACATGTCCTCTATTGGTTATTTGGCTACTTGCATGAACTCTAATATCCCAGTCAAGAAGAACTCGCCTTAATCAATCGTTAATCCTGTATATAATCAGGACATAACAGGTTAGGCTTGTTTTCAAATCATAGCCCTCCCCACTATCGGGGGGAGTGTCTCAACATCGATCAAAAATGGGGAAAATAGGTTTTTCTGAGATTTTTAATTAGGCCTAGGCTAATGACAAACACTATAGGCTATGTTGATGCAAATGAACAACATAGGCCTACAAATATAGGCTAAAAATACTGGGAAAAATAAGTATTTTCCAAACTTAGCCTAGCCTGGAGATGATGAAGGGGACACTGGAAAAGATATGGAGGAAGAGACATGGGTAGGGGGGGGGGAGTGCCGGAGTGGTACTCCGGGAGGGTGTACAGCCAAGTTAGCCAACTCGGCCCATCTAAGATTACCAACTCGGCCCACTTACTACCAACTCGGCCCGTCTTGCATTACCAACTCGGTGCCAACTCGGCCCATTTATTTGAAAATCTTTAATCAGTTTTTTTAACAATGGATTCAGACTTCGGTGGTTTGAATTAACATAAGTAGGTCCACCAAATACAAGGATACCCTGATTGAAAGAGATTAATTTTCAAAACACGTAACGTTGATAAACTTTAATAAACAGTGCTTCGAACAATGTATTACTTTAGTGGTTTGAGTCAATATAATATATTGACTCAAACCACTAAAAGATTTTTTTTTTTTTTTTTTTAAAGAGACAATGAACGGAGGAAGGAAAAACACAGATAAAACAAAAAGGTCCATGTGCCTAAAGGCATCCTCCATTCATAAAATGTTTGTAACAACTGGATTTAAACATTTGTAGATTGTAAGTTTGTGTAAAGCAATTCGAGGGAAGTGAATTCCAAAGAGTAGTAGTTCTAGGGATAAATAAATTTTGATAAGCAGAAGTTCTGCATTGTGGAGGAGAAAGTGTAAATTCATGGGCGCTCTCAGCTGCCCTAGTTCTTCGGGGAAAGATGTGGAGAGGCGGCACAATTGAAGCAAGTTCCTCGGAACAATTGCTGTGAAAATATCTGTAGAATAATGCAAGGGATGCAACGTTTCTTCGTATGGATAATGTAGGAAGGTCCTGTGTGATTGCAGGGTTATTGATTAATCTAATAGCTTTATTTTGAATTTTGTCCAACTGCCTCAATGCAACCACTCCACAGAGGTGAACAGTAATCCATCTGAGAACGCACATGACTTTTATATATTACGGCCAACTGCTCGTCAGTGAAGAATTCTCGAACTCTGTACAGGAGTCCCAGTTTTTTAGAGGCATTCTTAGCAATGCTTCTAACATAATGTGTCCAGCTCAAGTTAGTAGTTAATGTTACACCGAGAATGTCAATACTAGGGGAAGTGGGAATATTTACATCATTAAAAAATATATGGGAGTCAGTGAGATTCTGTCGGTTAGAAAATTGAATGTACTTGGTTTTCTGTGCATTAAAGGAAACTAGATTCTTTTGTCCCCATTCTTCAATTCTAGAAAGGTCCTGGTTCAGAGAAATTGCAGTGCTTATTTTTGAATTTATAAGATCGGGTTGGGTGAAAGAATTGGTAAATGTGAAGGAACTGTGGAGTGTTGAGTCATCTGCGTAGGAATGTATTGGATTATGAGTGGTAGATATGAGATCATTGATATGAATGAGGAACAGAGTTGGGGCCAAAACTGATCCCTGGGGAACACCAGCATTTATTGAGTGAAATTGATAATAAAGGCCATCTACCATTACACATATTTTTCTGTTATGAAGATAAGAAGAAATTAGTGGAACTAATGATGCAAGTCCGTAGTGTGACATCTTCGACAATAAGGATTGATGCCAGACTCTATCAAATGCCTTTGATATATCCAGTGCTATTGTATGTGTTTCACCATGTTGGTCTGTAGCTTGGTTGATTTGATGCGTAAGAAGGCAAAGAATATAGGCTATTGACTCAAACCAATAAAGTAATACATTGTTCGAAGCACGTCTGATTATTAAAGGTTGTCAACGTTGCGTGCTTTGATAGTTAATCTGTTTCAAATCAGTGTATCTTTGTATTTGGTGGACATACAGTATATACTTATATTAATTCAAACCACTAAAAACTTTAATAATCAGTGCTTCGAACAATGTATTACTTTATTGGTTTGAGTCAATAGCCTATAAGTAGGCGCACCACTGATAAAGAAAGGATTCAAAGAAAATTAATGATACAATGAGTTGAGTCAACTACATACGATATATGTATTAACCTAAGAAGTGCGCATGGGGGTAATTAGAAACGTCCGCCTGTGCCGACGTATTTGAGCTGTTTCCATCACTAAAATATTCATTTTACCATAAGTAGCATTAATACTTATCCATACGTGCCTATTATGGGTTGATTATAAAGGTATTAACCTGAAACAACAATAAAACTAGTGAAAACAGCGTTTGGATGGTCAAAATCGAAGATACAGGCCGCGAGTTATATAATGTATGGGTGAGGCAACCTGCTTTCCCGCCAATTTCCCCCAAGGCCACTGAGACACAGTCGATCGATACTCTCTCTCTCTCTCTCTTGCACTCGCTTGCTAACAGAGATGACAATGCCCTGCTTGCAACTCGCTAATGTTAGCACGAAAATATACCTCAGAATAAGGGAATAACAGGGAAAATAGGTGGGGAGGAACAGGGAGGAAGGTGCAAGAGCTAGGGCTTCAAGTTGCATACACTAATCATCATACTAATGATATTGGAACACATAAGTTTATACGGAGATTGCTTGCACTGCCATATGTTCCAGCTAACCACATTGAAGAACTTTTTCTACATCTCTACAGCAGTGCAACAGAGCAACTAACAACCTTATTGGACTACATACAAAACAAATGGATAAATTCTGACATCTGGGCTCCATCTGCATGGTACGTCTTCGGAAGAAGTATTCGCACAAACAATGACTGTGAAGGTTGGCACAATCATTTAAACTCAAAGGCAAGAAAAGGAAATATCAACTTTTACATTTTAATAAAATTAATAAATGATGAATCTAATCTAGTGACTCTACAAGTTTGACTGTTATCTGACGGAAAAGTGCTAAGAAGACAGAGCAAAATATGTTAAACAACAAGGCCAACTCGTCAAACTGGGAGGAATACAACCGCGGAGAAAGATCTGCTAAACATTTACTAAAGGCAGTGTCTCACCACGTTGCTGTCTATGTTTAAATGCTAAGGTCCTAATGTTTTATATAAAGATTATGTATAAAAATATACCGTACATATATTTTATCACTGACTCTTCTAGGCCTAATAATAAAGTTGTTTTAATTTTGTTAAAGGCAGTGTCAAACCACGTTGCTGTTTAGCCTATGTTTAAATGCTAAGGTCCTAATGTTTTATATAATGATTAGGCCTATGTATAAAAATATACAATTATATTTTATCATTGACTTTTCTAGCCTAGGCCTAATAATAAAGTTTTTTTTTTTTTTTTAAAGCAGTGTCAAACCACGTTGCTGTCTGGTTTGAATGCTAAGGTCTTTCCTAAACTAACTAATGTTTTGTATAAAGATTATGTATACAAATAGCAATAGGACTAGGCCTATACATATTATATTTTATCACCGACTCCTGTAATAATAGGCCTAAAGTTGTTTTAAATTGTTTAGCCTAGCCTATAGTCTGTTCATTTAGCCTAGAATAAAGACAATAGGCCTAAGCAAGGGCATTGGGCCGTGTGGTCCGAGTTGGTATTTAATGGGCCGAGTTGGTAATGGGCCATGTGGGCCGAGTTGGTGTTTGATGGGCCGAGATGGTAATGGCCCGAGTTGGACGGTATTCCTCCGGGAGGATACCTAAAAACTTCCTATGCAGTTCAACTTCAACTAGAAGTGTACTAGGCCTAGGCCTACTCCTAGTCTCCTTCCCACATTACTAAGGCTACCCATCAGTGACAGTCATCATTATCCACAATATCCTAAGCTCAATCAATAAAGCTAGGCGATGAAGCCTAGCCTACACAATGTCCATCCCTTATCTTATAATTGTAGGCCTATACTGTACTTACATGATTCACTTCAGACTGACGTAGGCTTGCATTTGGTTCACTTCTAAGATAATTGGCTCAACTGTCTTCAACGAATCAGTCTTGATATAATAATCTATCAATGGTGTCAACCCCGTTCACCATTTACATACACGTATTCCCACCACAGGTGATAAGCAGCCAAGCTGCAGGCACCACTACCGTCAGATTATCAGTGCTGCTCCTGCGGACCTGCGGACTGCGTCACTGCGGCCCGTGGTGGCCAGGTGGATCGTGGGCGGGGCCAATTACGAACCCACTGCCACAACAAACCCTCCGAAACCATACCTGTGACGTCTACTGCTGCAAATACACTTTATTATAATCAATTAATTTACATAATATATGAGAATACTAAAACTCGCAATATTGTTAACTTAGAACTTATCCCTAATGAAAAGAGTGTGTTTACAATCAACATAAACAAAATAACTATAATGCGTGTATAATTCAGTGAACACGTACGAACACATATCGCAGCCTAACTTGTCAGTTTCACGTTACTATCAGAGAGAGAGATTTCACCATGTTTTAGAGACAGAAGAGAGCGATTGCATCATAATTAGATTAAGCTTGGTCATTGGATCAATACAATCATATACATCTTCAATAGCGCGTTATCCAAATGGAAACACTTATACGATGCACACATGTATAATTCTCCCTACTAGAAATTCTTGGAGTTGCCGCGCCAGACACGTTGTTTTGTACAGTAATTAAGGGACCTGCCCTTGAAGGTGAATTACATAAGCTGCATACCATGTAAGATTCTTTCCTGGCCTTTCCATAATTGATATTGGCTCATTAAAATCTGAGTTCCCTTATCATTTCTTTGGACTTTGCCATGGCGCCCCCCCCCCAGGCTCCATGGGGTCCTGGGGATGGGCCTGCACCTGGACCGTGGTCGTGTACGTGAGTATATTCCCGTGGAGTCTTGCGAATTTCGCTCTATATGGAAGTTGGAGCTGTTGACATCGATATTTAGCAGAATTACCAACTATAGTATAATACGGTTGTATGAAATACCGAGGAAAAGGAAAACCCAAAGAGAAGTAGAAGAAAGAAACACAGAGAAAGAAGAAAGGAAGAAACAATTAAGGAAGGAGAGAGAAAGATAAAAACGCGACTCCACACCCAAAAGAGCGACGCCCGGACCAACCACACCTGTAGCGTCCCCTAAGGAACGCCCGGGTCGCCACGGTGACAGACGGTTGTCCGATCACCCCAGGAAAAACAATTCGCCTCAGGGCGACCCCTTCCACACCTAAAAGAAAATTCATCTCTCAGAAATTCTAGAGATACAATTTCCACATACAGTATATAAAATCATGAATATGTAATTTTAAATTAAAATGTAAAACTTGCAAACTAAACAAACCAAAATTGGGACAAGGACAATATAAAGTCAAATTAAATTATCAAAATCGCTATGTGGAAACAACGTTTACTAAAATGAAAATTATTAAATAAAAGAACACAATCCACCACATAGGGTGTACATTACTACATGAGCAAGTTAATCTGTTTCCCAAGCAAACTAATCGCACATATAACAACGCACTATCGTCACGTTAAAGGAAGTAGTCAAGTTTGGGAAGTCCGGGACGTTCTGGCAAATTTTACTAAACTCTGCATGAATAAAGAAACTACATGTTAAATGTCAAAATATTATTTAAAATCAAATTTGCAACATGACAAGACATTAACAATAGTACAAAATACAAATATTGATAAGATATCCATACTATTACAAAATAATATATAAAATACAGTACAGCACTCACTAACGATAGTGCTATCGGGTAGGTACCTGTAAGCATAGCATGCCTCAAGTGACCCCTATCAATAACTACCCTACAAATAACCTACATTTATAGCACAAATAAACTAAGGAAATCGCAAAAGTAAGCAATTGATACTATCGACAATGAATACATATAATATAAAGACAAATAATTGCAAAATATGAAGTAACAACAGATTTAAACAAAGAGTACTCTTTTAACAAGAACACGAATAACCACCACACGCAGCCAAAGTCACAATAGTAATGACCTAGCTGGCTATAGAGCTGGAGTCACAGGCATAAGCCTCTTCCAGAAGGACATCTGTGATTATATAGGCTACTGAATTTTCAGCATGCAACGAGTTAATTATATTTGGAAAAGCAATATGCACATATTATAATTACGAAATAATAGTCAACAGGCAGTTAGAACAATAGGTAATTATATAGTATGATCGGTACTATAGTCAGAAATTCGATACGTTTCCCCTTATTATTCAAGAGAAAATGGGATTGATATTAATTGAGACAAAGAAAACGCGACAGAGACGCGAGAAATCAGCTGATGGAGTTCGAAGTATCGGTACCGGGTTCTAAAGAAGAAGAAGAAGAAGAAAGGGAGTCGGGGAATGTGGCTGCAACTCAGGTTAGATATATGTATTGTTTTTGGTCATGTTTAAGGCATATATTTCTTACCAAGTGACCAATTAATGGTTAATGAAATCATGGACTATGACTGGATTGTGATAGCCTATGGTACAACAGTCACAGCAGTGGCTTTCGAAATGTGGGTCTGAAAGTACTTCCGCCAACTTCCACGAGGCCAGCGGTAAACAATGGGACGAACTGTCACTGCCGGCCACTTCTCCCGGTTAATTTAGTAACACGCATTTTACAGGTACCACCGCGGACTTAGGCCCTATTAGAGAGTTTTCGTAGGTGTCCACGCTGCACGCATCCATCAAGACCATCACCGAGCTACACCCTTTTCTGGTATACAAAACACCCAAAAAGTAATTCAGATAGGCCTAGGCTACTCTAATATGGTAAGATCCTGGGTAAATTTCTATAATTGCACCTATACGAGCTAAAAAAAATATTGTAGGGAGCTTTAAGATAAAATTGGATAAGCATATGGACGAGAAGGGTTGGGTGTGAAGGGGGATCAGCCGGGTTGGGCCAATCAGCGCTCTGCAGACCCCCATAATCCTGCGTTAATCTCTAACCGTTTTGGTAGGATGATCCTCAGGGTATTAGAGTGTTGAGCCTATAATTGGGCTTTGTAATTGATTTGGGGTTGTGTGGGACAGGGATCTGCCTTGCTTAGGCCAATCGGCTTTCTGCAGACTCCCATTTTCTTATGTTCTTATGTTCTTATTTAACAGGAAGGTACAACGAGGTAAGTGATGTGGTATAGGTGGCAATATGCGGAAATGGATTATAAGGGCATTCCGCCCCCCTCTGACAAAAGTCTATCAATCTAGATGTCTGTCTGACAATCCGTCTATCACGGATTTACAATGTTTCAGAGAGACATTAGCCTAACCTAACAACCTTACCTAACCTAACCTAGTATTATGGGTGGGGGCTGCCGCCCCCAAACCCCCGCTGGTTGGGTAAAACGGTAGAAATCCAGTTGGGGTGGAGTGAATAACCGTAGATTTTCGTAAGGGGGTAAGAGGGGGGCAGAATGCCTTTATAATCCATTTCCGCATATTGCCACCTATACCACATCACTTACCTCACCGTACCTTCCTGTTAAATACAATAATAATTTGTTTAGCTCGTATAGGTGCAATTATAGAATAATACCAGATCCTGTGTAGCCGCACTGTAGCGGGAGGAACTGGTAAGATTAGGAGTAGTGGGCGTACCACTACCGACATACAGCATAACTCATCTAGGCCTATAAAACATTAACCTAACCTAACCTAACAGTGTGCCAAAATTCGCCCATTTTCTTCGTGATCCCGAACCTAACATTGAAAAAATATTGATACTGATATAGGCTAGGCTAAGAGCCTGTGACTGTCCCGGGGCGGCCGGGAGCCCCGCTAAACCTGCCATTCTATTTCTACATTACACTCATCAAACGATAGTTGCTTTGCTCTACACTGTACTCTACATTGGCTATGATCTTAGAACTATTATATATCACCTGTATTGAAGTCCAAATGCAGCTACTAATGTAAATATAGACGGATAAATCCAGAGCTCGAGTCATGAGAGCGATTTGATTACACTGTGAAAACACAACTTGTTCGGTTCGGATGAGGTGACTGACTTTAGCACCAATATAACAAATATATATTACAATAAGGAAACAGCCATCGTTCATAGAACGAACTCCTGGATGGGAGAGTCCGCTAAAACAAACAAACAAACAAACAACCAATGTACCCCTACACTCCGATGTTATATTGCGCCGAAGGCTGAGTCAAGACGAACACAACTACCGTAATTTTATTGGCACTCGAATGCTCAATAATATGTAGATTAAAGGATAATAATAGGTATTTATCTAAAACTATGTATATATTAACTAAACTCCTCCATGTGTTTAATATATTGACTAAATTTCACTGAAATGAATAATGTAAAAATATTAATTTAAGTTTGAATGTTAGTTTTCTGATCTGATCTGATCTTAATTAAACTCCCACAAAATACACGATATTTTTTCGTATGTGCTAATTTTATGGGGTCTCTAATTTCTTAAAAATAGTGAATGAATATAAATTTTATGTGTTTGACAAAGAGCGCAAGACCTTGAGGCATAAGGTAAGCTATAAATTAGTACGATTTTATGATGAATTATTGGTTTTTCAGGGGTATATATGTGGTTGGATCAATGGAAAACAACGAACGAATATCAGCAATGTTTTCCATTGTGGTGTTTCCGAGAATAATCCAATGATGACGTCAAATTAGCTTGCCGCCAATCAACTGTGGAACACTTGGAAATGTGTTAGCTGTTATTTACCGATATATTTGTGGAAAAATAGAGTGAATTAAGGGGCTGGAATATAACATTGACTTCATGTGAAGTGCGAGTGCCCTACACATTCTAAAATTGTGCATATTAATCTTGGGGAACTCATTATATATAAGGTATAAGTTCAAGGTGATACTTTGGATAAACCTGACTTCTAGCAAGCACCAAACAGCGATTTTGTAAGTAGCCAAGCATATTATTTTTTTTTCAGATAAGCCTAGGCCTACTTGTATTAGCCAAGGCTAATGATAATTATAATTTGAAGCAGAAATGAGTAGCCTAGGCTGAGGCTAGGCATATTAGGCTTAGGATAACCCATTATCCAACAATCTTAGGACTGCCCCCACTAGTGGGGCTATGTATAATGTATTGATAGGCTAATGAAGATCAAGGAAGATTTGAGGTTAAAGACAGTAAAAAATAAGGTTAGCTAGGCAGCTGGGAATCTGGTTCTGGTAGGCTAAGACTCAGAGCCCACTCTTAACCCGGGAATGGCGAAGGTCCTCAATTATGGTAATTATTTAGAAGATGACCTTTTTTTCTAGTTATTAAAAACTTACTCTATGGTGTATTATATGATATATAGAAGCAATAGAACTGTTAAAATGACCTGGGAAGTGTATATTAAACTTAGCCTAGACCAACATTCCTGTATTTTATTTATTTTTTGTAAGGCTAGGCTAGGCTAACCTAGCCTAGGCTACTCTTGAGTTTTGGAACACAGTAGGCCTAAGCCTAGGCCTATTTTAGATGTCTAACTTTTAAAATAATAATATAAAAATACGTAGGCTAGGCCTAGGCTAGGATTAATTTGTTTTATCATTATACAGAAAGTTGTATCACTCAAAAAAACAGCGTCATTCGACACCCTGGCTAGGCTATAGCCTATGACAATAACAGTTTGCCGTCATGCCGTGGGATTATAGGGGTAGACCTGTCACTGAAGAATACTTTCGCAGTCTTACCGTTTGTTTTTGTTTTCAAGGTATAGGCTACAGTAGTATCTTATCTACTGGTATCTTATTTTATTGTAGTTTATATTATGAGTGGAAGATTTGCAATAACTTACCCTAACCAAAGTCCAAACTTAGTGTCCAAAGTGGGATCTGCACCCTGCCTCTATGTTCTCATTTTGTATACCGGTAACTTTTTAGCCAGATTACCGGTACAATTTAATAAGTGTACAGCCAGCAGCTAGGCCTACCGCCTACAGTGCATTTATAGATTTCCCGGAATCCCGGCCATGACTTGGGTATCACTAAAGAATCTTTCCGCAGCCTTATGTACAATTGTTTGTTTTTATTTCTTCAAGGAATATAGTACAGTAGTTTATTGTTCAATTGTTTATCATGTTATGAGTAGATAATTTGCATTACCTTACCCTAACCTAACTTTACTTAGTCTTAGTGTCCAAAGTGGGGGCTGCCACTATCCCCACAGTCCACACACCCGCTAACTAACATATATTATTGGTATGTCTTGTCATTACTATAACCTGACTTCATGGGGGTAACGGAGACTTGATTGAATATTTTCGGAATTAGCCTCGCAGAATCTTGAGTCTTTTAAAGTTGTGAAAATTAAAGTAAGTTTCTACGTTCCTACTGATTGTACTTAACCCGAGATGGGAATAGCCTACCCAGGTATTTTTACTCGGCCCAGGGAAAATAATAGACAAACAAATGTTCTAATCAAAGTTTATTCTTGAAACTTGGTACCGGTATGTATTTTAACCAGTACTCTATAGTAACTCATGTATCATATGAAAGGATATAAATTAAGTATGTAATAGTTCTTGGAATGCAACAACAAATATACATGAAATCTTTATTGGACAAAAGTTACAAAACTAAAACAGGGACTGCTAAGAATAATTTAAAAACCTGTTTTCAATGCCTATATTAGTGGACCTGAAGTGCATCTCTTTGAGACTGAAGTACAGGCAGCCAGCTCCCCTAGTATCCTGATTAAACACCAGTAAACATACATAACATCCCTTTTACTTACAATATTATTCATTCCTTTTAATAAATTTTGAGCATGTATTGTGCATATATTTACCTTCACATCTCAAAATTTCTCCGGCGGCCGGGGGACTGCGCCCCCCGGACCCCCTGTTATGAAGCGGGGGGCTGCGCACCCCGCACCCCCCGCAGACGCCGCGCAAAGTTGATCCTTGTAAGCTTAGAAAAATTATCCAGAACTGGATAATTTCTGTTTTGGCACCCTGTAACCTAACCTAGTACTACATGAATACTAGGTTAGGTTAGGTTAGGTTAGGTTAGGTTAGGTTAGGTTAGGTTAGGTTAGGTTAGGTTAGGTTAGGTTAGGTTAGGTTAGGTTAGGTTAGGTTAGGTTAGGTTAGGTTAGGTTAGGTTGTTTGGTTAGGTTAATGTTTTATAGAGGAGTTATGCTGTATGTTGGTAGTGGTATGCCCACTAGGCCTACTCCTAATCTTACTGGAACTTTTTTTCAGATGCCTATTTAGCCTACTAAGAAACATTGAACAATATATTTAACCTAGTAGTAGTTGTAGGTCGGAAAGATTTTGCCTTTACAAAGGCACTTTCCTAGGTTTTATGATTTTACAACTATTGCAATTACAATTTCAATTTGTGTCAATTTGTGTCGTGCTCATATTTGCTTTAATATATCACTGATTTTCTTTACGCTTCTTTTCCCTTTTTCTCCAACATTTGTAAATCACATTCTTTGTTTTATTGATTTTTTCTTCCTCAAAGAGCAGTTCTCCTATCAGCTTGTCTTCATCTTCTATGTATGGCCTCTGAACCTAACCTAACCAAAACCTAACCTAACCTAGTATATTAGTCGACTATTTATGAATGTAAAATGTAAACATAGATAACGAGGCATTCAACGAGGGGCAACATGGCTTTAGACAAGGCCGCTCCTGCCTTTCACAACTACTATCACACTACGACAAAATCCTACAGGATATTCAAGACGGAGAAAATTTAGACGTCATATATCTAGATTTCGCCAAAGCTTTTGACAAGGTGGACCATGGGATCCTTCTACATAAACTCAAATCACTGGGAATAGGGGGAGACCTTGGAAGATGGCTCCACAGCTTCATTACCAACAGAAAACAAAGAGTCACGGTTCAAGGAAGCCTATCAGAAGCAGGTTGGGTCATCAGCGGAGTACCACAAGGATCAGTACTGGGACCTCTCCTATTCCTCATCATGATAGGAGACATAGACAGGGACCTGGAACACTCAACAGCCTCATCGTTTGCAGACGACACCAGACTCATGAAGAAAATCACCTCACAACATGATGCTCAGCTACTACAACAAGACTTGGACAAAATCCTGAAGTGGGCAGAAGAAAACAACATGGCCCTAAACGGAGACAAGTTCGAGCTTCTAAGGTACGGGAACAAGAGAGCACTACAAAACGACACCAACTACAAAAGTGGACAGCAAGAAATTACCGCCAAGGACACAGTGAAGGACTTGGGAGTAAATATGAGCAGTGACGCCACTTTTTCCCAGCATATTACCAAAGCCACAACAACAGCAAAACAAATAGCAGGCTGGATCCTGAGAACCTTCCACACAAGAAATGAGAGGTGTATGTTAACACTGTGGAAGTCACTGGTCCTACCACGACTGGAGTACTGCTCTCAGCTCTGGTCTCCCCAAAAAGTAGGAGAAATAACAGAAATTGAAGCCACCCAGAGGACATTCACCAGTAAAATCCATGGGTTTCAACACTTTAACTACTGGGAGAGACTCATGGAGCTGCAGCTGTACTCACTTCAAAGACGTAGGGAGAGATACATCATCATCTACGTCTGGAAGATTTTGTAAAAAAAGGTACCAAATCCAAACATCCAAGAGACTCCACACCAAAGGCGAGGGAGGCTGTGCTATGTGAGGACTACGCCGGGATCAACACAAAAAATCAAATCCCTGATCCATCACAGCTT
Organism: Paralithodes platypus; assembly: GCA_032716605.1. Taxonomy (NCBI): domain Eukaryota; kingdom Metazoa; phylum Arthropoda; class Malacostraca; order Decapoda; family Lithodidae; genus Paralithodes; species Paralithodes platypus. The sequence goes on from CM064568.1 coordinate 5,328,257, forward strand.
TACATACAATGGAACCAGACTGTTCAACTGTATACCAGCCCCTCTCAGGAACATGACCGGGGTGTCTCCAGACACCTTCAAGAAACACTTGGACATGTGGCTGGCCAAAATACCGGACCGGCCACCAACACCAGGATACCCCAGCACCAACTCTAACCGACTTCTGGAATGGAGAGTGGAAGAAAGGGAGCTGCCTGGTCGCAGTGGAGCCCCAGCTCAACTGTGTCATTAACGGACGGAATACAACAAAGTGTAAAGTGTGTAACATTAGCAACTTATTGAGATATACGTACAGGTCCTCCCGCTACACAGGATTATACAATTCACTTGAAGGGTGATCAGAGATACCCAGTTCACGGGACAGGAAGTCACGAACGACTACAGACAGTGTCGAACGGATGGTGTTAGAAGCACTATGACAAGCCCGGATGAAACAGGAATGGCAACCACATGTAGACCTAGTAAGTTGCGAATCACTTAATGTTGGCACGGTCGGCTGGAAGCTCGAACTGGATTTATTCTTAGTGGGGCAAGGAGAGCGACTTTTGGATGATGAAGGAACAGCATTGGCGACGTCCATGGAGTCCAGAGGTAAGGCGGCAGGAAGGGCCACAGAGACCTCACCTGACAAACGTGGACGCCTCCGAGTCCGCTGTCGCAAAGGTAGTGTAGGAGACACAGTAGGGGAGGGAGGACTCAAAGCCTTTACGTTTGGGAGGCCTAGTCGAAGGACAGGGCGACGCCAAAGCTCTGGAAGGAGGCACGACATTCAAAGAGCAACTACTATAAGAGAGTAAGGCGAAGCGGTTAGTAGACTCGCAAGTAGTAGTGATAGGTGGAAGAGTGGCCAAACTCGGTAGTCGAGGTGGTGCGGACGAAGATGCAGAAACACGATCGTCTGAGTTCAGTGGTGTAGATGGTACTAACGTTGGAGGCTCCTCAAGAGGGACAGGTCGGGATGTAGAGGCATCTGGAGACAAGCCGGAGTTCCGTGGTGGCAGGGAACGGAGGGTAAGCGTTCTTTTTAGCAGGATCATGGATCCCTCTAATAGCCAGCGCACGTTTAGCCCAAGGGGTGGTGAAACCAGTAGAGGTTTTCAGGAGCCGTAGTTCTGTATTATATGTATAGAACTCGCACCGCTTAGAGCAGGCATGATGATTCCCACTGTAATTAATACAATGGGCAGCTCCACAGTTCCAGGTGATTTGTGATTGGTCGAGCCGCAAAAAGCACAGATCGGCTGGCTCGAACAGGCTTTGGTCGGGTGAGTGAAGGATGAGCATCTCCATCCCTACTCTGTGCAACTCGCCAACCCAAGAGTGCAACGTTATTCTCAATCTTTCTTCTATTCAACAGCTGAATGAATCAGTCTTTCCCTCATCCTGACTTAAATTGCATCAAACTTTGTGTCCAGGCATTTTACGCTCAACATAATACATACACGTGGGAAGAGGGCTATACGGAAAAACAGGACAAGGAACACACACATACAAACAAATGATTAACGAGGAGAGACAATAGAAGGAATAGGGCGCAAGGCAGAACTAGAGGGAACAGAGGAGCAAATCAAAGGGAAAGACTGAAAACCGGGTGGCATAGGGAGGTCTAACAGAGAACGGGAAGGGGCTAAAGGGTGAGTGGAAGCGGCTGGGGAAGAGGAGGGAGGGGCAAGAGGGGGAGGAGTGGAGGGAAGATTTGGAGGAGTAGGAACGGGCGTGAGAGGATCTGGAGGCACAGGGGTAGAAGAAATCGTAGGAGGGACAGGATGGAATGTAAAAGAGGAGGCAGAAAAAGGAGGAGGTGGCGGCTGAAAGGAACAGAGAAACTTATCAATTTTGGGAAAAGTTTCGTAGGAGAAATCTAAGGACTCGGAAACAGAAGGAGAGGAAGGATGGACACAGGAAGAGGATAGGGAAGAAGGAGGAGGCCTCCTCTTCTTCCCGCAGGCCGCACGGACTAGGGCTCCGAACACTATGGAGACAGCCCCCACGTTTAAAAGAGGAGGGGGAAGAGAAAAGAAGGGAGAAACGCGGGAGAGGCTTTGAAATCGGTTTAGAAGAGGAGGGATAAAGTTGAGAACGAGAGGAAGTTTTGGAACCATTAGAAGAGGAAGAAGGTAAAGAACGGGGGAGGAGGTTTCGGACCATGAAGACGCTGAAGGCTGGTGGGACGCTGAGGGAACCCGGGAGAAGAAGAGCGAGGAGAAGCGGTAGTAGGGGGAGAGGAAGTAGGAGCAGAGGAACTAAGAATAGAGAAAGAGTTAGACAACGATAATGGAGAAGAAGATAAGACAGCAAGGAGAGCTGATGAAGGAGAAGGAAGAAGGAAGGAGCAGAAGAAAGGGAGGGATGAGAAGGAGAATCTGAAGACGATGGAACCGAAGAAGCAGAAGAAGAGGAGGGTGGAACCGAGGAAGCAAAGGAAGAGGGAGATGGAACCAAGGGAGCAGAAGATGAGGTGGGGATCGAAGGTCGAGATGACGGAACTGGAGGCTGGGGTATAACGGATGACAGGGTGTGAAGCCGAGGCGACGAGCTTCCTGACGGGCAGCAGAGGGCGAAAGGCCATGTCTTTGCTTAAGGCACGTAACTTCAGACCCAAACTGAAAAACAGGGCAAACTCTAAAATTGGCAGCATGGGAGGCTTGACAGTTCAGGCAGCACAAGCTCGAAGACTGGCAGTTACCAACGCTATGGCCAGACTGAGCACAGAGTGGGCACTTGGGGCAATAAAGTGTAGAAGAACGTCAATACATAGCGGAGTGGCCAAAACACCAGGAACCGCGACATTGTTGGGGTCGTGGTAGTGATTCTGTTACAGAGAGCCGAGTACCATCAATAATGACATGCGAAGGGAGAGAATGTCCATAAAAAGCTGATGTTTGGCAATGTTTGCGGGGTGGCGGTGACGGCTACGAGGTGGAAGAGTGTAACAGACCACATTAACTACATGATCTTGAGCTACAATAATATCTTTTAACACCTTACGAGCGGCCTAGGCGGTAATTTATATATACCGCCCAGCGGGGTGTTTTTACCCTAAATAGGGTTGTTTACGTGATCATTTTCATGCCTAAATAAGACCCAGAGCATAAAACAAGTATCTATCCCTGAAAGGGCATAAACAGAGCTTTCCAATGACACCCCAACCATCCTTGTACGACCACTGGTTTTCTTGCAACGATCGTGCAACACGAGTGCAAAAACCATGTAATTAGGTACTTTCCCTACATAATTCCCTGTGTAGCGAGTGTGAGGGGGGATGGAAGGGTGGTTTTCACTTCAGTTGGCCAACCGCGGTGATGTGCGGCGGTCATAGCCTTACTACACTCCTCACACCGCTCAGCTCTCTCTCTCTGCAACATTACGTGCTGAAAATGGCACACGACATAAGTTGTGAACCGCCACTTAGTCCAAATTTATTTCACACGACATGAGTTGTGCGCCGCCAAAGAAGGGTTAATAAGGGCAGAACAATCATAGAACTGTCGATCCCCAATGTGGATGGAGGGAGGGCTCAGGACAGTTCCTGCACACAAATTCAGTCGTTGATCCTTAACAGCTGGGATGGAAGTACCAAGAGAAATCAACAAACTCCGACATGGCAGCGGGCTGACGTTCAGTTTGCACCGTGACGAGACGAGAATTATCGTGGCAAGAATGGAAGGCGACATCCTTGCCTACCTGCTGAAGGAGACACAAGTGGAAAAGGAGGTACTCACCAGCAAGAGGAGCAGAGGCGGGAATAGAAAATAATTTAGTAGTCAGAAAAGGCAAAGAGAGGATAAAGGGAGAATAGAGGAGCGAGGGTGAGAAGAGGAAGAAACTGGAACAGAAGAGGAAAGAGAACAAGAGAGGGAAGGCATAATTAGGTTGAGGGTGACAGCGATAAAGGGCGAGGATGAAGACTCAGAAATTACAAAAGAAGAAGATTATAAGCCTGAGTAGTGGAGTTTGGAGAAGAATGCGTTGAAAACGTTAAGGTTGTAGCGAGACTCGGAATAGTGGTTAATGAGAGGGACGAGTGTCGATCGAGGGACATTTCAGCGGGCAGGTCCAGACCACCCAAAACCATCCCCGACTCGCCATGCTCTCATGGTGAATCGGACTGGCAGCCAACCAACGGAGCCCCAAGTGGTAGGCTGCACACCACATGGAGCTCACTCAGCGGAACCTCCTAAGTCGTCGCCATAAAAACGGAAGTACTGTACAGTACAGTGAAAAAAGCACAAGTTGTCACCATACAAAGAGAAAACAAGAAACACATGGCAGAAGATACTGCGGTAACCAAGTGCCCCAGGTAATGAAAGGTAGATAGACCTCCGCAAGGCCACGGAACAGAGAGATGGGAGTCAGAAACCTTAAAGCAACCCAACAGTGCCTATCCTCTAGTATTAGCCTTGCGAGCCCTCGCCGGCAGCACCTGTTACCAGGTGGGCCCTGGGATCAGAAACACTATGGTGAAACCCCAAGGAAGGGGTGGGGCTTTGGTTTCCTGGGCGTTTACACACCCTCTCAGCTCCCCGCCATGGAGTGGCTTCGGTCACCCAGGCTTTATTGTGGTCGGCAGGGAGGGTTCTGTGGGGGCGCTCGTTTGTGGCCTTGGCCTTACTCGGGGCCTTGGGGCTGTTCGGCCAGGCAGCTTGGGGAACAACAACAACAACAACCCCAAGGAAACTAGAACCTCCTGAAGCAGGAAAAGGAAAATGTTGGTTTGTTTATTTTGCAAGCTTTACATATAATGAAACAAACAGGGCAGTCAACTAGAAGGAAAGGGAGGGACGGGTCCACAAAATCACGAGGGTGGGAGACCGACCTCAGTCAGCTGCCCCAGGAGAAGCGGAAGAAGACAAAACTAAAATTAAAAAGGATGATAAATAAAAGTGCATGACAAAATTAGTTGGAGGTGGCAGGGGGACTGGGAGCGGTCAAGAACCTTGAGCTCCACCTGCCAGCTCGTAAGCCCCCAAACGACGACAACGGGCCATGTGTTATGGGGGCCCAATCTTAAAATGGAACAGAAATCAACGGTCACGCTCTAAGCCCCGCTACCGCGACAAGGTGGCTCCCTAACGGCGGGGTCATAATTCCTCACTCGATACCCCATTCCTGAGGTTAACCCCACATAACCTAACCATCTTCTCACATTCCATTCCATTGATATCATCTGCTTTAACCAGCCACGTCTCCGAGCCATAGGTAATCGTACTTCTAACACACGAGGTATTAATACTTAGTACAAGACTGAACTAAGAAATACGGATACTGTATACAGTACATACTATACATACACAAATTTAACCCATGAACTGCGCTAAACTGTGCAAAAAACAATGGCCAAGTTGAGGGAGGTATGGGGGGGGGGGGGGTGAAGAGTGAAAGATGTGGTATGGAGAGATGCTACTGCTTTCTATGTGACACTCAATTTGGAGACATTTCCCAGCACTGGCAGTATTTGAAGGGTTTGTTTTACAAATGTTTAATTATGGTGCCTTCTGGAAGGCATATCGCAGTTAGAAAATGCTCCACACAAAGTGCGGTTCCAGTCTCGCATCCTAATGGCAGCGCTCCAGGCAGCCCCATTCAGAGCTGCCTCACTCGTCATTTTTTGTTTTAATTAAAGATCAGACCATAAGGTCTGATCCCACATCTTTCTTGGTCTACCCCTTGGTACAGCTCCCTCCACGTTCACAGATTTGCATCTTTTCACACAACTTCGTTCATCCATCCTCACAAGCCCAAACGATTCGAGCCTGCTTGTACGCATCTCATCACTGATACTCTTTATAGGCTATGTAACTGTCTCCTCAGCTCTATTAAATAATTAAAGTGCAAGTAAATGGAGAAATAAACACATTTGTACTTATTCAAATTTTATGTACATTGTAAGAAATTTTAACTTAGGTATCTGTAATGCAGTATATATTTTAAAATCTACGCCTCTGATAACATTAAATAGCTTTCTTATGGTAGTAGCTAGTTTGTTGAAACATTCCTTTTAAATGTATCACACAAAGCCTCAGAAGTTAATGTATTTGGCTTGTGGTAGGCCTCTCAATTACTGTACTGTACTATGCAAAATCAATAAAAAAATAGTACAGTAGTTGGATTAACAAATTTCGCATATAACTGCACGGAAGTTATGGTACATTTTGACAATAAATGTATTAATCTAATTTATTAATTTCACTCCCAACACCAAACACCTCCCAATGAAATAAATGAAAACATGTGATCTTACCGGGATTCGAACCTGGGTTACCACATACAGATCTTAAACACTAACCATTACACCATCAACGCCTACTTTTTTTTTTTTTACGGTGTGGTTTTATTTATATTGATATAGCCTAATAATTGGATTGCTGCGTGCAAATTGGCTAGTCTACCATTATTTGAAACCTCCTCAACAAAAACTTTCCTAAGTAATAAAGAAGCTCCAATACAGCACACATATTGCAAAGTCAAAGGATGTCTATAAAATAATGACAAGATCTATCTTAGCCCATTATGTAAAGCTGCCCACATATCAATTTGTTATATAGCTGTTATTTTGTTTTAGCTACACGTGTATGCAAACGGAAAAAAGAAAAACACACTTAAATAATCAAACGAATAAGTTAAGACTATATTTGGCTTGCCATTTTATACCAACAAACAGCTAAAATAACAAAGAAAGGTAGCTCTGTAACAGACAAGTAGGCAAATTTACAATTTACTTATTTTATTTTATCATGGCTATCATTAAGCATTTTTCACTTTAGGACTAGTCTGTGCAAGTCAAAGGGTTAATTAAGATAGTTTTTATCCCTTTGATTTCAAGAGCTAATTCCTAAGTTCCTAAGGTTAGTAAGACTCTAATTTTAGCCAAAATAAATGTAATATTATGTCAATGTACTAAGGCTTAATGAGTGTAACACAGGTTAGCAATCACTTGGCAAATCTTAAATTTTCTTTATTAAACAAATATCAGTATGGAGAGGTGAATATGTGCAATTATATAATATCGAAGTCCTTTAATGGCAAACAGACTCACATCAAATTCCTACATAGTTATGGTACAATAGGCTAGAACAGTAAATATATAAACAATAAAAGTCTTCTGCCACTCAATGTACCATTCTAAGCCATTTATGCATCCTCAACTTTCAACACATCAAGGAATACATCACAATAGTTTACCCCTGCAATACAATACTGTCGCTTTCAGTTTATTCTGGCTAACATTAGAGGATTTTTTTCAGCTTAGGATACAAGATTGAAACCGTACATCTTATGGATCCTAACCTTTAAATAGTATGGATGTAGGATACTGCAGGTAATAAGGATGATTTCTTCAAATCAAAAGAGGGTCACACCACCTCAATTAGCCTGAAAATCATTTAATATTAAGCCAGAATAAAAATAAAATTACGATATTGCAATGGAGAGTCTTAATCAATGGGACAGAACACACTCTCCCCTTCAAAATGTTATTTTCAGAGTTTGAAGCGAAGATTAAGCCCCTTCCGATATATAAAAGAATTTCTCTAATTACCATGATGCCAGTTTTCATTTTATTCTGGTTATCATTACACTCTTGCATGTAACTTAAGAAAGAACTCTGGGAAACAAACTGGTCAAAAACATTGCAGTTAAAAAAAAATCTTAAATTGCATAAAATGGTTTAATGATAGCCAGAACTAAGAGGAGAAAAAGTCATAGCACCGAAAGATTAATTAATCATCCTGTCTAAAATTCACCGCCTTAATCTCAAAAGAGAATGCCACGAAACCATGGGCAGCCATAAAGAGTTTCATATATCTCTCCACAAAATCTCACTCATCAAAATGCTGATCATAAAAATGTACACGTGGCCAAATTAGTTATGCAACTCATGTCCTTTTGTTTAAGGTCTGCTAGATGTTAGATTAGGCGGGTTAAGCTTAAAAACAATTAAAGAAATCCACACACAATACCTAAGTTGAGTCTTGTATTGGCCATATGTAAAACCTTACCATAGAGAAGCCCTATGGATTGTTGAACAAAGTAGTCTAAATCAACTACAATAGTAATATATTTAAACATTGTTCGAGGCAAGATATACAACACACTTCCCATATTTGTTTAGTTTGCAAGTTTTACATTTTAATCGTTAATAATATGGCAGTAAAACATAACTTATTTGGCAAACTTTACTTCAAGTTAAGTTTGGTATTTCAGATAATTTAAATTTTTACTTTTTATTGTTAAAACATTAATACCATTTATAAACTCAATACTTAATTCTGAAGAATAGTACATAGAGTTCATAACCTTCTTAAAACATATAATTTCTGCGTGCATAACACTTGTAAAGTACGTATATGATGATGCACAGCAATTAAGGTGAACCATTTATTAATTTTAACTTCTGAAAATTTACCACTTTAAATATACAGTACAATAATCGAGTAATAAGAACAAATATAATGAACACAAATACAGAACTGTACAGTACTTTAAATATATAAGTACTATAAACACAGAAATATTACACAAATGACTTTACACTTTAAACAGGTAACGATACATTTTATTTGTCCAGATTCATTCATTAATCCCCAAACTTCAAAAGATCCTTTCCTAATACTTATAAGCAAAGTTAATAGCGTTTTCAAAAATATAATTACTTGGACTGAAAAGTTAAGGAAATAATGAATATACAGTATATTGTATTTTTGATTGTACTGATCAGTTACTATAACTGGATTATATTTTTTTTCTTGCTAGGCCCGGATACTCAAAACATTTGCGACTTTATATCTCCCTACAACAATCGTAGCTTGACATTTGACATCATAATTTTTGTGCCATACTCAAAAGCGCATTATTACTATAGTCTGCTTTTTTCCAGCGGATGGTAAATTGTCCTGTCCCCATCTTGATTACTCCGCTATTACTAAGATACTGTATTGAAATATATTGTGAATAATGAAAACTTGGTAGCCTACTTACATGACACATATACAGTATAGTATAGTACGGTAGTTTCATCTCTGTCCATTAACTCATTAAGTATTGAGAAATCAGCTGCCAAGGGAGATTCAATTTACCCCCAGCTGGAAACTAATAAGACTATAAGTACAGTACCAGTAGCTTTATTTTAGTACCTTTTAACTGCTGTATTTTCGGTATGGTTAAGTTATGAAAACATTTAATGAATGGTTCTGTAATAAGTCTGGTTCACACGTCATTACTTTAACCTACAATCCTCTTGAAAGGTTTTACTGGTGTGCTGCGACACTCCTCTCGGAAGGAGAGATGTCAACCACTGACAAAAACAAGAAGTTTGACTGTCAGGGTTTATGAGGTGAGCTTGCAATGACATTTACTGGCCACAATCTTGTCTCCACCCTGCTTCTCCCATTTCCTCCCTTCACCAGACCAATTCGCACGGCCGCTCGTTGCCGATTTGGCGCCATATTTTCAACTACGGACTATCGTAACACCTCAACCACGTATCTTTTGGGTATTCATATATATACTGTATATATGGTTGGATGCAGAATTGAATTTCCTACACGATGATGTGGTTTTCGTTGTTTTGGAAGTCGCCAAATCGGCCTAGGTCTAGCACAGAGCAATGGCGAGTCCTAGGGGGGTCTAGCAGCCCTCAGGTTAAGGGCCGTCGTTGAGTATCCAAGCCCTGGTGGTTGGACTTGTTAATCCCACAATACACTAAATGGATCAAAATATCCATAGGGAGTTACTTGTCCTATCATCCTCTTGGGGAGACACTATTTGAAGATGGGCCTTTATTATGACAATATTTCAGTTTACATCTTTTTCAGGTCATACACCTTTAGAAACTAGAGGAAATATTGTCATAATAAAGGCCCATCCTCACATGGTGTTTCTATGACTAATGTATTTAATACCCGGTAATGAATATTCCATTCTAAACAAAGAATATACCATTGCTTTTTTTAAAGGAGGGGGAACTTTAATAGAATAATACCAACCTTAAGCTAATGGAATAAATATTATACACAATTTCTTTTCATTTTCACCATCAAAATGCATCACACAAAGCATAGTACCAAACTGCATTGATTTATTTTCCATTAAATCAAAGCACAGTGAAAAAACTAAAAAAAATATGCAACAAGCATCACAACCTTCTTTTCAAAAACTTCCCTGCATAAAGAAAATTATGCCCTTACTTATATTTTTCACAAATTAAAGTGTATGTATAGGAAGCATGGTGATGGCTAATGACGGCACTAATTATTAACTCAGTTCAACAGAAAATAACGCCCTTTTCTCTATTTTATTCAGGTTATCATTAAGCTTTTTTTTTGGGGGGGGGGGGTTAGGAAGGAGGATTTGTGAATGAATGCATAAACAATTTGTTTACAGCCTGCTGGGTTGGGACCCTCATATAGGTAGCTCTCTAAAAGGAAGGTTAATTGTATGCAGTTTTCTATCTGTCTTATTAAATGTTTTATGACTTGCACTTTGCTTCTTTGATATTATTTTTTCTAGAAGCATTAGTGAATTCCTTTAGAAGTGGTGCTTATGACAAAATAATGTAACTATTACTATTATTATTATGATTTACATGAAAGGGATTCCCAAAGGTTGTTCCTTAGCTAAATAAAATCCATTAACCAGAATAAATTGGAAAAGACATCACCATATTGTAAGGGTTAACTTAGTGACTCAGATTATTCTTTCCTTTGATGAATTGCCTGGGCATAAGCTGAACAAATATAAAGTGATATGATAAATGTTATTGTCTTAAGGTTTGTAGTGTAGTGGTTAGTAGTAGTAGGGCTTTCAAAAAATCTCAGGGTTAATTCCTGGGTGGGACTAGAGATGTATAGGTGGTTTGTTTGCATTAAAAACAGGCAGACAGAAAAAGAAAGCAGACAAATATAGATGTATTTAAACAAGACACACAAATATATAGGTATTGTTAATCTGTTACCTTTTTTATAATCTTATAACCATATCATTTTAGATTGTCTTACTTTTTTTACAAATTAGGGTTTTAGACTATTAAACCTTGGATTTCTAAAGTTTGATTACATATACCTGTATGTAGTATACTGTATAAATAAAAATGGCATGGTCAGTAGAGCATCTGACTGCTGATCAAAGGGTCGGCAGTTCGATCTCACCCCGTGCCATTGGTTGCTGTCAAGAGTTTGGACACTCAGGTCTAGCAATTCGTGGCCAATGTCCAGTAAAGTCCCTGTAACAAGGGCACCCCCTAGCCCTGTCAATCAAGGGAGTGCACGGCATTAAAAACTGTATCTGCATCATAGATGCTCAATATACATGATAATAGTATTACTGGAAAATAGTTTAACAAATTGCCAAAGTTTGCAATGTACAGTACTGTAACTCTTATGAAGGATTAGAAAAATATATTTTTTAGTAACTATTTTTCCCAAAAACCGACCTTTCTATTGTTGCTAAATCAAGAAGGGGTTCATACTAGGGTATATTTAAAGCATTGTGCATCTACAGTAATTTATATATTATCTTTCTCTACTTTGTTTATTGCTTCTCCAGGCAACATACATTGTTGCTCTGTGTGTCATGGCTTAAAGTGCAACAAAAGCCATTTTCCTCTTAGTTTTCATGAAGTTAAGATAGTTTGAAGGGTAATGTTCTAAAAGAGGCAGTGTAAGTTGTGCATGATGGTGAGAGGTAGATACAGGCCTGTCCTAAGGCGGCATCACACAAGGGCATGTATCCGATACTAAGCTCAAAGTCACTATATCAGATACAAAAATATACTACTATTCAACAAATTCTACTTCCTTCTTGATGTGATTATATATTGTAGCTGAAGATAAGGATATTACTTCCTAAAACACAAAGAATATTGCTCAGCTACTATAAATAAAACAAATAATTGCAGATACATGAATCGGATACTGATTATCGAACACAAGTGCCCATGTAACACCAGCTTTGTGTTGCCTAGAATGACATATTACTATAAGGATTAAGAAAAGATGAGTGACAAATCTAAAAATCTATTTGACTGTCCACTACTGCACTGCTTGGCATAAGCCTTGAATTGAAGTATGTCTTTACTCAGTCAGTACAACTGTCCTTGACCCTATCTGATTCAAGGGGGGTTCTTTTTTTATCCCACCCGGTTTCACTCCATTACTTTGGATATTTTAAGATACTTAACTTTATTAGCTTGGCAATCTAAAGACCACACCATTCAGGCGTTTATTTTTTCTGGGGAAGCAATAGCGAACCTGTAATTTAAGAGAAACTAGCCTTTGGCCATAACATGTCTACCGAAAAATTTATAAATCTAACTTGAACGGGGTCTGGGGAGGCAAAATCAATCCGTCCTCAATAACAATTGAACAAAATATCATAACAAAACTCAAGGTGTCGGATGAGATAAGGCTAATGACATGAAATAATGTTTTCAATGGAGGAATATAAGGAAAATAAAGTTTTATCTTCTTTCTACTTCCATCAAGTAAACATTAATACTATATCTTCACTTTAATCCTTGCAGCACAATGATGGAATTTCCGTCTTATTCTGGTTACTAGTAAGCGATTTTCTTAAGATTAGAATCTACCTCTTGAAGTCAAAGGGTTAAATTAATCTTATTCTGGTTACAATTAAGCTATTTTCATTGGCTTAGAACAGCGTTTCCCAACCTGGGGGGCGTTTGACAATGCTAGGGGGGGTGTGGGGTAATCAAAGTTCAAAATAGGGCTAGGCCATTCAAATGCCTACAAGGTAATCCCAAAGATATGTATGAATAAGATACTTTGATAGGAAAACTTCATAACCGTCATTCCGAGCAACCACATGTAGTGTTGATTTAAAACCATTATTCAGTTTTAACCCTTACATGCAAATTGGTTAATGTTTTGCCCTTTTTACAGTATCTTGAGTCTTATCCATCCATATGGAGTGTATTAAAAAAGATGCTTTCTAGGCATCAGAGGTGTGTGTGTGTGGGGGGTGGGGGGGGAGAGCATAATGAATACAGTCCTGACCAAAGGGGGGCGCGGTACTAAAAAGGTTGGGAACCCCTGGCTTAGAATCTACTTCTAGGACTAAAAGGGGTAAAACCTATCTCCATAACAAAAAAATCTTCATGGACTGCGTAAAATTGTCTAATGTTAACCAGAATAAAAGGTATAAATGAAGCCATTGTACTAAGGGGTTAAAAGTACTGTACTCCCAACAATAATACCTGCAATCTTGATTCTATACTTTAATGAGATTGCAACCCTCACACATACGAACACTAGAGTTAGCTGTCCAAGAATAAAATGCAGCATGGTATAATCAACACAAACTATAATTATAGGTAGCACCAACGAACTTGACAATAATCTTGACCCCTTAACTTCTTAGAACTCGTAATGAATGAAAGCAATCGGGCTGACATTTCTAAAATTTGGTAGAGTCCACCAGGAAATAGGTGTGGATATTTACAGCCCGTCTGCTCTAGGCCCTTTGAGTTACAGAGAGGTCAGGGATCAAGAATATTGTCAAGTTCGTTGGCACTACCTATAGTGTACCTGCAATAACATCAACAATCATAACAAGGGGGTACAAACAAAATTTTACATAAGTAATAATCCTGCATTAGATAAACAAAAGAAAATATTTATTTTTAATACGTACCGGTGACTAGGCAAATGGGCCGAAAAAAAAATATAAGGAATAAAACATTTCAATTTAGTATAATGGTAGCTAATATTTTACGGTACAAATCTTACCAGTACCTTGGTTTTGTAAATGTTTCTTATCCATACAGTAGTAAGTAGATATACTGGTATAATTCTGGGATAAATCAATATAGAAATATCTTACCGGTGCTCTAAATTGAGTAGCTACCGACTCCGTACTGAGCTTGCAAACAGGTTCAGAAAACTACTTTGCTACAACAGATTTAGAAACTTATTACAGGAGGATCTCGAATCCTATGTGTTTTTGTCCTGTGATTTTTCGGCCCCGCGGCACCTCCCAATATCTACCCATTCATATGTCCCGCGGCCATATTCACCTATCCCCCGAATGCGGATAGGTAAAACCTATATACCTTTTTTGAATCCACCTGTATTAAACTGAGTAATCTTGACCAAACTGATTTGTGAACCTCACATCTATTGTGGTTTGTTTACCAGTACTGTACTGGTAATGTGCCAGTACTATCGATTGGTGACCAGTCTCAAGAAGGAGTTTAAACCCGAGTCTTATCTCTGCTGCTTTTGTTTTGGTCAAAATATAGCGTTAAAATATATAACTTTACCATGTTTAAAATTTTATACATTAATATGTTTATGAGGAAATTATAATTTGATAAAATAAGAATAGTAAAGGCCAAAGAAAACTTCATTAAACTATTAACCGTGGACATTTTATTGAAGTTGGTAGATTGGTGGCCGGCTTAGCCAGCCAAGCACCGGTCTCTGTTTACTAAAGGGTCACCATGGCTACTGTTTTGCTGTGAATCTCGTAATGTAAAGGAAAGTAAAGATGCTTTATGTGTTTTATTGGCCAGCTGCACGTTACATTGTAGATTTTTGGTTATAAGGAGTCATACAATACAAAAAATATTGATTCAAATTGCATTTGATAGAAAGTTAGTTGGTAACAATATAAACTCCCAGACCCTATTAGTATTTTTTCCATTTATTCATTGTCTTTTATCCCGCAAATTGTTTATTCCGTGGAAAGGCTATGGTACGCAATTACCGCGGGATTCGAGATCTTACTGTACATATGAAATTGATGGTGATATTACAATAACTAGTATCGACTCTAGGAAAAAATAATGTACTTATGTATGCACGCTTAGGAAACTCATTTGAACTTTTCATTATTAGGATTGTCACATTCACAAGTTTAATATGTATATTTTTAAGTATAATTCTGTTTTAGCATAGGCTAAATTAGGTTGCTTAAGTTTTTCTAATATTATTTTACCTTTTTTCATCAAATTATGAACCTCTGAACATTTATGTAAGCTTAGCATCAAGAACCTACCTGCAGCATCAGGAGCAACTTTGTACTTAAAATTAAATGAAAGCTTGAGGAGTATGACAAAACAGTAACAGATGGGATCAAAATTAGATTCCACACCAATAATATTCATTCTTCTCCTACTAGGAACATACCAAGCTAATATAGCACCATCTGTAAACACACAAAGATAGGTGAATTTGTTGTAACAAACTACATACCAGTAACCATTCCAATTATTAAGTGTTAATCATGACCAAAAAAACAAACAAAAGCAAAAAAAAAAAACACACACACACACACTATCTAGGTCACCCAGGAGAAGACCCAGAGACCCAGGCCCATTTGAGGTCTTTGGCAAAAGATTCCCAGGTCCCAGACCTCCCAGAGAGGTTCCGGTCTCAGCAGGCAGACACACAGCGAACCTTTACCACCACAATGCCAGCCCACCTCACGTCCAGGCATGACCCTTCATATACACCGGCTCCCCGGGCCAGGCGCCTGACGGACAATTATCTAGTCCAACTGGCGCCCGAACCCCTCTTCCAACGACCGCGTTATTTATTACCACTTCTCTTGCCTGTTCTACAATCATCTTTCTATCTTCCAACACTTGTACTACACAATTTCTCCATCTCGACAGTCTTCCTACCTCTCTACCTCCCCTTGTATCTGACTCATATACTCTCTTTGTAAGCCTTTCATCTCCCATTCGCTCAACGTGTCCATACCAGCACAACACCCTTCTGTTCAATCTGGCCGACAAAGGTTCCTGTCCCACTCTCCTAAGTACCTCTTCATTCCTCAATCTGTCTCTACGAGTCACTCCTACATATATACTCCTCAAGCAGCTCATCTCTATCACATCCAGCTTTCTTCTCTCCCAAATCGACTAATTCCCTGAACGTGACGATAGTGCGACTGTTATATGTGCGATTAGTTTGCTTGGGAACCAGATTAACTTGCTCATGTAGTAATGTACACCCTATGTGGTGGATTGTGTTCTTTCATTTCATAACATTTTATTTTAGTAAGCGTTGTTTCCACATAGCGATTTTGATATGTTGTTTTGACTTTATATTGTCTTTGTCCCAGTTTTGGTTTGACTTTGTTTGCAAGTTTTACATTTTAATTTTACCTTCAGAACCCATGTCTCAGCCCCATACATCACTGTTGGTACAACTGTCCCTTGATATATTGCACTTTTAACTTTCATTCCGAGATTTCTTACCTTCCACATACTTCCCATTGCTCCGAAAACTGTCTTTTCTTCACATACTCTCTGTTTTACCTATATTTCCACACTTGTGTCCTTGCTTATCACTCCTCCCAGATAATTAAAACACTACTTGATCCAGTATTTCCCCATCCAGCCACAGATCTAGATTCACCCTTCGAGCACCTTTATTACACACCATCACTTTACTTTTATTGACATTCACCCTCGGCTTCCTCCTCCCAGATGATTTTAAATGAGCTTGATACTAACCAAGGGAATCAAATGGTTTAAGGCAATCGGACAGGTTCCTCTAAATTGAATAAAATCATCTAAAGGTAGCTAGGGAAAAAAATTGAGTATTCTGATTGAAAGGAAGAAGAGGATGGATGGAAAAGGTTGGTGGTAATGCAGTAAGTTAAAAAACATAACCCTCTGGTGCTATATACTCAGTAAAGTACTCCTATAAATGTATAAACATGCTTGCAATAATCTGAAGCTTTGATTTTACTTCCCACAGTCCAGCTGGAGTTGACCTTTTATCTTAATAGTATGTAGGGTTCATTAGCCAATCTGTACACAATGGGCCAATTAGTATGTGATATCAATAAGAAACATACAAAAAGGAGTTAGATGAATCATTTAGTGTCAAAATGTACCTATCGTAAATGTGTATTTAGTTTTCTCATAAGATAGCCATACTCCACCTAGGCCAGGTGGCCAGATTGTTGTGTGTAGTGTATGAAGTGCATGTTACATGTTATTGTACTGTTGGTCTGTGGTTGTGAGTGTTGTATTAAACCAGTACATTTTTATACTACATTAAATATATTAATCTAACTCTGAATCTAATATTTTGTGGGTAGTATTTTTCATCAATTCTGTATCCTAATTGCCCTACACGTATGAATTGGCTAGTCTACCCAACTTAATAATGGTTTACAAAGCCCTTATTCAAAATTCACAGATGCCTAAAAAAAAAGGATTGTATTGATACAGTATACAGTAGTTGTAATTAAGGAACTGACTAGGTAGTGTTTAGTTAATGCAAAAAAACTATATAATTGTTATATCTATAGCAACAAGAAACTTGAGAACTTCAAAAACAAACGGTATATAGTTATAGTATGAAAAAAAAAGGCTGAGCAAAGTGAATAATAAAGTATAATATGAACCTAATGATCAAGTCAAGTGCAACAATAAATCTATCTTCTCTACATGCAACACAATATCACTACACTGTACACATATTATGACTTTGGTTGGCTACTCAGTAAAGGGAGTTAATCAAACGTTTCACCACATTATAATGCACTCCAGTAATGAGTGCATGTCATCAGTCTTTACCACACATTTCACTTCTTAAAACTACAAAAGCAAATAACTCTTTAACGCCTAGAACACTAAGGCGCCACTGCATTTCAGTCGTCATCTGCCTAATGTCGCCCATCTAACTCTTACATTTTGAAACCCATTAACGCCATCAGACAGTACACTAGGACCATACGGCTGGGAGAGTGTAGATAGCAGAGAAGGGGTGTTGTAGATAGAGGAAGCTGTTGGAATGGCTTTGGCATGTGTGTTAATAGTCTGTATACGTCGTCGAGGTGTCCCCCGACTGGATGCGAACATGATATACTTGCTAGGACGTACTACCACACCCACTAAATGTCTGACACGGCTGGGATCGAACCCAGGTCAAGCAGATTCACACGTGAGCGTGCTCTCCACTCGACTTCCACGGCTCTAACTGTTCTATTTTTTTGTTTGTATTATACTTTGTTTTATTTTGATGTAGTGTTGCTACCTTGTACTGTATTCCAAACAGTTTATCTTCAGTGAATGTACAAGAAATTCCACTATTATTTCTGCTAGTCATCATGCTTACAGTAATATTAATATGGCATACTTGGCAATGGTGATTTATACGGAGATTCTTTACGACAGGTGACAACTTCAATGCAGTGCCAACTTTAGTGTTATTGACGCTAGAACAACTCAATAAAATTTTACTCGGGTAGTGTGATAATAATTTCTAAACCACTAGAGAGTCTGATATGCCTCGTGTACTGAAGTCACTGGCTGATGACCCCGGCAGCCATATTCTTAAACCATAACGCAGTGAAACCCTTCGCCGGGATGAACACAATAGTATAAATACGTTGCAACTTTTCTAAACTCTGTGAAATTAAAGTTCTCTTTCACAAATCAAATGGGTGATACCGAGTTCTCATTTTATTTCACCAAACAATTGGGTGATATAAGTTTCTTTTTTTACAACTCAAAAAGATGATATCCAGTTCTCTTCCACAAATTAACAAGATACCAAGTTCTCTTAAACAAATCACCAGTAAGTGATATAAAATTTGTTTTCACATATTGACTCGGTGAAATTGAGTAGGCTAAGTCAGGGTAAATTCGCCGCAAACAGTGTTTTTTACTAAATATAAAAGGCCATATATGAAATATTGAAATTTTTCTTGCTTTATGTATACTTTCCGTCCTTCTGCTACAGATACCTATAATAGTTTTTGTAAAAAATATATATATATATATATTGGGCTACGCCACAGATTTGTTAATGTTTCTCTGGAGGTGAAATTATCCCGACGATCAGGGTAATCGTGCCACGATCATTTCCACTTTATCATTCTCCGAGATGGAAAGGGTTACAGATATCCTCCAAATTGCTAAATCGAGCTCTAATCTTCCCCCTGGAGAATGGTAAAACTTAAAGTTGCTACGTAGGTTAAGTGGTTTGCTAAGGATGATGATGTGACTAATTAGATTATTACATACTGCATTGGTGGCTGCGATAAATTCTACTCGATTGTTTTCCGATATGAACAGGGTTGCAGATATCTACTAATTACTAAATCAAGCTCTAATCTTCCTCTTCAGAATGGTGAAAACCAGAAGTCGCTATGTCAAGTGGTTCGCCCAGGAGGAAGTAGTGACTAACTTCAAATATTGTTATGTGCCACCTTATCACGATTCGTATCGGCGCGACCGCCAAACAATTACTGCGTGATAGACAGTTCCATATCTCAAAAGCCATTTGTTTGCACAATGGATCAAAACCTCATTGTCTTTGTCCCAGGTTTGGTTTGTTTAGTTTGCTAGTTGTACATTTTAATGACCTTGTTAGGTCGCCATTCCTCTACAACCTAATACCAACATTGCGAAGCAATGATGATCCTTTGTGTCTTGAGGAGCCAGGAACCATCCAGAAGTCTTCTTTCTCTGATCGGTCCTTTTCATATGTGGCTCCAAGGTTATATAACTTATTGCCGCAGTCAATGAGACAGGCCGTAGCGCGGTTGATAGAGCACTCGCCTGCAAACCATGAGGTCGAGGGTTAGAGTCTCAGGCCAGCCAGTGTGCTATTTGGCAGACACCAGCGCTGTGGTGGACGGCACAGTCTAGCAATCTGTGGTAACTGTTCACTGAAGTCTCTGACCATCATCAGGGCACCCAGCTTGCCCAGCAAATGAGCAGGGAGTGCATGGTGGTAAAAACCTGTATCATCTGCATCAATAAGACAGTTGAATTCCATTGAATCTTTTAAGGGACAACTTAAAACCTTTTTCTTCCAGAAAAGTTATACCTTTACGAGTGGCACAGTGGTAACTTATTACTGGCTTTAGCTGCTGCCATTTCCATGGTTGCAGTTTAATATACATGTACAATGCCATATTTCTCTTGTGGTGTAATGCATTCTGGGCTATAGTGAATTCCTCTGGAAAAACTGTCGCTTTCAAGAAACAAAAGACCAGATTATTATTACAGTGTATATTTAATAATAATATGTGGTGGATTGTGTGCTTTTATTTAATAATTTTCATTTTAGTAAGCGTTGTTTCCACATAGCGATTTTGATAATTTAATTTGACTTTATATTGTCCTTGTCCCAATTTTGGTTTGTTTAGTTTGCAAGTTTTACATTTTAATTAATAGTTTCAGAGCTATGGGCCTTTGAATTGGAATTATTGCTATTGCGGCGGAATTACCCCGACTTACCTACCGGTTCCGTACTCTTCACTAATGACTGAGTGAAATCACATTATCTTTTTCCAATCTCACTCTGTTCCTAAGGGGGTATCACACAAAAGCTTTTATCATCAACTTTCAATGATCAACTTTTTCTGGCAACATTTCTGGGATTTTTTGCACTTCAATCGGAAACTAGCATATAGACAGATAAGCTTGGGTGAAAGAATGAATTAAAAACTTTACCTCTGAAGTTGCCAAACCAGTGTTGAGGATGAAAGTTGAGGGGAAAAATGCTTGTGTAATACTGGCTTTAGTGCTCAATTCACTAGGATAGGAGAGACCCTTCCCACAAGTTCAAGAATATGACAATCTTAGCCAGTCAGTACAGAGGAGATATATTACGAGCCCTTCATTATAGGTGCTGCCATTCAGTGGCCACTACACTAGAGGCACTCTCCATGGTGTGGGCGATGGTGTCTGGGATGGAGTGAGAGAGCCAGGTGGTATGCAGACGGGAGTACTGGGCTGCGTCCAGGTGTAAGGGGTTGCCACGCTTCAGGCCCTGGTCCGTCTCTCCATACTCATCCAGGTATGGAGGGTTCACGAAACAACCTAAAATTACAACAGTTATATGTAGTTGTTGTACAGGCAAAGAAAGCATATCTGAACAAAGCAGCATGGAGGAATTTGTGTCATGGTCATTCTTTAGTGGGGGATTCCCAGGATGAAGCAAGGCGTTTTTGGAGATGATGAAACTAATTTAAAAAACGTACAACAAAATTATGAGAAATTTATATGCAATGCAGTACAAAACTATCTATAGTAATTACAATACAGCTTTAGTGCCTAAAAGTGTAAGGGTACCTCATGAAACGACTTGCTGTGTACTGGTACCGTACCATATAAACATGGTAATGCTAGTAAAGCCACACAAAAGTTACAAACCTTTAATTTTTCCAGCCAGAAGAAGAATTTTACACTCGCGGACTCTGAGGAAGATGCCGGTGCCAGCGCCACAGTGATAGGCATGGAAGGTACACGCACCAACCATCTGACGGGAGCCTTCAGGGAACTCTGTTTGGCAGCAGTAACTCTGGGGACGATAATAAATCATCATAATTTAATATTATTGACAGATAATCCATGCATTCATACAAGTAGAAAGGAAAGAGATAAACAATAGATTTGACTGCAGAAGGATTCAAAGCAAAAAGGGGGATAGATGAAGCAGTCGGACGTGTGGAAGTGATTTGTATTAGTAACTTACGGGAGTTGAATTCCGTGAAGAGCACACAAATACAGCGAAAATAGTAGAATACAGTAGTAGAATCGTACATGGCACTCAGTCTTAACTTTATGTATGTAAAAAATGCAAGTCTGTGAATGTGGAGAGAGCTGCATCCAAGGGATATACCAGGAAAGACATGGTATCAGACCATACGGTTTGATCTTGAATTTAAATACCTGACAAGTTAGGCAGCTCTTAACAGGTCTACCTGGAGTGTCGCCAGTAGGATGTGAGACTGGAACCGTGCTTCGTGTGGAGCACTTGATTTTTACTTAAATCTATGTATGCATATATATTATATACAATCACAAACAAAATAAAAATACCTGGGAGCACAACATCTTGCCGCAAACAAGACACATGGTGGGCGTACGCGAGTCATCTCCTGAGGATGCCGGACAAGGGAACTGCGACACTGTGTTGATGAGCTCTGAGTAGTCGTGTGGCAGGCTCACTAGTTGGTTGATACGCCTCCATGACCTCACACACCCTTCACTACCAGCACCACCTACTAGAGAAGGTACGCGACTGTCCTCACACCATCTATAAAAAAAAAATTAGCTTGATTTAATAAACATGACAAGAGTGCGTTGTTATGTGTGCAATTAATTTGCTTGGGAAACAGAGTAGCTGACTCATGTAGTGATGTACACCGTATGTGGTGGTTTTGTGTTCTTTAATTTCAAAAATTTATTTTGCTAAAACGATAAGCTCTTTTGCCTTTACAGTATATTGTGTTGTCCCTGTTTTGGTTTGTTTATTTTGCAAGTTTTACATTATAAAATCTTGTACTAATTTCAGAGACTGAGTTAATCATACAACATGGAGCGTGGTCATCAAGTGACCAAGGCTACCTTATAAAATAATGAGAATTATTAAACACACTGAAGTTTCTCAGTTCAATGATGTTACTATATATGTAATATTAAATTGTAAAGTGTGACAGAAACGTCAGCCAGCAGGGACCATTAACCTAATAGCTGCGATATTCCTTCCGGAATGTTTTACTGGGTGAATGTGACGTTTAACAAAAAATATAAAACTAATTGCACCAATGCATGAGAAATGGAAGCAATATGTGATTAGGTGGCATGTCTCCTTACCACCACCTCCTGGCCTCCCCTTACATGTGTTTACCCCCCCCCCCTTTCTCTCTCCACTTCCCCCCTCCTCCTTTGTACTACTATTTCCCTCCATTGTCCTTCCCTACTTACTCCCTACTGCCTGAAATATGTCCAGTCACTCTCCTTACCTCCCTCCTGTATCATACATGCACAGGAGATAGGCAGAACTGTCAGTGTCCCTCTATCAAGCAGACAGAGCACAACGTTGCACTCCCACGTAAGCATTCGCCACCTCTCCCGTCACAATAATTTGGTTTTCCACTGGATATTAAATTTGCTCTTTACACCTATTTTCTGGTTCTTTAGTGTTCACATGTTCATTATACAAGTAAAATATGCACATATGAAGCAGTAATATTGCTTTATATGGTAAATTTAATTAATTCTTTCAGAATAGAGTGTTAACCAGCCGCACTGGCGAACGTTTAAAACCATGTCAGTTGCATTTTAGGAGTTAAACGGTGAATTCAGACAAAATTTGTTTATTTAATATCATCATTATTACATCATGCGGGCATACTTTACATGTATACTTAACATGTAAACATTGAATGACCAAAAAATAGGTGTAAAAAGCATATATCCAGTGAATAACCATATTATTGTGACGGGAGAGGTGACAAACGCATACAAGGGAGCGCGACATCGGTCTGCTCTCTTGGACATCTTTCAAAACACTGACAAGATTAGCTGTCTCTCATGCATGTATGAGGGAGGATGTGGGTAAGGGGAGTGTAGAGGAGGGTAACTGGCTGTATTTGAGGCAGGAGGGAGGAAGTACCTTATCTTGCATTTACCTTGCGTTGTTTCGGCCATCCTTCAGTGGCCTTCCCGAGAGCTGCTCCCCCCGAGTTTGTTTGCTGCCAGTGTTTAACTCTTATTTAGCGGGGTCGGACTTAAGTCCGATACGAGAAAATTGGACTAAATGGCGGGGTCGGACTTAAGTCCGTGGGCGTATTCCCGCCCTAATTTAGGTGGAAAGCGAAACTTGGTGGTCAGGCGGTGTACTACAAGGGCCCACCCACACATCCCCACTGCATGACCGTGACTAAGTGACCCTCAAGCAGCCATAATGGAAGGTCAAGATTTGCCCGTGTTCGATTCGGTGGCCGCCAATCCCTAGTGCGTCGCGCCACCTACTAACCACGCCCGGCTCACCACCCAGAAACTAGATATCATGCTGAACTCTTCAGAACTTTCTAATAAGCTGTTGGATGAAACCGTCGAAGGTCTGGGTGAGAGTTTTGGTAGTGTGGATGACTCGGAAGACGAAAATAACCCGATCATAGGCTTTCACCCCAAGCATAATTTGCGTGGGGTGGATGTTGTGGTTGATATTGGACAGACCCTTGAGCAAATTGGAGACGTTCCTGACGAAGAACATACTGGTGTGGGTGTTGGTAAGTACAATTTATATTTTATAATTGCTTGAAAATGTGATTGCAAGCATTTTATCACCTTACGAGCGGCTGATGGAGTATATTTCACTGTGCCGCCCAGCGGGGTTTTTTTTTTACCATGGGGTTATTCCGTGCTCTTTTTCATGCATAAACAAGACCCAGAGCGTAATACAAGTATGTATCCTGAAAGTGCGTAAATTGAGCTTTCCAATGACACCCGAACCATCCTTTTACGATCACTGGTTGTCTTTCAACGATCGTAAAACACGAGTGCAAAAACCCTAAAATACGGTAATTTCCTTATAGAATTCCCTGTGTGGCGAGTGGTCTTGAGGTAATTTATGCTCCTAATCACCGCTCCACTCTCTCTCAGAGCACATTACGTCCTCAAAATTGCACTCTACAAGAAATTTCCTTTGCATTTTATAGCGTATTATTTGCAGGCGTTCGGTAAATTTCTTACGGTAATACAAACAACCAAAGATTGAATATTTGTGCTTGGCATTATATTGATTGTGGAGAACAGATGTAGGCCTACCGTATATATTATGTTGTTGTTGTTGTTGTTCCCCAAGCTGCCTGGCCGAACAGCCCCAAGGCCCCGAGCAAGGCCAAGGCCATAACCGAGCGCCCCCACAGAACCCTCCCTGCCGACCACAATGAAGCCTGGGTGACCGAAGCCACTCCATGGCGGGGAGCTGGGGAGGGTGAGGAAACACCCGGGAAACCAAAGCCCCACCCAGGGCCCTGTGCCCCTCGGCAATTATGAAGAGAAAGTTGAGGGGCAAAGGAAAAATGTGACGCTTTGGCTCCCAATCTGCCAACTTTTAGGTTGGCAGTAGGGAGGTCGATCCACGGAAAAGACGCCGTCACTTGATATCTAGAAGATATATAAGTAAAAGGAACAGTCAGAGTAAGCTATGGGTATGGCAGAGATCGCTCAGCTCTCACTCTGATAGACCAGCCCATCACCACATGACTAGAACCCAATCCTCTCAGCATCAGCTAGGAAAGGCCCTAGAAAGCCGCCTTTGGCGGGGGGATAGCTCCCCTACTTCAACTCCTTTCGGAGTTGGGCACCCGCCGATATATTATGTTTTCATATATTATATGATACATGTGTAACATTTGTATATTATCACGACTCTCTCTCTCTCTCTGTCTCACTCTCTTTGTTTGTACTCCTTTGTACTCTCTTTGTCTGATGTAGGCCAGGGCACGCCCCTAACTAATCTCTTCCCTCCCAGGGGAAATCACACCTAGCAGATGTTTTTTACCTCCCCTCTCTCTCTGTCTGTCTCTTCCTCTCTGGGTCTACCTATACTGCATGTGACATTGAAATTGCTTGAGAGTTTGATTGCAAGCATTTTATAGCGTATTATTTGCAGGCGTTCGGTAAATTTCTCACGATAACCAGAGTGTATGGTACATTTCTCACGATAATACAAGCAACAACGAAGCTTGGCGAAGATTGTGGTCTACAATATACCTTTTTATAATTGCATGTGACCTTGTAATTGCTTGAAAGTTTGATTGCAAGCATTTTATAGCGTATTATTTTCAGGCGTTCAATAAATTTGAAAATATATCAAAATAAGTCCTGTGGGACTATGAAATAGCTATTATTGGACAAGGACAATATTTTGTTCATCCCTCCACTGGAACATCAACAACAATGTCAACAACGTATCGCCGTCGGCAATCGTAAGATTCAGAGTCGTAAAGATTCCAGGACGAGCTCAATAGAAAATGAATGAATGAAATGAATGAGTGTGCAGTACTGCCAATACGTATAGCGACTTCCGCTAGATCTAGAGACCTTTACTTCGATATAGCAGCAATGACTTACACTAGCGGTTTTGTTTTGAAATTTCAGAACAATTTTGAAGTGATATTATATGGATTTTGCCAATTCATATTTCTAGTGGTATTTATCATGTCTTACATCTAACAATATATGCTAGCGGATTTAATTTCAATTGGTAACCCTCCCGCTCGAGTCGGCTCCAAGAAAATCGATAATGGTGGGACTTTAGTAAACAGGTGATAAACAAAACCGCATGCGGATCGGTTTGGTGTATCGGTATTATGGTAAGTTGGCTACCTACTATTGTTTATACGATATAGTAAGTAATGATAAGTAAATTATTATATATTATATATAAAACAAAAACAAAATTCCTGCAAAGCAAGCGAAACAGAGAGAGAGAGAGAGAGAGAGAGAATGCAGAAACTGAACTAAAGAAGAGTGAAAAAGATATATTTTTATTTTTATTTTTTTTTTTTATGTGATTGAGGGAGGCAAAAGGCATAACTGCCTATAGTGAGTGCCGCCCCCATAGTTGAAAGAGTGACAGGGCCAAAATCAAGGGACGTTCGAGCCAAAATGCCTGGACACACGGAGTTTGAAGCAATTTAAGTCATAGGAAGAGGGAAAGACTGATTCTGGGAGAGAGTTCCAGAGCTCAGATGTTGAGTAGAAGAAAGTTTGAGAGTAACGTTTCACTCTTGGATTGGAGAGTTGCACAGAGTAGGGGTGGGATTGAGTTGAAAGACGGGTACCACGTGCCCTACGTAAAGGAGGTGGTATGCACTGGGATAGCTCTGAGGAACACTGATTATTATAGTAGCGATAGAATAGCGAGAGAGATGCAACATTGCGGCGGAGAGAGAGAGATTGCAGAGAGTTGGTGAGTGGACGGGAGTTAATGATACGAAAGGCCTTCCTTTCAACTTTGTCTAGGAGAGCGGTGTGAGAGGAACCTCACCACACATGTGAACAATACTCAATACAAGGGCGCACTATGCCCCTGTACAGAGCAAGAAGCTGTGCAGGGGAAAAGAACCCCCTAAGGCGGTTGAGCACACCCAGCTTCTGGGAGGCTGCCTTAGCAAGACTGGTAATATGGTCCTTCCAAATGAGAGCAGAAGAAAAAGAGACACCAAGAATATTGAGAGAAGATGAAGGGTTGATTTTTGTATTGTTGAAGAATAAGGGATAATCCGCTGGGAGATCCTGACGGGTAGATAGATGGAGAAATTGGGTTTTGGAATAATACAGAAATATTACAAGCAAATAAATTAAATAGAGGGATTAGTTAGAGAAAATAATAATGAGAAATACATAATACGGATGAGGAAGAGGGAAAGCGAGCGAGCCCGAGCGAGCCAGAGAGAGAGAGAGAGAGAGAGAGAGAGAGAGAGAGACAGGAAGAGTGAGAGAGATTAGAGAAAATAGAGAGATTGCAAGCATTTTATAGCGTATTATTTGCAGGCGTTCAGTAAATTTCTTACGGTAATACAAACAATGAAAGATTGAATATTTGTGCTTGGCATTATATGATTGTGGGGAACAGATGTAGGCCTACCGTATATATAATTTTTTCATATATATATGATACATATGTAACATTGTTATATTATCACGACACTCTCTCTCTCTTCCTCTCTGGGTCTACCTATAGCCTACATTTATAATTGCATGTGACCTTGAAATTGCTTGAGAGTTTGATTGCAAGCATTTTATAGCGTATTATTTGCAGGCGTTCAGTAAATTTCTTACGGTAATACAAACAACCAAACAACGAAAGATTGAATATTTGTGCTGCACATCCCTCATACGAAATACCATTCCCACCGTATAGAGAGAATACAGAAACTGAACTGAAGAAAGAGTGAAAAAGATATAATAATACAGAAATATTACAAGCAAATAAATGAAATAGAGGGATTAGTTAGAGAAAATAATAATGAGAAATACATAATACAGATGAGGAAGAGAGAAAGGGGGCACAAGAGAGGGAAAGCGAGCGAGCCAGAGAGACAGACAGACAGGAGGAGTGAGAGAGATTAGAGAAAATAATAATGAGAATTACATATACGGATGAGGAAAAGAGAGAGAGACAGAGCGCGTGAGAGAGGGAAAGCGAGCAAGCCAGAGAGAGAGAGAGAGAGAGAGAGAGAGAAACAGAAACAGACAGACAGACAGACAGGAGTGAGAGAGAGAGAGAGAATACAGAAATAAGGAGAAATAAGAGAAAAATAAGACCGATTACCGAAGGAATAGTAGACGCGCTAGAGGCCGAAGTCAGGCCAAAGCGAACGCAACCGAACGCGCCTGGGAAATAGACCAAAAAGTACCTCCTCTTCCTCACCTCTTCCCACCCTCCACACTCATTCATAACATCCATTCATAGACTTATATGGGGAGACAAAGAGTTGCTCTTTCCAAAAATGATAGTTTCGTTCGCATTGGAGCCATAGTAATGGCGCTAGGGCGAGTGAAATTGAGCGAATATTTCGGGATTATGCCCGCTGAGCGGTACAGTGTAAAATACCTTACCACCCGCTAAATAAGGGTTAATGCTACACGCAATGTTGCATCTCTTTCACTATCGCTATTACAATAATCAGTGTTCTTCAGAGCTCTCTCAGTGTACTGTATACCCCCTCCCTTGTGGTGAGTGTGAGGCATCTGCCTTTCAAGACAGTCCCACTCCTATTCTGTCCAGCTCTCCAACCCAAGAATTAGCACATTTTCTCAGTCTTTGTTATACTCAACAAGTGAACTCTGGAACTCTCTCCCCTAATCAATCTTTCCTTCATCTTATGACTTGGACTGCTTTAAAACTTTGTGTGTCCAGGCATTTTGACCCAAACGTCCCTAAAATTTGGCTCTCTGTCACCTTTTGGCCTTTGGGGAGACACTCGTTTCAGGTAGCCTGCCTTTTGTCTCCTTCATACAGACAAAAAATATATAATTAGGATCCAGTTAACCCATGAACTACTAGAACCTGGGCAAACTAAAATATAAAGTTTGGGGGGGGCGGGGAGGCTGTGGCATGGAGAGATGCCACTACTTTCCATGTGTCACCCAATTTTGAAATATTTCCTGGCACTGGCACAGTATTTGAAGGGCTTTATAACGTTTAAACACCCTGCCATCCGTAAGGAACGTCAAGAGTTTCTGGGTTAAGGCAACGGCTGAGAGATGTCGTTGGGGCTCCACAGATTAATATTCGCTACTTTACCTGTTGACTAGGTCCTGCAGAGCAGAGTCGTTAAAGGTAGGTCTGAGCTGGTTCATATTGAGTCCAAGGTAGCGCAGCAGACAGTAGAACTCGGACTCTGGCACCCACACAGACGACTGCAGCTCCTCCGGTGTCGGCACCTCCGTCAGGAAGTGGAAGAATAGGCCGCAGCAACGCAAGAATGGCAAACTGGAAAGAAATCATAATAGCACAGGACTTAATAATTGAAGTTAAATCAATTTATGTTGTTGTTGTTGTTGTTGTTGTTCCCCAACCTGCCTGGCCGA
Organism: Paralithodes platypus; assembly: GCA_032716605.1. NCBI lineage: Eukaryota > Metazoa > Arthropoda > Malacostraca > Decapoda > Lithodidae > Paralithodes > Paralithodes platypus. Next base: position 5,357,583 of record CM064568.1, read on the forward strand.
ACAGCCCCAAGGCCATAACCGAACGCCCCCACAGAACCCTCCCTGCCGACCACAATAAAGCCTGGGTGACCGAAGCCACTCCATGGCGGGGAGCTGAGGAGGGTGCAGAAACGCCCGGGAAACCAAAGCCCCACCCAGGGCCCTGTGCCCCTCAGCAATTATGAAGAGAAAGTTGAGGGGCAAGGGAAAAATGCGACGCTTTGGCTTCCAATCTTGGTAGGTCAATCCACGGAAGAGACGCCGTCACTTGAGATCTAGAAAATATATAAGTTAAAGGAACAGTCAGAGTAAGCTATGGGTATGGCAGAGATTGCTCAGCTCTCACTCTGATAGACCAGCCCATCACCACATGACTAGAACCCAATCCTCTCAGCATCAGCTAGGAAAGGCCCTAGAAAGCCGCCTTTGGCGGGGGGATAGCTCCCCTATTTCAACCCCAAAGGGGTTGGGCACCCACCTATGTAGTAGGGGTAGGTTATAAGCACCAGCTGAATAGGGAAGTTCCCCTCCAGAGGGAATATTTGGAAGCAGTTGCTGCTCCCAATGATACCACATGGATCTTAGACGTGGCTAGGCGGTGCTGTAACCTGGGTCTTTCATATACAGTAATTACTGTGCTAGTTGGGAATTCTCCTGTTTCCTCAAACAAGAGTGTTACCATTGAGTCATAAGGCTCACGCACGAATACATGTACAATATCTATACAAGCTTTAAACTTTAATTATTTTATTTTTCTTGTAGATTTTGAGCACGTCCTCTCATACCATAAAACCGGGCCACTTCGGACAATTTCTAATTTTTGTTTAGAGGTGGTCGGGGGAGTGCTGGAGAGACCTTGGTGACCCTGGTCTCTGGGTCTTCTCCTGGGTGACCTAGATGGGAGTGAATTTGTGTTTTGTCTGTGTTTGTTCGTTGTTTTATGTTTTCCCTGTTCTTGCTGTCTTGAGGCGGCCACCCCCAAGAAAAAACAAAATAATAAAATAGAATTAAATAGAAAATAAAAATATAGGAAAAGTGGGGATTGGGCCTGAGCATATAGATAGATAGATAGATAATTTAGTATAGACTTGCGTAATTAAAGCCCTGTTGGTGCCAATGTCTGGCAAAGGTAAGTGGCTGTTGAGCTTGTATGATAAAAACAAATACAGTATACAGTACAGTAGTAGCAATATTGTGAGTGCTATTAAAGATCTAAAAGTGTCTGATGTCACCTTGAATTTTGGCTGATTTCAGACCGTAGTGGCCAGCTTTGGACTTCCATTGATTTGCCATTTAAATACCATTTAATTATACAACTTAGCTGCTGTCTTTGACCTTCAGTAAGTTTTTTTTTAAATGTGAAATTAAATTGCACATACTTGTGGTACCTTAAATACAGATTTCCATCAACAACTAAACAAAATAGTATTTTCCCTGCCTTTTATTTCAATATTGAGCATTTGCATAATATTGCAAGTGAGATTTTTATCAGGTTATTATCTATCTATCTATTGCTGGACGCCTTACTCCCCTTTATGAGGGTGGCCATACACAAAATACCTCCAAGCGGACCTATCCCCTGTAAGAGGGACAACCTGTGCCAGTTTACTGAAGGACATACAGGATTGATCACTCAATTTAGGGTCCATCCAACTCTGAGGCTTTCTATGGTCATTATACCCATAGAATATTCACAAACTTTTTCTAACCCAAATAATAACATGTGTGTGTTGTGTGTGTGTGTGGAGGGAGATGGTTGTTGTTGTTGTTGTTGTTGTTGTTGTTGTTGTTGTTCCCCAAGCTGCCTGGCCGAACAGCCCCAAGGTCCCAAGCAAGGCCAAGGCCATAACCAAGCGCCCCTACAGAACCTTCCCTGCCGACCACAATAAAGCCTGGGTGACCGAAGCAACTCCATGGCGGGGAGCTGAGGAGGGTGCGGAAACGCCCGGGAAACCTAAGTCCCACCTAGGGCCCTGTGCCCCTTAGCAATTATGAAGAGAAAGTTGAGGGGCAAAGGAAAAATGTGACACTTTGGCTTCCAATCTTGGTAGATTGGGAGGTCAATCCACGGAAGAGACGCAGTCACTTGAGATCTAGAAAATATATAAGTAAAAGGAACAGTCAGAGTAAGCTATGGGTATGGCAGAGATCGCTCAGTTCTCACTGTGATAGACCGGCCCATCACCACATGACTAGAACTCAATCCTCTCAGCATCAGCTAGGAAAGGTCCTAGAAAGCCGCCTTTGGCGGGGGGATAGCTCCCCTATTTCAACCCCTTTCGGGGTTGGGCACCCGCTTGACTGGTCTTGGCTTTGTTTTGATGGTAATTTCTTTCACTGCTACCACCAGGCCCACCATCCCTATCACCAGATGTACTAGTAACTAGAGGTTATAATAAATGTGAGAGATAAGAGGTTCAGGCACAAAAAAGCTTGCAAACAGCTGATTTTTCAACACAAAGACGAGTGGACTTTGGGCATCTGGCTAGTGTTGACATCATACAAAGATGGCGGCAGCATTTTGTGCAATTGAAGCTCGGATTTCGGATTCACTCTAATTTCGTCTCTTACGAGGCAAACACCTTGACAATAGCAGATTCTTTTAGTTCAGTCCCCCCCCCCCTTTTTTTATGTTTTCTAGTTTTATGTAGAGTTTTTAATTATTTTTGCTCTTTTTTTCGAGTTACAACTGGGATTTTTGCGCCAAGATTGAAGCTTTTGGCGCGAACATGGAATTTGGGAATATTTGGTGTGTACCGCGAAGACTGCTGTGGCAAAGATGTGGGCTCCACTGTACTCAGGCGCAATCCCCACATTCTCTCTCTCCCTTCATTTTTTTTTTTTTTTTTTTAAGGAGTTGACAAATATCTTTATAGCCCAGACTGGTGGGGCTAGTCAGTATAAGTACAGTATTGGCATACTGAAGTTAACCATGATAAATGCTACTCCATGGCAATTCTAGGCTCTTAATGTCATAACCCCATTCCTTTTAGAACAGTGACATTCTCCCTGTCAACTGTAATGGAGCACACAGAAGCTGAGTCATGTAATCATGGCTGTACTTTTACAAACTAATTGATTATTAGCGTACATACCAGCTCTCCTTGATGTAGTGTAGCAGGCGGTTTGGGTTGACAGAGATGTGCGGGAGGTTAGCCACAGTACGGCAGTGAGCCATGAGTGATGCCAACCAAGCACCATCACTACTGCTACCAGCATTACCACTGGCACCACCACTGCTACCACTTCCATCACTACTACTACTACTACTACTGCTACCCTCGCCAAGGTCATCTTCCTTAGCATCAACGTCCATGTCAGTCTCCCAGTCTGGCTCCTCGTAGGTCAGTAGTAGCTGGACTAGGTGGGCCAGGAAACACACTTGCAGTATGTACAGATCCTGAAACACATATCACACACAATAATGAATACCAAGTACAGAAATTAATATAGATAGCTACTTTGTACAGAAGACAAAACAATTAAACATCATGAAGGGCATTAATTTTTAAACTACGGTAAGAAAATAATAGTGACTTTTTTTTCTGTGTAAGATTCAGTCAACATGAAGGGAATAACCATATGGGCATAAGTTGGGTGAATGAATGTATTTTAGGAAATTCCTATTTTAATATGTAAGTAATAATAAAAAGAACAAAATATATGAAGAGATAGACATAACATTAGGGAAAGGAAAGGAATGGAATGGCAAGGAAGGTGAGAAATGGAAGATAAGGAGAGCCAAACACAGAGCGACAACAAACTATACCTACTGTGAACCCCAATGACCACTCCCTGGATGGCTGGGAAGATGGATGGCAGTGAGACAGAAAAGAAAGGAAAGAGAACAGAACAGAAGGGACACAAATAAATAACAAACTATACCTGCTGTGAACCAATGGCAACTCCTTGGATGGCTGGGAAGATGGATGGTAGAGAGAGGGTAAGTATGACCAACATACTGAAGGTGTCCCACTCTAACACACAGGGCACCTCCTCTCCTCCCTCCAACAGTACACTCAGTAGCCGCACACTAATACTCTCTATCGTCTGTAGGCAACACAAATTATGTAAGGACAGCATAATTGGTAGTCACAACTAACAAATTCCTTACAATATCACATTCAGCAGCCTTATCCAAGCATTTTTTATCACTTGGAACACCAATATTAACAGGTAAGGATTTATACACAAGGACATAACAATACATGATGATGCATAATGCAGTTATTAATGCTATGCACTCTCTTGATTGAAAGGGCTAGGGCGTGCCCTTGTTACAGGGACTTCACTGGACATAATAATACGTAACAAATTAATTATAGAAACTGGACAACTTAACTGAAATGCCTACCAATCTCAGTAAGCATAACAATATCATTAATCGCAATGTAAATATTTGCTATTCAAGGATGACCATCATTTGCCTTTAAAGAATAATATAATCTTCAAAGGGAAGATGAATCTTGTATACAGTATTAGTACAGTACTAGAGAATAGTTACACAAAACAAACTTGACACTGACCTCCTTCTTCTTGACACAATGAGGGACATGAGCCGCGAACTTGACAAGCGCGGCGAGGCAGTCTCTCTGGCGGGCAGAGAGTGAAGTAAGGAGGGCACGACTGGCGTTGCGTTGGGTTTGCTCCAGGGTGTGAATGGTGTACGCAGTGCTGCCCCACACCAGGAGGGGTATCCTTCCACTGGACAAGTTTGGATTGACACCCAGCCCATGCTGTAAACAAATTAACTTAGTTTATATATTACCGGAATATGCCCGTGTACATTTTATTATTAGTTTCAATTTCTAAATTGTATTAAATCTTTCAGAATTGGTGACACCTTCTTTATTTCATTCTAGCCATATTTCACAATTTATACAACTTGGGAAGGATCTGTAGTAGTTTATTTGTACAATAAATGTAGGTTATTTGTAGGGTAGTACTGTAATTGGTAGGGGTCACTTGAGGCATGCTATGCTTACAGGTACCTACCCGATAGCACTATCGTTAGTGAGTGCTATTTATATTTTGTACTATTGTTAATGTCTTGTCAAGTTGCAAATTTGATTTTAATAGAACATTTTGACACTAATTGTAGCTTCTTTATTCATGCAGAGTTTAGTAAAATTTACCAAAATGTCCCGGACTTCCCAAATTGACTAATTCCTTGAACGTGACGATAATATGTTGTTATGTGTGCGATTAGTTTGCTTGGGAAACAGATTAACTTGCTCATGTAGTAATGGACACCCTATGTGGTGGATTGTGTTATTTTATTTATAAATTATTCTTTTGCTTAAGCGTTGTTTTCACATAGTGATTTTGATTAGTTGTTTTGTCTTTTTACTGTGTTCGTATAAGTTTTGGTTTGTTTATTTTGCAAGTTTTACATTATAAGTAGCTAAATAAGTTAAGTGAAATTGTTTGAAGCCTCCTAATTGGCAGTGACCGAGAGAGGGGGGGAGCTGGTACCTCAGCAACAGGGCCCGGCCTCATAGGGAGGCCGGGCATGCCGTGTGTAATAATAAAATAATTAATTAATTCTATCTATCTATCTATCTATTTATTCAAGCCCAATCCCCCTATCTATCTATCTATCTATCTATCTATTTACTCGGGCCCAATCCCCACTTTTCCTATTTTTTCTTTTCCCCTCTTTTCTCTTTTTTTTTTGGGGGGGGGGGGGGGCGACTCGAGACAGAACAAGAACATGGAAAACATAAAACAACGAACACACACAGACAAAACACAAATTCACACACATCTAGGTCACCCAGGAGAAGACCCAGAGACCAGGGTCACCAAGGTCCCTCCAGCACTCCCCGACCACTCTGAGAGGTTCCGATCTCGGCAAGCAGACATGCAGCGGAGCCGAAGCCACAAGCCCGCCCACCACACTTCCAGGCGCACCCTTCATATTAATCGTCTCCCGGGGCCAGGCGCCTGATGGACTATTATCTAGTCCAACTTGCGCCCGACCCCTTCCCCCAAATGACCACGTGTTCACTCATCTATTCACAAGCATTCTCCATTCATTCCTGTTTATTACCACTTCCTTTTCCTGATCTATAGTCATTCCTCTATCATCCAAAGCTTGTCTTACACAGCCTCTCCATCTCAATGGGGGGTCTTCCTGCCCTTCTATCTCCCCTTGTATCTGACTCGCATATGTAACTGACTAATTCCTTGAACGTGACGATAGTGCGTTGTTATGTGTGCGATTAGTTTGCTTTGGAAACAGATTAACTTGCTCATGTAGTAATGTACACCCTATGTGGTGGATTGTGTTCTTTTATTTCATAAATTTTATTTTAGTAAGCGTTGTTTCCACATAGCGATTTTGATTAGTTATTTTGCCTTTATATTGACTTTGTCCAAGTTTTGGCTTGTTTAGTTTGCAAGTTTTACATTTAAAATTTCTTTGTAAGCCTTTCATCTCCCATTCGTTCAACATGACCATACCAGCTCAGCACCCTTCTGTCCACTCTGGCTAACAAATGTTTCTGCTGCCCCACTCTCCTACGTATCTCTTCATTCCTCAATCTGATTCTACGAGTAACTCCACACATACAGGTACTTCTCAAGCAGCTCAATTTAATAGGCAGCTATTATGAACAATCTAAAACACTCCCTAAAACACTGACTGGAACACTGTCACACTCATAGCAGTTCCCATCGGAGCCCAACTCTGAAATCACCAGATAGTGTCTCCAGAACCATAACAAAGAGGAAAGGGCTTAACACAGACTCCCTCTCCCCTTGAAGGGAAAGGTGTACGCTTCATGCGTTAGAAGCGCAATGACATATTCAGAAACGTGGCTTGTCAATGCGGGTGATACCAACAGAATGGACAATGGGACGAGGATGGTGAGATGGATGTTTGGTGCCAAACTACAAGATAGGATATCAAGTGTAGAGTTAACTAGAAGGTTAGGTATCAAGAGTATCAGTGATGAGATGCGTACTAGCATGCTTGGATGGTTTGGACATGTGGAGACGATGGATGAACAAAGCTGGGTGAAAAGATGCAGGTCCATGAATGTGGAGGGAGCTGCACCAAGGGGCGCACCAAAAAGACGTGGGATCAAACTTGGCAGTCTGATCTAAAATCAAAGAACCTGACAAGTGAGGCAGCTCTTAACAGGGTTGCCTGGAACGCCGCCATTAGTACGTGAGACCAGAACCTCATTTTGTGTGGAGAACTCGGTCTTTAAATTTGTGTAAGTACAGTATGTATGATTAATGGATATTTTGAAGGGTTAAGTTGTTGTTGTTGTTGTTGTTGTTCCCTAAGCTGCCTGGCCGAACAGCCCCGAGTCCCTGAGAAAGGCCATGGCCACGATTGGGCTTTCCCACAGAGCTCTCATTGAGTGTAGATTGTGTTGTTGCATAAGTGGTTGTGTGAAATGCAGTCTTCTATGATGTGTTTAATGGTATGGGGTGCTGTGTTACATCCCGGGCAGGCGTCGACAACGGAGTCATCCAGTCTCTTCTGATAGCTCAGGAGAGCTGGATGGTGTCTGCATCTCAGCCTGGCCAGGTGGACTCTGTCCTCGCGAGGAAGGGAGGATTCGGAAGGATGGATTTTGGGAGGTCGTGCATGCAGCTGCGTGTTGTCTGAGTGAGTGGATGGATCGGTGAGAGATATGAGTATGGATGTGCTTCTGGAAGTTGGTTCGGGGTGGGCAGGGAGGGAGAGAGGACAATAATTGTGTGTTGTTGTTGTTGTTGTTGTTCCCCAGGCTGTCTGGCCGAATAGCCCCAAGGTCTCGAGCAAGGCCAAGGCCATAAACGAACGCCCCCACAAAACCTTCCCTGCTAACAAAGCCCGGGTGACCGAAGCCACTCCAAGGCAGGGAGCTGAGGAGGGTGCGGAAATGCCCGGGAAACCAAAGCCCCAGCCAAGGCCCTGTGCCACTCAGCAATTATGAAGGGAAAGTTGAGGGGCAAGGGAAAAATGTGACGCTTTGGCTCCCAATCTTGGCAGTAGGGAGGTCAATCCACGGAAAAGACGACGTCACTTGAGATCTAGAAGATAAATAAGTAAAAGGAACAGTCAGAGTAAGCTATGGGTAAGGCAGAGATCGCTCAGCTCTCACTCTGATAGACCAGCCCATCACCACTTAATTGTGTGTGATACCGTGTGCTGGGTGTTGTTTTGATATTTCTTGGTGTCTGTGGGTGTGTTGCCATGTAGTTTAGTGGGTGGTCTTGGTTCGTGGAGGCTGCTGCCAGGAATTGAGTGCCTCTCATGTCCAGATGGTCTTTGACTTTGAGGATTTTGGTTTCTTGATGTAGGTGATCTGTGGGTGCAGTAGTTGTGCAGCCTGTAATGATCTTCAGGTCTTTGTTTTGAATAGTCTGTAAGGTCTTATGATGTGTTTCAGCTAGGTTAGAAGCCCAGGCTGGGCTTGCGTATTCCATCACTGATCTTATGTATTGTTTATATACTGTGGTGGTAGTTTCTTTGTTGTGTCCAAATTTTGTGTGAGCAAGTGACCTGATGGCGTTAACCCGTGGAGCCCCGGCTAGTTTTGTAATGTTTGTTCACCAGAACCCGGCCGGTTTTCAAAAAATGGTTTTATTCCTGAAACAATAGCGAATGGGTTAGGAATGAAGGAAAAACCACGAAAAAACGCTCAAAAAGCTTAAAGAATGGTCCTACAGAGCCCCCGAAAACGTATTTTACAAGAGTAAAAAATTTAAGGCAATTACCCCAAAAAACCAGGTTATTGCGCGCTCACGCGCACGCACGTGGACTTTGAGAGTTTTCAACCATCGGCACGGTTGCGTGGGATACGTACACAGTTCCCATACAAATCTGAGCCCTCTTGAGTGGCTACACCTGAGGTTACGGTCGGCGCAATTAGGGTGACGCGTCAGACGCGTCGCTGGGGCTGTGCGTTACATACATCGCCGACGCGTCAGACGCGTCGCTGGGGCTGTACGGGTTAAGTCTGGGTGTCAGTTTCTTTTTAATGTTTGTGGTGTGCTGTTTGAATGTCATATGAGTATCATATGTTACTCCTAGGATTTTGGGTGTGTGTGTATGTGTTAGGGGTGTGTTGTTTATGGTGAGTTGAGGGATGTATTCGTGTTCTCCTGTCCAACTTGTGAGCAGGGTTGCGGTGGATTTGGCTGGGGCTAGATTAAGTCTGGTTGTAGTGCACCAGCCATGTAGTGTGTTGAGATAGGGTTGAAGGAGATCTGTTGCTCTTTTTGGGTCATGGTGTGTGCACGTGAGTGTTATGTCATCTGCAAAGGAGGCTAAGTTTATTTGGGGCGTATTGGGTGTAGTTATATCGTGCATGTACAGATTGAAGAGTGCGGGCAATAGGACGGATCCTTGTGGGACTCCGTTTGGAAAGTTTCTGATTTTAGATGACTGACCGGCAAAAGATACGTGTGCACATCTGCCTGCTAGGAAGTTGGCCAGCCACCTTTTTGTGTTGTTGTGCATGTTTGTGTTGTAGATTTTGTTTGTTAGGTTGTGGCGGGGGATGGCATCGAAGGCTTTACTAATGTCGAGTGTGGCTAATAGTGATCTGTGTGGTGGTCTAGCTGAGTTGATGCCGTCGAAAGCTCTTTGTGTAAGGTCTGTGAGAAGAGTGTTTGTGGAGTGCAGTGGCCTAAAGGGTTAAGTTAAATCAATTAATTAAATTATATTATTCAATATTTATATATTACGTAACATATCACAGTATCATGGGTGTCTTGTGGCAAATGGCAACCGATAATTTGCTTCAGACTTGATCGCGTTTTGTATGGGACACAATGAACTCCCACGAGTTCAGTTGCAATCTGTCATTAACGGTGGTAGGCCGATGGTACGCTGTCACTCTCACCTCGATTCCTTGGCTATCGACTACCGTAACGCGGTTGACACCAGATCTTACCAGTAAGTTACAAACCTAACGCTATTTTAACCCTTTGTCTTAACCCTCCTGGCCCGGGCTAGCCCTTCTAATGACAGTGCGGGGTACCCGGGCGATCTGGCTGAAAAACGTCTAGGCCTAGGCTACTGTATCTTTGCTATTTTAACTGCTAGAAATTTCCCACGCATCTATAAACGTAGTGCGGTTTTCAATCTGTAGACTGGCGTTGAGTAGAGCTCTGTAAGTCAACTGGTTCAGTTGTGATGACGATTTCAGTGGAGCGAATTTTTCCGCGACGTTGACAATATCGGAGCTTTTCAGACACTAATTTCGTCTGACGTCACAACAATAACATTGATCCGACATCTCCTTATTGTTTTCGGAGGTGCGGTGACGCAACAATCGGCTTTGTTTACATGCGTCGGACGCACGGCGTTCAGACCAAGCTGAATAGGCTTTCAAGCTTACAAATTTTAACAGGACACCCGGGTTCCTGCCCATCTGACGCGGTGTCATTTTAACATGCTGCCCGGGCCAGGAGGGTTAAGGAGATCCTTTCTACTCTTAATATAATCATCTGTAGACAGGTACTGTACAATCAAATAGCCTAAGTATTTATGGATACTGGATGTTGTCATGTTGATACAATAATCCAAAATTCAATGTGTATTGACTTGCGTTTTATTTCTAAAAATCTTTTCTTCCATATAATATCTGGAAGAAAATATCAGTCTGTAATAGTTCACTGAGATTGGATTAGGCAACCACAGTAGAAATTGCATGACTCATCAAGTTTATGAATTATTTGTAACGTATTTCAACTTGGCCTATTCAGAATTTAATCATTCTTGAGTCTCAACTCGCAAGTATTTTAAGTACAGTATCACAATTTGAGTCTCTTCATTGTTTCCTGGCTATTATTAGACAATATTATTCAGTTTAGGTAGGTTCATATTCATTGAGTTGATGGATAAATGGATAAATAGAGAGGAAAGAGTGCTCGAACCCTTTGATTTATAAAGGTCCTTCCCCAAGCTGAACAATAACGTCTGGTGTTATCCACAATATTAAGAATTGGCGTAATGAATGGGTTAATAATCGAATAATTATTGTATTTGCTACTAAATATATATATTTTATTAACACATAACAAAACAAAATGACAGGAAAAAAAGTAAATAAAATATATTCCATGATGTTTTTCACTCAGATATGGGTGTGGCCTGCAATCATGGGAAAAAATTCACAGGTCAGCAGCTTCATGCCGTTAATTCGAGTGGGAAGATAATTCAAAGCTATCAACGCATTTGTGTCTACTCTGTTAAAGCCTTTTAAGATCTTGAAACATTCAATAGGGGTGGATGCAGCAGCTAACAAAGTAAGGTCAGAACTGAATGTATGGTACCTGGACGATGCAACCTTGGGTGGGTCAGTAGAGAACGTTCTAACCGACCTAAATAACATCGTAACTGACCTCGGCCAGGCTGGGCTAGTGATAAATGACACCAAATGTGAACTTGTCCTCCTCAACCACACACGTGAACAAGGAGAAGAGACTCAGGCCCTGTTTCGAGACATATTGCCAGATGTAAAGATCCTTCAGGAGCACCAGCAAACCCTATTAGGTTCCCCACTAACTCTGGCAGCAATCCCACCAGCACTTCAAGTTAAAAAGGAGGAGCTTCAACGTCTCGTGAGTCGCCTGATACACATCGATGCCCACTCAGCTCTGGCCCTGCTCAAGAACTGTTTCTCCATCCCAAAACTCCAATACCTCCTGCGCACATCGATGACTTACACGAACAATGGTGGCCTCCAAGATTTAGACAGCATAATCCGAGAAGCAGTGACCAGCATCACCAACGTGGAATTTAAAGAACGGGCCTGGACACAAGCCACCCTTCCTGTCCGCCTCGGGGGCTTGGGCATACGGAGAGCCTCGGATATTGCCTCCCCAGCCTTTATCTCTTCCCTCATCGCGACCAATGACCTTGTAGTGTCCATCCTTTCTTCTCAACCCGGAATGACACTTAATGGGGACGTAACAGCAGCGATTAACACCTGGAAGGGAAGTACAGGAGTAGAGGAGGAGCCTCAGGGTGCCTCAGGGTACCTCCAGGAGCAAGCAGAAAGCGTGGGATACCATCTCGGCGAAGAAAACTCAAGAAAATCTCCTAACCAATGCAGACCAGGTTGCAAAAGCACGCCTCCAGGCAGCCGCCCGTTCGGAGAGTGGCTTGTGGTTACACGCCATCCCCATCCCACCTCTTGGAACTCACTTGGATGCTGAAGCGCTCCGGGTTGCCATCGCGCTCAGAGTGGGTGCGGCAGTTTGTCACCCACACACTTGCAAGTGTGGTGGGGGGATGGATGCTCAAGGTCACCATGCCTTGTCATGTAATTACAACGCAGGCCGCCTGCCAAGACACTCTGCACTAAATGATGTCATAAAACGGGCCCTGCAGAGTGCTAACCGTGCATCAATCCTCGAACCACATGGACTTCACAGAGAAGACGGCAAACGGCCAGATGGGATGACCACTTTCCCTTACAAGAATGGCCGGTGCCTCGTGTGTTGACACTTTCTCCACAACCAACATCGCCAGAAACGCCGACGAAGCAGGTGAAGCCGCCCGGATAGCAGAAAATAAAAAGCGAGAAAAATATCAAGCCATCGCCAGAAATCATCAGTTCGAGCCCCTGGCATTCGAAACTTCAGGAGTCTTCGGCCCTACCACCCTTAAGATGGTGAATTAAATAGGCCGTAAAATCAGAGAAGTTTCAGGAGAACCCCGGGAAACCCTCTGGCTCAAGCAAAGACTAGGGATGGCTATCCTCCGGGGCAATGCCACCAGCGTCATGAGCTCAGTTCGACAGGACTGGGTCATGCCACTGTGTGAGGCCCGGGCAGGAGTGGTGTATCCGTAGTCTTTCCACAGTAGGGTAAAACAAAACATAAACTTTATTTGTATGTAACATGTGTGATGCACATAAATAAAAGGGGATGTGTCGGATGGTTGAAAGCCACAGTTGCTCGCGCGTTTGGGGCTAGCAACACGTATTATGAAAAACATGTATCCTCCTTCATTCACTGTCCCCCCCTTCACTCACTCAACCCCACAATTTCCCGGAGGATAACAGGTTTTTCACAATACGTAGACGGAGGTCTTTTAAAAAAAAAACAAAAATCAATTAGTTTGCCCCTTAATCTTCTCTTCTTGAGTGAGAATAAGTTCATTTTTTTTTTCAGTTTTTCATCGTATGTTTTGTTTTTCAGAGTTGGGATTAGTTTGCTCGCTCTTCTCTGTACTCTCTCCAACATTTCAATGTCTTTTACTATGTATGGCGACCAGAACTGAACACCGTATTCAAGGTGTGGTCTTACTAAGCTCTTGTAGAGTACATACATACATAACATTTTAAGACTGAGTGCTCCACACATATGTGCAGTTTCAGTCTCTTGTCCTAATGGCGGCGTTCCAGGCAACCCTGTTAAGGGATGCTTCACTTGTCAAGTTTTTGGATTTGAGATTGGCACGTATAGTACGATCCCAGGTCTTCCTCGGTCCACCCCTTGGTGCAGCTCCCTCCACAATCACAGACCTGCATTTTTTCACCCAATTTTGTTCATCCATTCTCTCCACATGTCCATACCATTTGGATTTTTTGGATTTGAGATCGGCACGTATAGTCCGATCCCAGGTCTTCCTCGGTCCACCCCTTGGTGCAGCTCCCTCCACAATCGGGACTTCGGTGAGACTTTTTCTATTGCACTAGACATATCGAAAGCCTTCGATAGAGTCTGGCATAAATCTTTAATTTCTAAACTACCCTCCTTCGGTTTCTATCCCTCCATCTGTGCCTTTGTCTCTAATTTCCTTTCCGGCCGTTCCATAGCTGCGGTTGTGGACGGCCATTGTTCACTTCCTCACCCTATAAACTCCGGTGTTCCTCAGGGCTCTGTCCTATCTCCTATTCTCTTTCTAATTTTTATAAATGATCTCCTTAACTGTACCTTAATTCCCATCCATTCATACGCAGACGACTCAACCTTACACTACTCCATTAGTTTTTCAGAACGCCCCAGCCAGCAATCCCTCAACGACAAACGTAATGAAGCCATAGAACTCTTAAATTCTGATCTAAATACTATTTCCAATTGGGGCAGAGAAAACCTTGTTAACTTTAATGCTTCCAAAACCCAATTTCTCCATCTATCTACCCGTCAGGATCTCCCAGCGGACTATCCCTTATTCTTCAACAATACAAAAATCAACCCTTCATCTTCTCTCAATATTCTTGGTGTCTCTTTTTCTTCTGCTCTCATTTGGAAGGACCATATTACCAGTCTTGCTAAGGCAGCCTCCCAGAAGCTGGGTGTGCTCAACCGCCTTAGGGGGTTCTTTTCCCCTGCACAGCTTCTTGCTCTGTACAGGGGCATAGTGCGCCCTTGTATTGAGTATTGTTCACATGTGTGGGGAGGTTCCTCTCACACCGCTCTCCTAGACAAAGTTGAAAGGAAGGCCTTTCGTATCATTAACTCCCGTCCACTCACCAACTCTCTGCAATCTCTCTCTCTCCGCCGCAATGTTGCATCTCTCTCGCTATTCTATCGCTACTATAATAATCAGTGTTCCTCAGAGCTATCCCAGTGCATACCACCTCCTTTACGTAGGGCACGTGGTACCCATCTTGCAACTCAATCCCACCCCTACTCTGTGCAACTCTCCAATCCAAGAGTGAAACGTTACTCTCAAACTTTCTTCTACTCAACATCTGAGCTCTGGAACTCTCTCCCAGAATCAGTCTTTCCCTCTTCCTATGACTTAAATTGCTTCAAACTCCGTGTGTCCAGGCATTTTGGCTCGAACGTCCCTTGATTTTGGCCCTGTCACTCTTTCAACTATGGGGGAGGCACTCGCTATAGGCAGTTATGCCTTTTGCCTCCCTCAATCACATAGAAAAAAAAAAAAAAAAAAAAAATCACAGACCTGCATTTTTTCACCCAATTTTGTTCATTCATTCTCTCCACATGTCCATACCATCCCAGTCTACTTGTATGCATCGCCTCGCTAATACTCTTTATACCTAAACGTCTCTTCAACTCATCATTTGTTATTCTATCCTGCAGCCTGGCCCCACAAAATAATTGGCTTTATAGGCAGGTCATTTGAGCATAAATCCAGAGAAGTTATCCTAACCCTTTACAATTCCTTAGTCCGCCCTCTTTTGGAATACTGCGTTCAATCCTGGTGCCCTTATTACCAAAAAGATATAGACAAGCTAGAACGAGTTCAACGTAGAGTTACCAAAATGATACCTAGCCTAAAGAATAAACCATATGAAGAGCATCTTAGAGAATTAAATCTATTTCCTTTAACCCAGCGCAGATTAAGAGGCGACTTAATTCAAGTGTTCAAAATCATCAAAGGCATCGACAATATGAACTGTAGTAAGTACTTCACTATCGACCATTCTAATTACACGCGGGGAAACGGTTGCAAAATTATCGGTAAATCTTTGAACTCGCACGAATCTAAGAATTTCTTCTTCAATCGAGTTGTCAACTTGTGGAATGGGCTTCCCCGAGACGTTATAGACTGCAGCACCATTGATTCATTTAAACTTCGCCTAGACAAATATCTTGCATCAAACCCGCGACTGACTGCGTTTGTAAATGAATAACTTAATTTTATCCCCCCCTCAGTTACTAACCCATCTGTTCCCTACTAACTTCCTAATCCTGCCACGGACATTAGTTCCAGGGCAGTAGTTCCCTTTCCAATGTTCCCTTACCCACTCCAAACCACTGTTTGGACAATTGATCCTCAGTGTTTTGGAGAACAAGCAGCCTAGAAGGGTCACCAAATATATTGTTGCTTGATTTCCTTTGTACTCCTTTGTACATCCATCTCACCATTCCCATCTCATTTTGTTCCATTCTGTTGACATCCTCTACTTTAACAGCCCTTGTTTCTGAGGCATACGTCATTGCACTTCTAACACATGAGGTATCATTATATCTTCACTCATATATTTAAAGGTCCTCTTGATGTAACCTAGCATTCTATTGGGCTTATTCGTTGCTGCTGCGCATTGGTCTGATGATTTCAGGTTGTCTGTAATGATTATACCAAGATCTTTGGCCTTTGGAACTTTATTTATATTTTGTTCAAAGATGCTGTATTCATATTTCTTGTTTGAGTTGCCACATTGAATTAATTGGCATTTATCAATATTGAAAGGCATTTGCCACTTTACGGACCATTCTTCAATTTTGTTTTTAGATCTGCTTGCAAGTTTATACGATCTTCTTAGCTTAACCCTTCTTTGGCGGCGCGCAACTTATGTCGTGTGAAATAAATTTGGACTAAGTGGCGGTTCACAACTTATGTCGTGTGCCATTTTCAGCACGTAATGTTGCAGAGAGAGAGAGAGCTGAGCGGTGTGAGGAGCGTAGTAAGGCTATGACCGCCGCCCACCACCGCGGTGGGCCAACTGAAGTGAAAACCACCCTTCCATCCCCCCTCACACTCGCTACACAGGGAATGATGTAGGGAAAGTACCTAATTACATGGTTTTTGCACTCGTGTTGCGCAATCGTTGCAAGAAAACCAGTGGTCGTACAAGGATGGTTGGGGTGTCATTGGAAAGCTCTGTTTATGCCCTTTCAGGGATAGATACTTGTTTTACGCTCTGGGTCTTATTTAGGCATGAAAATGATCACGTAAACAACCCTATTTAGGGTAAAAACACCCCGCTGCGCGGTACATATAAATTACCGCCTAGGCCGCTCGTAAGGTGTTAATATGGTGTTTCATATTTTGGTGTCATCGGCAAATTTGGAGAGAGAGAGAGAGAGAGAGAGAGAGAGAGAGAGAGAGAGAGAGAGAGAGAGAGAGAGAGAACAAGAGAGAGAGAACAAGAGAGAGAGAGAGAGAGAACAAGAGAGAGAGAGAGAGAGAGAGAGCAAGAGAGAGAACAAGAGAGAGAGAGAGAGAGAGAGAACAAGAGAGAGAGAGAGAGAGAGAGAGAACAAGAGAGAGAGAGAGAGAGAACAAGAGAGAGAGAGAGAGAGAGAGCAAGAGAGAGAGCGAGCGAGCAAAAGAGAGAGAGCGAGCGAGCAAAAGAGAGAGAGAGAGAGCAAAAGCAAAAGAGAGAGCAAGAGAAAGAATGAGAGAGTATAACTAACCATATATACAGCATGTGCGAAGGTAGCCATCATCTCGGCGGTGTGTGTAAGGAACTCTGGTAGCGTGGTGGAAGCAGGGTTGTTGAACAGATCAGTGAAGGCTTGTGCGACTGCTGGGGATGCTGCTGACAATAGCTCCAGGGCCACCGTGGACATGCTAGGGGGTGTACACAGGGTCTCTCCTACGCTGCTCTCGTCACTGTCCTCGTCCTTACTTTCACCACCCTGAACAAAGACCAATACATTTCACTACAGACTACTCATCAGTTTGTAACACACTTCATAACTGGTAAATAGTTTTGATTAGTTGATAAAACATTTAATTATACATTGTAAAACTAATCTGCAAAAAGGAAAAGTTATACAGTACACCAGTAACTATACAATCTAAACCCATGACAAATCAGTGTTTATATAAAAACATCACTGTTTCAACACTTTCTTGAGCCAAACAGAAGGGTGCTCAAGGAAAAAGTGAAAAGTAAATTTTTTACAATAAACACCATTTGTCCAATTACTGTAGGCCTACAGGTAACCCTTCATTGTCGAGCGTTTAGTTATCGCACATTTCCGTTATACATCAAAAGCTCCACACCCACCCATATAGGCATAGCACATCAAAATTAGTTTTCGAGGGGTTGTGACATTGTCAATACGTTACCACCATGTACAGTAGTTACATATGTGGTTCCCGTTTTGTTCCCATTTCATCCATTATTTATCATTAAATTATATTGTTCTTCATATTTTTTTTATATACAGTACAGTTACGGACATAAGTCCCTTTCCACCCCTCAATCCCTAAACCATAGATCTGGCAGCGCTGGGTGAGCGACCGACTTTCTCACACAGATAATCAGACTCAGGTGGTCAGCTCAAGTCTGATTATCTGTGTGAGAAAGTCGGTCGCTCACCCAGCGCTGCCAGATCTATGGTTTAGGGATTGAGGGGTGGAAATGGACTTATGTCCGCAACTGTACATCATTAGTATACTATTGGGTGGCAAAAAGGTTAGTTTGGGTAGATAAAAATTGATCTACAGTATCTATCTATCTATCTATTGCCGGATGCCGTGATCCCCAAAGGGGTGGCCACGAACGCGATATTGGGGGCAAAATGGTTAGCTCAGCACCAACAACAATAAATCCTATTAGTTCAGGGGCAGGGGGAAAGGAATCCTCCTCCCCTTGTGAAATTCTCCTACTCAACAAGACAGAAAAAGGGGCGAGGGAACGCGAAAGTGGTCCCGGAACCTGAGAATAGGAACTTTAAGTATTGTTTCTGTTCAGGCTCTGTCTCGTGTCGGCCACCCCCAGCAATGGGGTATGTGCCTGAGTATATACATACATACATACAGTTCAGTTTTGTAATTGTGCACTTTCGTTGTGATGCAAGCTCTGGGCAACAATGGGTGAGCCCACACATATGGATCGTGTGTTCGAGTCATGTGATAAATGGCTTAAAATGTAGCATAGATACCTGTTGACTTTATTCAAAAGCTTACATTCGCTCAATGTCATCATCCAGGATCAACAAGTATAAACAGTAAGAATTTTAAATGCCATTGATGGACCCTGGCAAGATTTTTGTAGTGTCCGCTATGGTCCATATCTAACCATCAATTAAACGAACCGGACAAAAAAAATGCAGACATATGCTACGTGTGGGCTCGCCTATTAGGCAGGATAATGAAAGGTTACCTGTACTATGTTAGTCATGTAGTCTTGTATGCACAGTAATGTGAATTTCCACTCATACAGGAAACTATCACTTTTATAATCCCTTTCATATTTTTACCTTTTTTTTCTATGTGGATGAGGGAGACAAAAGGCAAAACTGCCTGTGATGAGTGCCTCCCCCAGAGTTGAAAGAGTGACAGGGGCAAAATCAATGAGCAGTCAAGCCAAAATGCCTGGACACACAGAGTTTGAAGCAATTTAAGTCATAGGATGAGAGAAAGATGGATTCAGGGAGAGAGTTCCAGAGCTCAGCTGTTGAATAGAAGAAAGATTGGGAGTATCGTTTCACTATTGAGTTAGAGAGTTGTACAGAGTAGGGGTGGGATTGCGTTGCAAGACGGGTACTACGTACCATACGTAGAGGTGGTATACACTGAGAGAGCTCTGAGGAACACTGATTATTGTAGTAGCGATAGAATAGCGAGAAAGATACAACATTGCGGCGAAGAGAGAGAGATTGCAGACAGTCCGTGAGTGGACGGGAGTTAATGTTACGAAAGGCTCTCCTTTCTACTTTATCTAGAAGTGCTGTGTGAGAGGATCCTACCCACACATGTGAACAATACTCAATATAAGGACACACTGTGCCCCTGTACAGAGCAAGCAGCTGTGCAGGGGTAACAAAAAAACTTGGTGGTTGAGCACTCCCAGCTTCTGGGAGGCCGCCTTAGCAAGACTGGTAATATGGTCCTTCCAAGAGAGAGCAGAAGAGAAAGAGACACCGAGACTACTGAGAGAAGATGAAGGGTTGATTTTTGTATTGTTGAAATATAAGGGATAGTCCTCTGAGAGTTCACGACGGGTAGATAGATGGAGAAATTGGGTTTTGGAAGGATTAAAGGCAACAAGGTTTTCTCTGCCCCAATTGGAAGTGGCAGTCAGATCAGAAGATAAGTACAAGTGTTGCATGGCTTCATTAAGTTTGCTTTCGAGGGATTGTTTGCTGGGGCGCTCTGGAAAACTCATTGAATAGTGTAAGGTAGAGTCATCTGCATATGAATGAATAGAACTGGAGTTACAGTTGAGAAGATCATTTATGAAAATTAGAAAGAGAATTGGAGATAGGGCAGAACCCTGAGGAACACCGGAGTTGATAGGATGAGGAAGTGAACGATGGCCATCCACAACTGCAGCTATGGAACGGCCGGAAAGGAAATTAGAGACAAAGGCACAGATGGAGGGATAGAAACCAAGGGAGAGTAGTTTAGAAATTAGAAATTTGTGCCAGACTCTATCGAAGCTCTTTGATATGTCTAGCGCAATAGAAAAGGTCTCACCGGTAAGTCCCAAAAGGAGGATGACCAAGAGTTAGTAAGATAGGAAAGAAGATCACCAGTAGGGCGACTCTTAACCCTTGTTTAGTGGGACCCGACTTAAGTCGGCCTAGAGAACCATGGACTAAGTGGCGGGGCCCGACTTAAGTCTGTGTGCAATTTTTGAGCAATAATGGCTCCGAGAGAGAGACGAGCGATGGGAGGAGCGTAGTTCGGCTCATGACCGTTCGGCACGGGTCCCGCGCGACTACTGACGTTCCCTCCACACACATCCACACTCACTGCTTCGCTACACATGGAATTATGTAAGGATATTACCGTATTTTAGGGATTTTGCACTCGTCTTGCACAATCGTTGCAAGAGAACGCGTGGTCGTAGAAGGATGGTTCTGGTGTCATTGGAAAGCTCAATTATCACCCTTTCAGGGATACATAATTGTATTATGCTCTGGCTCTTGTTTATGCATGAAAAAGAGCACGGAAACAATGTCGTTTAGGGTAAAACCACCCGCTTGCCGGTAGTAGAAGTTACCGACCTAGCCGCTCGTGGGGTGTTAAGGAAACCATACTGGCAATCTGAGAGTAGATTATGAGAAGAGAAATGCTTAAGAAATTTGTAAGTAAGAATAGTTTAAAAAACTTATAGAGATACAAGAGATAAGAGCAATTGGACGGTAGTTGGAGGGTTGAGAGCGGTCACCCTTCTTTGGGTCAGGTTGAATGAGAGCAAACTTACATAAGGTTATAGTGTATCTATCTATTGCTAAATGCCTTGATCCCCAAGGGGGTGGATCAAGCTTTATGAGGGCTTTGCCCAGTAGGCTGATGACAAATATTTTTCTTTTCCTTCCCGAGGGGGTGGCCATGAATGAATGACCTACATAATCCAATGCAATTTGTTTATTTCTTTAACTTGTTTTCAGAGGAAGGTTGCTAGTCAAACTGCATTAGTTGAATACAGTGTGGGAGATGCACATGGCATGCTAAAATGTTGATAAGGTTATATATAGATTGATTGGTAAAAAGGCAGTTACACTCAAAAGTTTCCCATAATTGAAATAATAAAAGGATGTGACAATTTTTTAGCGTGACTGAACAGCAGTAAAAAAGTAGTTCATATCTTCATGTTCCCCTCTGAAGCTGGACCAAAGTTCTAAAAATAATAAAGAGCTTTGGATGAACACCAGAGCTACAAGGGTTATACTACTATTAACACCACACAGTACGTCTCTGAAGTTTATCATCCAGCTCTTCATCAAATCACTACATCTAAGTACTAAATGTAATTGTACTTTCACATTGCCCCCATTTTTATTATTATATAAAAGAGTAGATTAGAAGATATGGTGTAATTGTCCAACCATAACTTACTTGTACCATGCATGTCATTGATCATAATTAAGCTATTAATACATAGCAATGAAATTTCAAAAGCTAAAAAATAAAAAATATAAATGAACCTCTAATATAAAAAGCAACAACAACCAGTAGTGAATAAGATAATACCTTCTTATGTTTTTTGTAGAGTGGTAGCTTGGACCAGCGTGGCGGTCTACCCCTCAGTCCACCTTGCCTATGGAGCCTACCAGAAACAGACGACACAGAGACCGAATTCCCCGCGGCCCCTTCCCCTCCGACTAGGCCCAGCACCACCACCGATCCAGCGGCCAGTGAGGGGGGGGCAGAGGTTCTAGCACTGCCCCCCTGGCCCCCCTCTAGTGACCCTACCACTGACATAGACCCAGCACTAGACTCGGGGTTCTCGTCCATGTGAGAGTCGGACGAGGGGCCCTCGTCTTCGTCGTCCGGCTCCCCCCCACCAGTGACCGTCACAGTCTGCACACCATGCAAAATGTTACCAGTCACGTCACAACACTACACAATTTATTAACTAACAAAATCTGCACGCTCTCCATTGTTTTTATATACTGATAGTCAAATTTACATTACAGAGTCCTTTAATGAGTTTGTTTCTAAAGGTTGAAATCAAAATTAATCTGTGTATTTTGTACACTTCTAGATTCACTGTGTATTTACCTAATTTTATTTACCTAATTGTAGTATACAGGAGTTGAGCTTTTTAGGCTCATATTGTCCCGCTTCCTGAGTTACAATTAGGTCTACTGTATCTAACTTTGCCTTAAAAATATGAATGTTTTTGGCACACACCACTTCATCTTCTAACTGATTCCATTTACTTATACTTCTGTAAGGGAAACTGTACTTTCTCACATCTCCTTTGCATCTTCCTTTCATTAACTTATATCTATGTCCCCTAGTTCTACCATTCTCTTTCACAATATAATCCTTCTTGTCCACCGTCTTGAGTCCTCTCACACATTTGTACATCATAATCCTATCACCTCTCTCCCTCCTATCCCTTAGAGATGGTAAATCTAATTTATTTAATCTCTTTCATATGGTAATTCTCTCAGTTCTGGTATCATCCTAGTCGCAGCTCTCTGAACCTTTTCCCGCTTCTTTATATGCTTTTTTAGATGTGGTGCCCACACCACTGCCACATACTCCAGTCTTGGTCTCACCAATGCCTTTATTATTTTCTCCAGCATCTCTTTGTTTATATAGTTAAAGGCTATTTTCTTCTGTTTAACAGTCCATATGTTTCTCCCACTATCTTATTAATATGATTCTCAGGTGAAAGATCACCCCTAACAGTTATCGCTAAGTCCTTTTCTTTCTCTGATGGGTTAATAGTATGTTCTCCTAACTTATATTCCATATGAGGCCTTCTTTTACTTACTCCCATTTCCACTACATGACATTTATTTGTGTTGAATTCCATTTTCCACTTCTTGCTCCATTGATCTATCCTATCCAAAGCTCTCTGTAATTCCCTTCCACTGTTTTCATCTTCTATACATGTGTGTGTGTGTGTGTGTGTGTGTGTGATGAACAAATGCTTCAAAATAATAAGGTCCTATAGCACTTAAAAACAACGGAGCAGGGTCAGATTTTATAATCTTTCAGTTGAAGGATCTTCATATTAATGGCGTTAAATGTAATTGCATAAAAATATTAGTTAGTATCGTCCAGTACATAGTCACAAACTGTTGATGCATGTTAAGTATTTATATCAATAATATTACAGAATGAGAATATTTTGTTCTAAGAAGTACAGTTGTGAGCTATAATAGCAATGCACCCCTTTGAAACTGTGTTGAATCCATATGAGAGAATGTATACAATACAATACTGTACTTTAGTATATCTCAGATGTTTCTGAACTTGGTATTAAAGGTTCAAAGATTCAAGTGGGTGTAGACGTACTATGGCTGACGACTGTACATACAATAAATGATAAACTTGTTAGCACTCACTTCTTGCTGGTTAAAAGTCAATCTTTAACCATACAGTACGGTACCTGTATTGTGCTGCCACAACTCTCTGGTAACTACACAACTAATCTACTCTTGATATTCCGTATTAAATGAGAGCGGCAATATTTTTTTTGGACGCCAGTTTGGTACCGTAATTATCAAACTGTACAGATACTTTATTTTGAATGTGTAGAATTAAGATCCAAAGAACAAACATTATATCCTGTACTAGTATTGCCAAATGTTTATTATGAGTATGGACATATTGTGTAAAAGAACAAAATCATAAGAAAACGGAAGTCTGCAGAGAGCCAATTGTCCCACACAAGGCGGATCCCTTTCACACCCAATCCATCACATCCATGTGCCTCTCTAATTTTGTCTTTAAGCTCCATCCCCCTCCTTGAGCCATCAAAGGGACAAACCATAATTTTGCTTAAAACACCCTTAGTATGCATGCCAAGTATGGGCTCTCTATCTTGAACCCCCCCCCCCCCCCCCCTCCCTCCCTGCTT
Organism: Paralithodes platypus; assembly: GCA_032716605.1. Classification (NCBI taxonomy): domain Eukaryota; kingdom Metazoa; phylum Arthropoda; class Malacostraca; order Decapoda; family Lithodidae; genus Paralithodes; species Paralithodes platypus. The sequence continues at coordinate 5,381,498 of CM064568.1, forward strand.
TAAAGCTATTCTGGCACCCCCTTAGTATGCATGTCAAGTATGGGCTCTCCATCTTGAAAACTGAGGGAGTGGGTGGAGGCTCCATCCACCGGCTTAAAACCTATTCTGCCACCACTTAGTATGCATGCCAAGTATGGGCTCTCTATCTTGAAAACTGAGGGAGTGGAGGGAATCCCCCCCCCCCCACTTAAAACCTATTCTGGCATCCCCTTAGTATGCATTCCAAGTATGGGCTCTCCATCTTGAAAACTGAGGGAGTAGTTCGTGAACAAACATGAAGAAAGTGACCTTTAAATAGTAGATGTTATTTTTTAACTTATAATATCCTGCATTATCTATTGATTTCCCAAATTGTACAGAAAGTATAAACAATAAGAGGCTAATGACACCAGTTGTACCAAAATGACGAAAGTTGACCAATCTCTTATACAATAGGGTCTGGAATCCACTCTAATGACAATAACATTAAATTAACCACTGCATTACAGTCACAGCTGGTACTAAATAACACCATCAAAATCACCATAACCAACTACAGTACTGTACACCAGCCAATTATTACTGTTGACAAAACTTAATAGAAATAACCTAGTACTGTTGCTTATACAAAATAGATTGGAGACTTATAGAGTAAGTGGTGACTGTAATGCACTGGCAAATTAAGTGGTGTTAATATTACATAAAATCATACATGCACCGTCATTCTTTGCACTAAAACAATGGTGCATATTAGGGTGGATTAATAGAAGTGCTTTTTCTGCCAATTTGTTTGGCAACTAGGGTCCAGTAGCTTCTGCTTCAAACTTTTATATGAATTCTGTTACCTATAATATTATACATTCAGTTTACCAGTCACAGATATGATCAATGCAAAATACTCCCAAAATATTGCCAGAATCAAGTTGCTAGTAATACGGTAAGTTACCAGGAAATTCCTTGCGTGAATCCACCTCTACATCAGTCACTCAATATGTGAATACAAAGTAGTAATGTTTGGGGGGGGGGGGGAATCACACAAGAGCTGTTGTTGTTGATGATGCTTTTATTTTATACTAGCCCACTGGGCCTAGGCCCTCTCAAGGCTTAGTGGTGGAGGAGGTGGTACAGAGTTTAAAGTCACGTATATGTCAGTAGTTATATGTCATTGTATAAATTTATCGCTCTCAGGAAGTGACGAATAGGGGTGAAATTGAAAGAGTCTGAGTCAGAGAGGATGCCATGTAATGAGGTGTTCAGCAAGAATCTCCGTCTTTCAGATGCATAGACGGGACAAATACAAAGAAAGTGAAAAACAGTCAATGATGTATGGCAATGTTGGCATGCAGGTGGTGGACCACGAGGGGTGGACATCAGGTAACCATGTGTGAGGCGTGTGTGGCCTAAACGTAATCTAGTTAATAGGGTTTGGTCTGCACGTGAACCATTAATTGAAGAGGGCCACAAGTGTATGTCATCCTTAATGGAGCGAAGGTGGCCAGTTAATGGTTGTGCTCTCCACTCAACTCGCCAAGCGTCATAAACATGGCGACGGAGGACAGGGAGCATATCCTCCGAACGCAGCAAAGTAGTAGAGGGTGTACCATGACACGCTTGCTTAGCGAGGAAGTCTGCACGCTCATTCCCGGGAATTCCTACATGCGCGGGGATCCAGCACAGTGTGATGGAACGATTAGCGCACTGTAATTTGTGTATTGTGTGGATGATAGTCTTGACCAATCGGTCCTTGGGGGCAAATACGCATAAGGCTTGCAGTGCACTCAGAGCATTTGTCATCAAGTTTCAATGGTCAACATCCTTCTGACAACATTTCTGGGATCTATTGAACTGGTATTAGAACTAGACTGGAGGTAGATTAATTTAAGTGACAGAATTATTAATATAGTTTGCCATAAGCTGCCAGATCAGTGCTGACGATAAATGTTGAGAGAAATAGAGTTTGTGTGATGCCAGCTTTAGAGGTCACTTTGGTGAAGTGCCTTTGTAATACTGTCAACTTACCGACATGTCTGATACCATGCAGGGCCAATTCTACTTTCATATATCAAAATTAATCGAGAGGATTACAAAATACATAAATAATTTATTAGTAAACCACAAAATGTTGAATTCAAAGTTATTTTGGGTGAATATAGACATACATGAAAATACTAGACTATTTCTATCTACTGCATCCTGTACAGTACAGTATATATTGCCAGACGCCTTGATCCCCGACGGGGTGGACTATACTGACCCTTTACTTAGTCATGCAACACCACAAATTAATCTAAAAGGAATTGCCCACTTCTGAAGTAAAATTAACAGAAATGTTGATAAAGAATTCATAAATTACTTACCTGTGTTTTCAGCTACACATCAAGACAATGAGGATGGGATACTAAAATGGTTAAGTCTAATCCAAAACTCAGGTGCACAAGAAAAGTCATGCTAACAAGTTACTGAAGGTTGTAAATATGAAACATGGTAGGGATATATTAGAAGGTTGTACACTATGAAGGATAAGATCAACTCTATCAGGCATAGTTTCCGGTTATTGTCGTGTTGTCCTTGTACAAAGTATATAACATGCAAGGTGAATTTAATGATCTCAAGAATTAATTTGGTTGAAGAATGAATGGTGACTATAAGAAGTGTTGTCTTTTCTCTTCTGTCGCATGTGGATGTCGTCCCCTTTTATTACATTTACAAATTTTAGGTTTGACTACTGACGGACTGATTAATAGTGCATTTTGTAATGACACTGAAGGGCCAACAGAATTTCCTATTTATATTTGCTTGCATATCTTATGATATTTTTTGTTTATTGGCGGAAGCGACATTCGCCCCGGTACAGTGCCCCGAGAACTGGCCAATGAGATAAAACAGGTGGCGTTGGATCTAGAGAGAGAGACCGGGGGAGCTGCCAGATCGTAGCTTTAGAAAACCGGACCAGAGTCCGAGGTTTCCAAGCGGTGATAGCTGTCCCCCTGGTATCTGAAAGGGGTGTTTCCGGGTAGATGGGACTCGATAGCCTTGGCGGGCACCCTATCTAGGGGAAAAAACCCTACACAAGTTACCGATGGGCGACACGCTAATCGGTGCCACTTACAGGTGGCGATTTTTATAACAGATATTACTTTGGCCTATCCAAACAATCTTAAGGAGCTAATACTAAAGTTTGCCCTTTGGTGTAGTTACAAAATGTTCTATATTTGACTGAACTGATGTTCAATTCAGCTAAGTTTGTTATGGGACTCACCATGGGTGGATCCCCCAAATTTGAATCTCAAATGTTACCTTATTATTGAGGATGATGTGTAGTCCCTTGAGCCAGTGAGTGAGAGAGAGATCCTTGGGTCGGTGTTGTGTGGTGGCTGCGGCCCAGGTCACACTGGGCAGCAGAGGCAGGGCTGTGTTACACAGAGCCTCACACAGGGGACACAGGTACTCGGACTTCTCTATGTCGAAACTCAGGTTCTGTCTAAATCTGTAAAGTAAAATACAAAATAAATAGCAGATTAATCCGCTACATCCCGTTTTAGACAAAAACAAATAAAAACCGGTAGTAGATTAATCCGCTACATCCCGTTTTAGACAAAAACAAATAAATACCGGTAGTAGATTAATCCGCTACATCCCGTTTTAGACAAAAACAAATAAATACCGGTAGTAAATTAATCCGCTACATCCCGTTTTAGACAAAAACAAATAAATATCGGTAGCAGATTAATCCGCTACATCCCGTTTTACCAGATTGACTTGCTCATGTAGTGATGTAGCCTACACCCTATGTGGTGGATTGTGTTCTGTTACTTCAAAATTTTATTTTATTAAGCATTATTTCCACATAGCAATTTTGATATGTTCTTTTGCATTTATCTTGTGTCGTCCCAGTTTTGGTTTGTTTGTTTTAAGTTTTGCAAGTTTTACATTATAATTAGACAATCTCCTGGTGCAAGAACTACCAGTCGGTAGCCGGAAATACGTCGGGTTCACTTTTCTTCTGCGAACAATTTTGGACTTAGTTTTCAATGTTGTGGAAAACAATTATGGTCTTAGTGTTCAATGTCATAGAGCAGGCGCTTACGAAGAGTAGCGTGTTAAAGGTTCCAGAAACAACAAAACACAGCCCTCTTCCTAGCGGAATCGGGAATAATTAGCAAAACACAAGAAATATAACAATAGATTACTGTACTTCAATTCATCAACATAGCTCTGTCTAAACTTATATGCAATGCACAGCCAATTTAAAAATAAACTAATTTATACTGTATATTCAGTATATTGAAATTTTGCTTAACCCTCCTGGCCCGGTTGTCATTTTAAAATGACACCACGAATTAAGGGCAGGAGCCCGGGTGTCATTTTAAAATCTGTAAGCTTGAAAGCCTATTCAGCTTGGTCTGAACGCCGTGCGTCCGACGCATGTAAACAAAGCCGATCGTTACGTCACCGCACCTCCGAAAACAAGAAAGAGAAGACTCGTTTGTTATTGTATGTCTGTATGTCGTTGTTTCAGTAGTGAAAAGATCGTCATATTGCTAACATTGCCTGCAAGTGCTCTCCACTGAAATCGTCATCACAACTGAACCAGTTGACATCGAGAGCTCTACTCAACGCCAGTCTACAGATTGGAAACCGCACTACATTTATAGATGCGTGGGAAATTTCTAGCAGTTAAACTAAACAAAAATACGGTAGCCTAGGCCTAGACGTTTTTCGGCCAGATCGCCCGGGTAGCCCACACTGTCATTTTGAGAGCCTGCCCGGGCCAGGAGGGTTAAACCTGAATAGAGATGAAACCTATATTTAGAGAAAAAAAAAACATGAAATATTAATAAACTACTACCATACACATCATCCATCAACATCAACTTGGTTCCATCTAAATCTGTAAAGTTACTTTCAACAACTATTTACAGAATACATGAGAATACAACACAAATATTGCATATCATCAATATCTATCTACATTCTACAGTATACCTAAAATATTAACAATGAGAACCTCTGTTTTTACAATGGTGATGGAGTTCAATTTGGCAATGATGTGTGCATCACAGTGTATGGTTGAGATGTTGCAGCTTGCTGGTGTAATGGTTTGCATCATGAAGTCCACCTTGGTGGCCCATGATTGAGCACAGCTCAGGTTGTGGAATGTTTTGCATATCACGCATGTTACTGCATTCCTTGAGCAAGGGGTTTTGTCAACTTATAGGTCTTCCTGCTGATATGGCAATTGCCTTACTGACCCAAGGCCTTGACCTGTGCACTTGTGGAATTTTGGGACTATAGTGCTTGTACATCATCAGCACTCCCTCTGATGTCTGCTGGGTGATGGCATATCACAAAAGGGCCATTTTTGCCTAGAGTGGTTCCTAGAGGGGAGTAGTTTCTTGGGGGGGTGACACTCGCCCACACATCATCACAATTATTCTGTCATTATCATCACCATCTCCAACACTCTGCTTCCTCCTAGGAATCGTCCCACTAAAGGATGGCCATGACAGAAACTCCTCCAAGCTACTTTGCCCCTCAACTTTCTCTTCATAATTGTTGAGAGGGAAAGGGCCTAGGGTGGGGCTTCGGTGTCCCGGGCGTTTCCGCACCCACCTCAGCTCCTTGCCTGGGAGTGGCTTCGGTCACTTGAGATTTCTTAGTGGTAAATCAGGGATTGTCCTGTGGGGGCGCTCAGTTATGGCCTTGGCCTTGCTCGGGGCCTTGGGGTAGTTCGGCCAGACAGCCTGGGAAAAGACAACAACTTTGTCCCGGTGTGCTCTATTTGCCCATGCCACAACGTTCCTTCCACTACATAAACATTATTTTATATTGACATCTCTACTTTTCGTCGCCATCACAACTCCCATACTCTGACATAACCACCAGAATCCAAACACTTATATTGTTATCACAATTATTCCCAGTCTGACATAACCAATACTTTTCGCCATCACCACACTCCTACTCAGGCATCACCATTTTATCCTAGCCTGACATCACCACTAATCCCTACTTTCACCTTCACACTTCTTTTCGTAACTCGACAATTCCCTAAATTATTTACCATCACTACAAGTCTCCTATTTTGGCAACACCATATCTCCTACATTGATATCACCCATTACTAATCATCTCCTACTAAGAATCACATTTCAACTCTAACATCACCACTAGCATAAAAAATCCGACTGACACAACAAATTTAGTCACTACAACCACCAACACCACGATTCTCCAATGTTTACATTACATAAGAACATAGGAAAACGGGAGTCTGCAGAAAGCCGATTGTCCCACACAAGGCAGATCCCTCTTACACCCAACCCTAATTATAGGCCCAGCTCACTAAAAGTCTAAAACCATGAGGGCCGACCTCACCAAAACGGTCAGAGGTCAACGCAAGATTACGGGGGTCTGCACAGCGCCGATTGGCAGATCCCCCTCATACTCAACCACCACTACTCTTTCCTAATCTGACAACACCACAGCTATTAATGATATGGGAAGGGGGGGCTTGTAGAAAGGAATGATGAGACAATGGAAGAGGTGAGACGTTAATAAGTAAAAAGAATGGTTTGGATCATAAAGAAAATTAGAAATGAAAATCAGTAGGAAGACACAAAGGGCACGCAATAAAGGTGGGTGTAGAGCAGACAAAAGGAGAAAGGATAGCCGGTGAAACAAATATCAGTAGGAGATATATAGAAGAGATTCATAAAATGGTGGATGTAGAGGAGAAAGAAGGGTTACACAGAAGGAAGAGAAGGTTAGGCATAAATCAGTAGAAGAGAAAGGGTTAGAAGAGAAAGAATGGTTTATACACAGGGAAGAGTCAGAGGAGTGAGGCATAAAGAAGTAAGAGGAAGAGAGAGGAATCGTAAGATGAGGATTGGTTAGAAGGGCAAGTTATTATATACTGTAGGTAAAGAAGAGATGAAATGAAAATCAGTAGAAGGGAGAGAGAGGGGGGGGGGGAATTGCAGAGAACAATATCATATAGAAAGGGGGGAGGGGGATAGAGAAAATTCAGATAAAGTGTGAAGCGTAAATGAGAAGGGAGGGAAAGGGGTATATTTCAACATCCCCACACCACCCTTCATCTACACCCCCCCCCCCCCCCCCCCATACCCTACGACCATCACCCACATGATCACACAGCCACTGCTACCCACACCTTTCCTTTCTCTGTGTAATAATGCCCGGGGTACAATAACCCTACATGACTGCTTCTCTTGCTACATCGCTGTAGTCAGGGGTCACATTTTACCTTTACCAATTTCAAGCTGACAAATGAGAGACTATTCATATTCATACCTAGTCCTAAAACAAAGTCCCTTCCAAGTAATTTTATCATAAATCCACATGTTAGTTATTCTGATGTCATTGGGAGTGATAAACATTATGGCGTAACTGCAATCTATTTTTGTTTTTTATATATATATATATATATGGCCGTTCGAAGTGGGGTAGACATACTGTGTCATAGGTGTCATTTTGGCTTTACACAACTGGCCTAATGATCACCTTACAGTGACTCTTTTAATTTTATTGACTATCATTAGACGATTGTATACAGCTTAAGAAGGACCTCTAGCAATCAAAGGGGTATAATATTAATTGAGAAGGATGACAAAATAAGGGCTCATAAGCCAATGCCTCCGTATTCTAAAACCACACTTAAGGGGAGATATCCACTTGAGGGTTTTTTTTCTTGACCCCTTTATCTCTCATGTTTAGCCCCATTGCTTTTGATATTTTAAGACGTTCGCCCCATTAGTTTGGCGATTTTAAGAACTTTCGCCCCATTTCTGTCAATTTTAAGACCTTTCGTGCCATTTAGGTGTCAATTTTATCCTGGCGAGCGATAGCGAGCCTGTAATTTAAGAGGAACCGGCTTTCAGCCGGGTACATTTTTCTACCGAAAAATTTACAAATTTATCTAGAAAGAGGCTCAAGGGGGTGTAATCTTAAGCTTGAAGGATATATAGGGACCAAACTAAACACCTCCCCTTAAATGCTGCCCCAAACCTTCATGAACGAAATAAGCAAAACAAAAAAACAAATATAGTGATATGTCTGAAACTGTATGGCATTTAACTCTTTATAACAAATTAGGACTCAGTTGTGTAATCTTCGATATAGGGTTAAGGGGAGATCTCCACCTGAGGGATTTTTGTCTTGACCCCTTTCTCCCTCATGTTTAGCCCCATTGCTTTTGATATTATAAAAAGTTTGCCCCATTAGTTTAGCGATTTTAAGAACTTTCACCCCATAGTAAGACCTTTTGTGCAATTCAGGTGTCGATTTTATCCTGGCGAGCGATAGCGAGCCTGTAATTTAAGAGGAACCGGCCTTCGGCCGGGAAATTTTTCTACCGAAAAATGTACAAATTTATCTTGAAAGGGACTCAAGGGGGTGTAATTTTAAGCTTGATGGAAGTCTAGGGAACAAACTAAATACCTCCCCTTAAGGAAGCACTGAAGTATGCTTCTAAAATACGGGGGTGAGTGGTAATTTATCATAGAGGGATAAATATCATTCACTTTCACAAAGATCACTATATTCTGGGTCTGCTTATGTCATTCATGAGGGTTTAGGGCAGCATTTAAGGGGAGATTTCCACTTGAGGGATTTTTTCTGGACCCCTTTCTCCCTCATGTTTATCCCCATTGTATTTGAGATTTTAAGACGTTTGCCGCAGTAGTTTGGCGATTTTAAAAACTTTCGCCCCATTTCTGTCGATTCTAAGACCTTTCGTGCCATTTAGGTGTCGATTTTCTTCCTGGCGAGCAATAACGAGCCTGTAATTTAAGAGGAACCGGCCGAATTTTTCTACCGAAAAATGTACTAATTTATCTTGAAAGGAGGTCTAAGGGTTATAATTTTAAGCTTGATAGAGGTCTAGGGAACAAACTAAAAACCTCCCCTTAAGTGTGGTCCTAAAATACGGGGGCATTGGCTTATAACCCCTTTGCCGCCATGCTCCTCAATTACCCCCTTTACTCCCACAAACCCTCTCTAAGCCTTAAGGGGAGGTTTTTAGTTTGGTCCCTAGATATCCTTCAAGCTTAAGATTACACCCCCTTGAGCCCCTTTCAAGATAAATTTGTACATTTTTCGGTAGAAAAATGTCCCGGCTGAAAGCCGGTTCCTCTTAAATTACAGGCTCGCTTTCGCTCGCCAGGATAAAATCGACACCTAAATGGCACGAAAGGTTTTAAAATTGACAGAAATGGGTTGAAAGTTCTTAAAATAGTCAAAATAATGGGGCAAACGTCTTAAAATTAGAAACACAATGGGGCTAAACATGAGGGAGAAAGGAGTCAAGAAAAAAATCCCTCAAGTGGACATCTCCCCTTAAGTATCAAAATACTGTAGTATAAGAATAGCCAGAATATAATTAAAGAATTAATCATAGTATATTGAGGTATTTAAGAAGGAAAGCATAATCGAAAGGTTTGTCTTTCTACAATACCTGTCTTTTTATATTGTGTTTCCCAAATGTAATAAACAGGTGTCACAAAGCCAGTCAGGCCTCACTCACTCACACACACACATAAACACCGTTAAAGACATACACACACATACACACACACACACATAAACACCGTTAAAGACATACACACACACTGCTGATCACATGCCCCGACTAAGATAAACTAACCTGAAGTAGTAAGACGTAGACGTAGACCTACTAAGCTTATAGCCAGAAGGAAGGTACATAAAAGAAAGAGTATACAGGACCATATGAACCACGTCCAGGGAAAGGGGGGGTACTGAAAAAGACGGAGGGTGGACAAGAACGGCCGGTACCAATAGGGCAGTTGGTTTGTTATTCTGTAACCCAGTTCTCACTTAAGGGGGGTGACCTGCTTTTTGTTATTTCTGTCCTTTTCTCTCTTTCTCTGGCTTGTATCCATTCGGCCCCATTCAGCCAAGTATTTTAAGACGTGTATCCCCATCTAGGTGTCGATTTCTTCCTAGCCAGCCAGCATTATATGAAGAAATCCGGCTTCGCCGGAGAAATTTTTCTATCGAAAAATTTACAAATTTAGCCTGCTGTCAAACAAAAATAAAAAATATGCTGGCTCGCTACCGCTCACCAGTAAAAAATTGACACCTGGATGGGGATACACGTCTTAAAACAGTAGGCTGAATGGGGCCAAATGGATACAAGCCAGAGAAAGATAGAAAAGGACAGAACAAAAACAGGTCACCCCCCTTAAGGTACACTCACATGTCACATCCTACCTCCACAATTTTCAACTCTGTGTTGGTGGTGTAATGTTTTAGATGCTTATGTTCTGGGTGTGGTGCCCCGAGTTCGAATCCCGGGAGGACCATATGCTTTCATTAATGTATTCAAGTGCATTGGGGTTTGTTATGGAGGATTAATGTTAAGAACTGGAGAGATAATTAAGGAACACCCCGTTCCTTAATTATCTCTCCAGTTATAAGTGAAAGCAATATACTTACTAAACGACTTTTTCTATAGCACTAGACATTATCGAAAGCCTTCGATAGAGGCTGGCATAAATCTTTAATTTCTAAACTACCCTCCTTCGGTTTCTATCCCTCCATCTGTGCCTTTGTCTCTAATTTCCTTTCCGGCCGTTCCATAGCCGCGGTTGTGGACGGCCATTGTTCACTTCCTCACCCTATAAACTCCGGTGTTCCTCAGGGCTCTGTCCTATCTCCTATTCTCTTTCTAATTTTTATAAATGATCTCCTTAACTGTACCTTAATTCCCATCCATTCATACGCAGACGACTCAACCTTACACTACTCCATTAGTTTTTCAGAACGCCCCAGCCAGCAATTCCTCAACGACAAATGTAATGAAGCCATAGAACTCTTAAATTCTGATCTAAATACTATTTCCAATTGGGGCAGAGAAAACCTTGTTAACTTTAATGCTTCCAAAACCCAATTTCTCCATCGATCTACCCGTCAGGATCTCCCAGCGGACTATTTCTTATTCTTCAACAATACAAAAATCAACCCTTCATCTTCTCTCAATATTCTTGGTGTCTCTTTTTCTTCTGCTCTCATTTGGAAGGACCATATTACCAGTCTTGCTAAGGCAGCCTCCCAGAAGCTCGGTGTGCTCAACCGCCTTAGGGGGTTCTTTTCCCCTGCACAGCTTCTTGCTCTGTACAGGGGCATAGTGCGCCCTTGTATTGAGTATTGTTCACATGTCTGGGGAGGTTCCTCTCACACCGCTCTCCTAGACAAAGTTGAAAGGAAGGCCTTTCGTATCATTAACTCCCGTCCACTCACCAACTCTTTGCAGTCTCTCTCTCTCCGCCGCAATGTTGCATCTCTCTCGCTATTCTATCGCTACTATAATAATCAGTGTTCCTCAGAGCTATCCCAGTGCATACCACCTCCTTTACGTAGGGCACGTGGTACCCGTCTTGCAACTCAATCCCACCCCTACTCTGTGCAACTCTCCAACCCAAGAGTGAAACGTTACTCTCAAACTTTCTTCTACTCAACAGCTGAGCTCTGGAACTCTCTCCCAGAATCAGTCTTTCCCTCTTCCTATGACTTAAATTGCTTCAAACTCTGTGTGTCCAGGCATTTTGGCTCGAACGTCCCTTGATTTTGGCCCTGTCACTCTTTCAACTATGGGGGAGGCACTCGCTATAGGCAGTAATGCCTTTTGTCTCCCTCAATCACATAGAAAAAAAAAAAAAAAAAAAAATATTCAAGGTGTGTACAGTGTGCTTCAGGAGTATGTTTGTATTGAACAAATTGAGGAATATAAATGTGAAGATATGCAGGTGAGGACACCGCTTTTGTCCATTAACCCTCTCCGACATATGACGCGATTTTGATCCTATTGGAGATACTTTAAAGCCTATGTTACCATCAGGGGTATTTAGAAACCTTTAGTTTAGTTACTTCAACCTCTGCAGTTGACTTTGAGTTAGCTGTGGGCAGAAAACTAATGTTGGAGAGGTAATTATAAGAGTGAGAGAACTATTTCTTATTGCTAATCTGGCAACCTCTGCGTCATAAATGCGTGTAAGGGTTAATAGTAAATTGAATACTAATAGCTATACCGGTACGTCCTTTTGAATCAGTATCGAAGGAAAACGAGATAACACTACGGTATATTGTATTATATCCTAGATACTCCGGAACTTCGCTCTAAGGGGAGATGTCCACTTGAGGGATTTTTTTCTTGCCTCCTTTCTCCCTCATGTTTAGCTCCATTGTTGTTCTAATTTTAAGACGTTTGCCCCATTATTATAACTATTTTAAGAACTTTCAACTAATTTCTGTCAATTTTAAAACCTTTCGTGCCTTTTAGGTGTCGATTTTATCCTGGCGAGCGATAGCGAGCCTGTAATTTAAGAGGAACCGGCTTTCAGCCGGGACATTTTTCTACCGAAAAATGTACAAATTTATCTTGAAAGGGGCTCAAGGGGGTGTAATCTTAAGCTTGAAGGATATCTACGGACCAAACTAAAAACCTTATTTGTATCCTTATTTGTATTAAAGACTATATACAGTAGAAGGCAATGCCGTACGTGTCACATCTGATTTACTCATATTCTCTACATACATACAATACCGCTGCCGTGTTCTTTACTCTTATTAACCCTTTCACGCACATATGATGCAGAGGTTGCCAGATTAGCAATAAGAAATAGAGTTCTCTAACTCTTATAATTACCTCTCCAAAATTAGTTTTCTTCCCACAGCTAACTCAAAGACAACTGCAGAGGTTGAAGTTACTAAACTAAAGGTTTCTAAATACCCCTGATGGAAACAAAGGCTTTAAAGTATCCCTAATCGGCTCAAAATCGCGTCATATGTCGGAGAGGGTTAACACTGGGAAGAATCCAGGGTAAATACAGTAAATACAGTAAATTTCAGTCATTCTTAAGTTAAATGAGTCTAGTGGTAATAATATATAGACTCGTTAAATGAGTCTAGTGGTAATAATGTATAGACTCGTTAAATGAGTCTAGTGGTAATAATGTATAGACTCGTTAAATGAGTCTAGTGGTAATAATATATAGACTCGTTAAATGAGTCTAGTGGTAATAATATATAGACTCGTTAAATGAGTCTAGTGGTAATAATATATAGACTCGTTAAATGAGTCTAGTGGTAATAATGTATAGACTCGTTAAATGAGTCTAGTGGTAATAATGTATAGACTCGTTAAATGAGTCTAGTGGTAATAATGTATAGACTCGTTAAATGAGTCTAGTGGTAATAATGTATAGACTCGTTAAATGAGTCTAGTGGTAATAATATATAGACTCGTTAAATGAGTCTAGTGGTAATAATGTATAGACTCGTTAAATGAGTCTAGTGGTAATAATGTATAGACTCGTTAAATGAGTCTAGTGGTAATAATGTATAGACTCGTTATAATTAATAGAGTATACAGTAGTTAGGTTAGGTTCATACACTATAGGTTTTGCTTGAGGGGAGGTTTTTAGTTTGGTCCCTAGATATCCCTCAAGCTTAAGAGTACACCCCCTTGACCCCCTTTCAAGATAAATTTGTACATTTTTCGGTAGAAAAATGTCCCGGCTGAAAGCCGGTTCCTCTTAAATTACAGGCTCGCTATCGCTCGCCAGGATAAAATCGACACCTAAATGGCACGAAAGGTTTTAAAATTGACAGAAATGGGTTGAAAGTTCTTAAGTCAAAATAATGGGGCAAACGTCTTAAAATTAGAAAAAACAATGGGGCTAAACATGAGGGAGAAAGGAGTCAAGAAAAAAATCCCTCAAGTGGACATCTCCCATTAAAGTACAGTGGTGGTTATGAATGCTGGAACACCTAATAGCGATAACAATAAAACAGTGAATATTAACTAGTGAATACCAGTAATATTAACTAGTGAATACCAGTAATATTAACTAGTGAATACCAGTAATATTAACTAGTGAATACCAGTAATATTAACTAGTGAATACCAGTAATATTAACTAGTGAATACCAGTAATATTAACTAGTGAATACCAGTAATATTAACTAGTGAATACCAGTAATATTAACTAGTGAATACCAGTAATATTAACTAGTGAATACCAGTAATATTAACTAGTGAATACCAGTAATATTAACTAGTGAATACCAGTAATATTAACTAGTGAATACCAGTAATATTAACTAGTGAATACCAGTAATATTAACTAGTGAATACCAGTAATATTAACTAGTGAATACCAGTAATATTAACTAGTGAATACCAGTAATATTAACTAGTGAATACCAGTAATATTAACTAGTGAATACCAGTAATATTAACTAGTGAATACCAGTAATATTAACTAGTGAATACCAGTAATATTAACTAGTGAATACCAGTAATATTAACTAGTGAATACCAGTAATATTAACTAGTGAATACCAGTAATATTAACTAGTGAATACCAGTAATATTAACTAGTGAATACCAGTAATATTAACTAGTGAATACCAGTAATATTAACTAGTGAATACCAGTAATATTAACTAGTGAATACCAGTAATATATAACTAGTGAATACCAGTAATATTAACTAGTGAATACCAGTAATATTAACTAGTGAATACCAGTAATATTAACTAGTGAATACCAGTAATATTAACTAGTGAATACCAGTAATATTAACTAGTGAATACCAGTAATATTAACTAGTGAATACCAGTAATATTATAAGTAACACCCCGTTCTCAACATTAATCATCAATTACAAACCCCAATGTACTTGAATAAACTAATGAAAGCATATGGTCCTCTCGGGATTCGAACTCGGGACACCACAGCCAGAACATAAGCACCTACATCATTACACCACCAACACCATGGCTCAAGTAGTTTATCAAAATAGTTTCAAATTGTATCGTAATTATCATCCCTCTAAAACTTGTCCAGGAAATCCCGACCACGACTGTACAAATTGGCAGAACTGAATTACAAAATAGAAACTCGCCATGACCGCTCTGTCACAAACAAAAATCTCCATCCCAGCAAGAAAAGAGAAATTGTGCCCGTTAGTAAGAGCGAAACCATTGATAGTTTTTGTTGGGCGGGGTTTCTAATCGATGTCAGTCATAACAAAACTAATTTCATCATACAAAAAAAAAAAAAAAATACTCCCAATTTTGTTAAAGGAACGTTCGTAAATATCGACTGAGCACAACACCTTCATTCATATATATATATATATATATATATATATATATATATATATATATATATATATATATATACTGTACATACTCTCTGTGTGTGTGGTGTGTGTGTGTGTGGTGTGTGTGTGTGGTGTGTGTGTGTGTGTGTGCGTGTGTGTGTGTGTGTTGTGTGTTGTGTGTGTGTGTGTGTGGTGTGTGTGTGTGTGTGTGTGGTGTGTGTGGTGGTGTGTTGTGTGTGTGTGTGTGGTGTGTGTGTGTGTGTGTTGTGTGTGTGTGCGTGTGTGTGTGTGTGTGTGTGTGTGTGTGTGTGTGTGTGTGTGTGTGTGTGTGTGTGTGTGTGTGTGTGTGTATTACCGTAGGCTACCCATACATCCTGTGTATAAAACTGTAACTCGAATAACGAATATAGTTGTTTATTGTAGACGTTTTAGATTCTTCCTGATATGAGATTTACAAACAATATGATGTAGTCTATGGGTCATCCCGAATTTTCACAAATCGTAGTTCTGTACCATTCAAGGGGGCAACATGCAAGATTTCTTCATAAACTCCAATACACGAATATTTAATGATATAATTTATTGGTGCCCAATGTTATGTTCTCGGAGATAACACCAACAAAATAATATGAGCGATGTCAAAACCGCAAAATATATATATATACTTAATAGCTCCTTCAGATAGCTATTTCCACTGTGGTCCACGAACTAATTATCTACATAATATCCAGTTAATTCATTTGGGAACTGCAGAATGCGGGTTCGGGTTCACCGAGATATGCGACAACGAATTGTGTTATCAGTGTCTAAATTCTGCAGTCTTACATTCACATTAATATGAATTTATACCGAGTCATAAGCATGTTTAATACGTACACTCAAACACACACATGTAGGCTAAAGATATAAAATACACACACACCCACAACCAATGCAAAGTTACACACAAAACAGCACAAGTTAATATATATATATATATATATATATATATATATATATATATATATATATATACATATACATATACAGTATATATATATATATATATATTATATACATATATATATATATATATATATATATATATATATATATATATATATATATATATATATATATATATATATACCGGTATATATATCTTAACATAACCCAACAAGGAAAAGTGAGTGAGTGAAGGCTGACACGCAATAATGTTTTGCCGGCAACCTATTTCTGATAGCATTTCGGGGCGAGTTCCTGGTATCGGCAACTAGACTGAAGGTAGATTATTAAATGAATATTAATTCTTATACAATTTGCCTCCATACTAGACTTGC
Organism: Paralithodes platypus; assembly: GCA_032716605.1. NCBI lineage: Eukaryota > Metazoa > Arthropoda > Malacostraca > Decapoda > Lithodidae > Paralithodes > Paralithodes platypus. The sequence continues at coordinate 5,397,945 of CM064568.1, forward strand.
GGAGAAGTATACTGGGAAGAACGTGGTTCTTTTTACAATGGTATTAGCAACTAGATTGAAAGTAGAAAATGAAGATATCAATATCTAAAAAACTTATATTCAGAAGCTTCGAATTGACAGTGGACGACTTAAAACAACTGAATGATCAAACTAGGGTAATCAGTAGAGCTCATATCTCTGCAATGCGTGTAAACCAGTGTCATTAAAATTCGCCGCAATGTCAGAGTGACCATAATGGGGGTGTAGCCGTTCAGGTTCATGGCTGTTTTGGTCCATAGGCGATTTAGGCCAGGGGGTTTATTTTGATTAGCTGTTTCGGCACCTGGCCGTATTAGTCTTTGAAGGTTTTTGTCTGCAACCTTTTGTCAGGACCTAAACGGTCTGGAAGTTGTTTGGTCCACGGATGATTTGGACCATGGCCTATATGGGCATAGGAGAGCTGAATGTAGTCACCAAATTTGACTCTATTCTTTTCATGTATTATCGACATAAAGTTATGTAAAATGTTGAGGGTTAACTTCCAACAACCCGAGTTGGGGTCATTCAATCATGTCCATTTGTATTGTGTTAAGTCCGTAAGTATCAGCATCCAGTAATGTATCGGACTGAGTATCGTGAATATCGACCAAAACTTAATATGCTCATTATTTCATTATATTATTTAATTATATTATTGTATAATTATATACATATATTTTGTTTGAGAGAGAGAGAGAGAGAGAGAGAGAGAGAGAGAGAGAGAGAGAGAGAGAGAGAGAGAGAGAGAGAGAGAGAGAGAGAGAGAGCGAGAGCGAGAGAGAGAGCGAGCGAGAGAGCGAGCGAGCGAGCGAGCGAGCGAGCGAGCGAGCGAGCGAGCGAGAGCGAGAGAGAAGGGCTGGGTGTCACTGAATATTAGCTAAAAGTTAATCAGTTTAATTATGATACCAAAAGAAGGAACTGGCGAAGTTTCATCTAAATACTGTATAGGCCTATCCATTAGTTTTGTTTAATAATCCTGCTTACAGACAAACAACAACGATAATATAATCTCCAGAGATAAGACGATGCGACGGAATTAATAACTAAAATTCATAAGCTTGAGACCAAAGACGCTCATGTGGTTGAGCCTTTAGTGAGTGACCCGTCTTTCCGGTTCTGTTTGTACTTTCCCTTTCTACCGAGTGACGTGGGATCAGAGGCAGAGCTGTTCTAATAGGGACCTCTCTCTGTATTGTACACTTTTTACTGCCTGAGAAAAGAGAAACCCCAGCGAGATGGATATGTTCAGTCACCCACACCAGGTCAACTTTGGTTTTACCATTAGTGTTTTCTTAGTATTTTGTTATTCCCCGGTGACCGGACAACTCAATCAGACCATTCCATCCCGCAGATCTCAACCAGTGCCAACTCAATTGGTGAAGACAACATCAGCAGTTATTTCATCAAGTAGATCTCAACCAGTTTGCCAACTAAATCGGTGAAGACAACACCAATAGTTTATTTCATCCAGTAGCTCTCAACCAGTGCCAACACAATTGGTGAAGACAACACCAGTACTTAATTTAATCAAGTAGATCTCAACCAGTGCCAACAAAATCGGCGAAGACAATACCAGTACTTAATTTAATCAAGTACATCTCAACCAGTGCCAACTAAATCGGTGAAGACAACATCAGTAGTTATTCCATCAAGTAGATCTCAACCAGTGCCAATTAAATCGGTGAAGACAACACCAGTAGTACTTCATTTCACCAAGTAGATATCAACCAGTGCCAACGGTGACCGGACAACTCAATCAGTAGACTATTCCAGCCAGTAGTTCTCAATCAGTGACAATTCAACCAAATATGTTAATTATGTAAGGCTAAGTTATGACTACACGGTGACACCAATATATATTTAAAGTGTTTAATTATTATGGACACATTAATTACCCATTTCAACCCCGTATTTGTGTTAAGGATGTAGGAAAACAAGCAAATATTACACGAGCCCAGAACAGTTACGCCACAGCCATCACATAAGCTATTAGGGCGTGATAAAGGTAATGAAAGCCAAGCACGCCCCTTCCCAAGCTCTAACACACTCCGTGATATGGCAGAATCGAAAGGCACTTCTCATTGACATGTAGTCGTCCGAACCAGTTTGCTTTCCCCGTGGAAAGTTAATTCGACATGCCCGTCCAGTCCACTTGTCTATATATATTGTACATTGTACACGATTTACAATGTATGAATTATTTAAGTAAGGGCACCAATATAAAACTTTCTCAATATTTCACATTGCTCGTCTGTATTTCCAATGAATTGCCATCATGTATCATGAACTTCTATACATATATTACATTGTTTATATTTACATACATACTAATTCATAAAACGATGCCGATACAATCTTCCCCCAACTTCTCTATTCCAAAGGAATTAGCATAATATACTGTATTCGTGGTCATGAATATTCAACACTTAATTATAACAATACAACTATGAACATTTAGCATGAATCCCAGTAACTTTATTTTGTAGCTCAATCCGTTATCAATATACTACGTCAGTGCATCATAATTTAGTTTCCAAATATTTTCAAGGAATTCCCGACCACTATGAATGCACATTGATAAGAAACTTCGACTGTGTGTTATGCTTTGGAGACAGTTTGTATAGGTGTAATTTTGTATAATTTAATTCAATGTCGTGTTTATAACCCCGCTTGTATATTTCACGACACATGGAAGAACGATTCTAAAACAAGATAATAGTTCCGCATACCACATAATATTATTTCCTCCTTGCTTCCTTTCTTGGGTAGAAGGGTTGTGGGGTTAGTTACTGCCAAGGAGGTTGGACGTATAGTACCGGTAGCCTATATAGTTTGAAGGGGAGTTTATCACACGCATATCTGCTTCTTAAAACGGTCAAGACTATACAGGTATATTATCATAAATACTATGTGTTACTCTGTTACGATAATTAATTACAATCAGCTCTCCACAGCACTTGTTCCCAGATCCAATTGTGTGAAAAAGTCTAGATATGCCGTCTGTTTAATCATATATATATATATATATATATATATATATATATATATATATATATATATATATATATATATATATATATATATATATATATATATATATATATATATATATATATATATATATATATATATATACCGTATATATCCTTCAAACTAAATGTGTTCATTTCCGAAATGAGTGAGTAACAGGAATGGCCACGATTACTCACAGAGGATAACGAAATTCGTCGTATACAGTAAAAGCCTTAGGTAATTATTAGCTATTGTATTCCTTTAAGAGAAGAGCTACTGATGACAGACAAACGAGGGAGAGAGGGGCCGCGTCGTCAGAAGACCTTGAGTTTTACTGAGAACCTATTATTGTCATTATCTGTTCCAACAATAGTCAAGACGTTAGCCCTTTGAGTATTAAGGTGTACATTGTTTTTAGTTTGGCTATCAATAGACAATTTTAGGCAGCTTGTTAAGAATCTATAGAAGTTAATCAGTATTACGAGTTTGTTACCAACTTAATTACAAAAGACCCTCTCAATACTGCATAAAATCGTCTTATAACAGCCAGAATAATATATGAGAAATGCGTCCTAATATTGACAATTTTAACTCCTTTCTCTTCCATGGCGACATAATTCTTTAATTTTAATTCAATCGTGTACAAATCCGAGAGAATGGACAAACACTTGTCGGTACTTCAGTTAACCCGTTCAGTTGGTGATGGGCTGGTCTATCAGAATGAGAACTGAGCGAACTCTGGCATACCCATAGCTTACTCTGACTGTTCCTTTTACTTATATATTTTCTAGATCTCAAGTGACGGCGTCTCTTCTGTGGATTGACCTCTCAATCTACCAAGATTGGAAGCCAAAGCGTCACATTTTTCCTTTGCCCCTCAACTTTCTCTTCATAATTGCTGAGGGGCACAGGGCCCTGGGTGGGGCTTTGGTTTCCCGGGCGTTTCTGCACCATCCTCAGCTCCCCGCCATGGAGTGGCTTCGGTCACCCAGGCTTTATTGTGGTCGGCAGGGAGGGTTCTGTGGGGGCGCTCGGTTATGGCCTTGGCCTTGCTCGGGGCCTTGGGGCTGTTCAGCCAGGCTGCTTTGGGAACAACAACAACCCGTGCAGTACCGGTGACGTTCTTTTCATTATATTCTGGCAACTATTAGATGATTGTATGCAGCTTAGGAAGAACCTCTCAAAAATAAAAGGCTACATGCTATCTCAATTAATCTGTTTAGCTACCACATATCCTTCTTAAAGTTCATAAAATCGTCTAAATCGTGTAATGGTTAAGGTGTCTAAAAATCTGTGTGTGATAACCCGGGTTCGAATCCTGGTGGATCACATAATATGCTTTCATTAATTCCATTGGAGGTGTTTGGTGTTGTGGTGAAATTAATAAAAAATAGATAAAATATTGTACAAAATACGTCACCGGTACAGAAGGGGTTAATTACAATCACCCTATGATAACTAAATTATATATATAGTTTGTATATTATACAATTATACCAGCATACGATTTGCATTAGGATACACATACCTTTTCAATATGAAGTCTCATTCGTAGACTAAATTAAATATAATTTCAGAAAGAGTTCAACAAACTGGATATCTGTCGGTGAAATTCGGCAAATAATATAAGAGCATCTGTAGGTTTGTCTTGGGACTGGCTGTCTGGGAAATAATATGTGTCTTTAAAACTATTGGACGTATAAGAACTTATCTTGGAGTACATGGTCTAGTTTATTATTTGGGTTCTATAATAAAGAAGGGGAAAGTAAAAATATACATAAATTACTCGATATTGCTAAGTATTATTTAGGGGCAGGGGGCAAAGAATCCTCCTCCCCTTGTAAACTTCACACACTAGAAGAGACAGAAAAAGGGGCAAGAGAACGCGAAAGTGGGGACGTCCCTGACCCTAAGAATTGAAACGGTTAATGTTGTTTCTGTTGGGGCTCTGTCTCCAGTCGGCCACCCCCAGTTATGGGGTATGTACCATATTATATACATACATACATACATACATACATAATCCCCCCCCCCCCCATTGGGGCTTTTAGTAATTCCTCAATAAATGACAATCGAAGGCCAATTATTTTTCTCCGAAGTTCACTATGCAACTTATAAGGGGAGCTTTTTAGTTTGGTCCCTAGATATCCTTCCAGCTTAAGATTACACCCCCTTGAGCCCCTTTCAAGATAAATTTGTAAATTTTTCGGTAGAAAAATTTCCCGGCTGAAAGCCGGTTCCTCTTAAATTACAGGCTCGCTATCGCTCGCCAGGATAAAATCGACACCTAAATGGCACGAAAGGTCTTAAAATTGACAGAAATGGGTTGAAAGTTCTTAAAATCGTCAAAATAATGGGGCAAACGTCTTAAAATTAGAAAAACAATGAGACTAAACATGAGGGAGAAAGGAGTCAAGAAAAAAATCCCTTAAGTGGAAATCTCCCCTTAATGTTACTCGTAGACTTCAAATTTAGAATACATGGAGATTTTTTTCCCTGTATTTCTAGCTGATATTTAACGATTATGCTCAGTTTATATGTGGCCTAAAGTCGTTAAGCGCGCACACACACACACACACGCACGCACGCACGCACGCACGCACGCACGCACGCACGCACGCACACGCACACACGCACGCACACGCACACACGCACACACGCACACACACACAACTATCGTCCAATTAGCTTAACCTCAGTTGTATGTAAAATGCTAGAAACGGTCATACGAGACAGACTCGTAAATCACTTAGAGGAAAATAACATACTTAAAGATACTCAACACGGCTTTCGTAAAAAACGTTCCTGTTTAACAAACCTCTTAGACTTCTTCCACGATATCCTCAACCTCTACGATGAGAGTAAAGCTGTAGATATTATATACCTTGATTTTCAAAAGGCCTTTGACAAAGTTCCCCACAAACGTTTACTGCTAAAACTAAAAGCGCATGGAATACAAGACGGTGTGTTTGAAATGGATAGAAAATTGGCTCAGCGACAGAAAGCAAAGAGTAGTCATAAACGGTAAGGCATCAAAATGGACCAATGTAAGTAGCGGGGTACCCCAGGGATCGGTACTAGGACCAATTCTCTTTCTAATTTACATCAACGACATAGATGTACAATCTCAAAATTTGCTGACGATACAAAAATTGCAAATAGCGTACTCTCAAAAGAACAAGTTGACGATATGCAACACAATCTAGATAAATTGTCATGTTGGGCCCAAATTTGGCAAATGAGTTTCAATGCGGATAAATGTAAAGTACTACATATCGGATACCTAAATGAGAAAGCAAACTATTCGATGAATGGCACTCAGCTTAAGAATGTAAACAGAGAAACCGATCTGGGAGTAACAATATCGAGTAACCTAAAACCGAGTCAACAATGTTCAGAAGTTGTTAAGAAGGCAAACAAAATAATTGGCTTTATAGGCAGGTCATTTGAGCATAAATCCAAAGAAGTTATCCTAACCCTTTACAATTCATTAGTCCGCCCTCTTCTGGAATACTGCGTTCAATCCTGGTGCCCTTATTACCAAAAAGATATAAACAAGCTAGAACGAGTTCAACGTAGAGTTACCAAAATGATACCTAGCCTAAAGAACAAACCATACGAAGAGCGTCTTAGAGAATTAAATCTATTTCCTTTAACCCAGCGCAGATTAAGAGGTGACTTAATTCAAGTGTTCAAAATCATCAAAGGCATCGACAATATGAACTGTAGTAAGTACTTCACTATCGACCAATCTAATTACACGCGGGGAAACGGTTGCAAAATTATTGGTAAATCTTTTAACTCACACGAATCTAAGAATTTCTTCTTCAATCGAGTTGTCAACTTGTGGAATGGGTTTCCCCGAAACGTTATAGACTGCATCACCGTTGATTCATTTAAACTCCGCCTAGACAAATATCTCGCATCAAACCCGCGACTGACTGCGTTTGTAAATGAATAACTTTATTTTATCCCCCCCTCAGTTACTAACCCATCTGTCCCCTACTAACTTCCTAATCCTGCCACGGACATTAGTTCCAGGGCAGTAATTCCCTTTCCAATGTTCCCTTACCCACTCTAAACCACTGTTTGGACACTTGATCCTCAGTGTTTTGGAGGACAAGCAACCTAGAAGGGTCACTAGACCTGTTGTTGCTTGATTTCCTTTGTACTCCTTTGTACACACACACACACACACACACACACTCCTAACCCCAGGTGTTATATTCCAGCTCCAGAAACTCCATAATTACCCAAGAGATGTGGCACAACCGTTATAGGCGCGACATGCAACCCATCAAATAATCATATATCTGACATCATAACCACCCGATGGAACGATACAATGCACATCACCACACTATTAGAATCTTGTGATTGAGAGAGAGAGAGAGAGAGAGAGAGAGAGAGAGAGAGAGAGAGAGAGAGAGAGAGAGAGAGATAGAGAGAGAGAGAGAGAGAGAGAGAGAGAGAGAGAGAGAGAGAGAGAGAGAGAGAGAGAGAGAGAGAGAGAGAGAGAGAGAGAGAGAGAGAGAGAGAAAAGAGAGAGAGAGAGAGAGAAAAGAGAGAGAGAGAGAGAGAGAGAGAGAGAGAGAGAGAGAGAGAGAGAGAGAGAGAGAGAGAGAGAGAGAGAGAGAGAGAGAGAGAGAGAAAAAGAGAGAGAGAGAAAGAGAGAGAGAAAGAGAGAGAGAGAGAGAGATGAATAATCTAATTTATTCCTTGAATTTATGCAGAGATAAGTGTATACTGCAGATATGTTAGATTACGGTATAGATATATAAAACATGTGTGTATGTGTGTGCGTGTATGTGTGCGTGCGTGTCTGCACGCGCGTGTGTGTGTATGTGTGCCGTAAACAACCGCACCTAACTGTACCGTAGTGTTAACAGGTAGATCAGCAGTAAATATTAAAGCTACCTGTGCGTAAAGTCAACAGGGGAAATGATTAACGCTTTCTTCACACGCAGACCAGAGTCCAGGTTAACCCTTTCAGTGGACGATGACGCATTTCTTACATTATTGCTATCGATAGACGAATTTATTCAGTTAAGGAAGGACTAGAAGGAGCCAAGGGGTAATTACGGATACAACAGGTCCTTCCTAGGCTATATAAAATGGACCATTGTAATAACAAACAAGGCTGGTAGGGGAACACCGATTTTCTTCTTGGCACATAGTTAAATTTTCTCAGTTAATCTATTATATTTGTTTTGCACAGTAATAGGTATTTACTGTATATAATGTCAAAGCTATAGGAAATAACTATTTTGCCCTTTATGTTACTTGGCCATGTCATTTGTGAGTGCCTTTTTCGTTAAGCTATTCATATTTTCGCATATCATTTCTGAATGATTTCAGAAATGATATGCGAAAATATGAATAGCTTAACGAAAAAGGCACTCACAAATGACATGGCCAAGTAACATAAAAGGGCAAAATAGTTATGTCCTAAAAAACAAAAAAAAAAAAATAAAAAAAAAAAAAAAGTAAAGTACAATCGGCCTAATAAGTGATGTCTCGGCACCAATTATGTTTTGATCAATAATTGGTATCAGCAATATCTAAGCTTCATGTCTTCATATCCAGTGAAATATACAAACATATTCCTACACTTACCCACCCTGTTCAACATCTGACAGACATTAATACAGCACAGAGCAAGCTAAAAGTAATGACAGCTGGGACATGACTTATTAGCGCGACCGTACAATCATATAGCCTAGGCCTACTTGATGAGAGCATTAATTTATACATACAATATACATCATTAAGGGGAGATTTCCACTTGAGGGATTTTTTTCTTGACCCCTTTCTCCCCCATGTCTAGCCCCATTGATTTTGAGATTTTAAGACGTTTGCCCCATTAGTTTGGTGATTTTAAGAATTTCCGCCCCATTCTGTCAATTTTAAGATTTTTCGTGCTATTTAGGTGTCGATTTTATCCTGGCGAGCGATAGCGAGCCTGTAATTTAAGAGTAACCGGCCTTTGGCCGGGAAATTTTTCTACCGAAACATGTACAAATTTATCTTGAAAGGGGGTCAAGGGGGTGACATTTTAAGATTGCTGGAGGAGTAGGAAACAAACTAAATACCTCCCCTTAAGCACAGGTATGTAGCATGTATGTATTTATTAACAATTCAGTGACGCGAATACAACACTCGAGAGCTTAAACCAGCAAGTGGGTTTAAATTAATTTTGACCAGCTTTAGTGACCACGAGTGTGTGTATGTATGTATGTATGTAAGGATGCATATAATGTCAAATTACTTAAGGGGATAGTACTCGCTTTTTCTCCCTCATGTTTAGCAGATTAGTTTTGAGGTTTTAAGAATTTCGTTTCGTTAGTATGGCGATTTTGAGACCTTTCGCCTAATTTTGTTGTCAATATTAAGGCCTTTCGTGCCGTTTAGCTGTCGATTTTTTCCTGGTAAGCGATAGCGAGCTTCTAATTTTAAAAGCAACCGGCCTTCGGCCGAGACATATTTCTACCGAAAAATTTACAAATTTATCTTGTCAGTGGGTCTAGGAAGTGTTTTTTCTAAGCTTGATGGAGGTTTAGCGAGGAAACTCAAAAATAGATAAATAAATATATAGACCAAAAACCAAGCACTACCCCCTTAATTGGCCCACTGTAATAGCTAAAGCAGGTGAGCGCATAGCAGGTTGGCCAGAGTTCATCGTTCTCATAAACACGAGAGCGGAAAATAGTAAAGATTATAGTGGTACTTTATATGTGGCATAGTTTCAGATTCATACTTTCTGAAATTACTCGGATATATAACAAAACTAGTACTTCAACCCGTCCACACACTCACACCAACATACTCACAACCACTCACACACACCCACATACTCACAACCACTCACACACACACACACACATACTCACAACCACTCACACACACCCACATACTCACAACCACTCACACACACCCACATACTCACAACCACTCACACACACCCACATACTCACAACCACTCACACACACACACATACTCACAACCACTCACACACACTCACATACTCACAACCACTCACACACACTCACATACTCACAACCACTCACACACACCCACATACTCACAACCACTCACACACACCCACAACCACTCACACACACCCACATACTCACAACCACTCACACACACTCACATACTCACAACCACTCACACACACCCACATACTCACAACCACTCACATACTCACAACCACTCACACACACCCACATACTCACAACCACTCACACACACCCACATACTCACAACCACTCACACACACCCAAAACCACTCACACACACCCACATACTCACACACACTCACATAGTCACAACCACTCCACACACCCACATACTCACAACCACTCACACACACTCACATACTCACAACCACTCACACACACCCACATACTCACAACCACTCACACACACCCACATACTCACAACCACTCACACACACTCACATACTCACAACCACTCACACACACCCACATACTCACAACCACTCACACACACCCACATACTCACAACCACTCACACACACTCACATACTCACAACCACTCACACACACCACCCACATGAACTCTTCCAAACTTTATTTGCGTATTTGCAATTATACAAAATTATTCTTAGTACATTTGTTGACGGAATCAAGGTACTGTACACATTTTGCTGCTAACTGTACAATATGGATTTAATAAAATTTAAATTTAACACTATTATCAATAATAAAAAACAAAAAACAAAAAAAATCTATATTCCAGCTACTCCCTCTCGGGCATAGGCTGAGAGCCTGTACATTCAACCGCTAATCATTGAACGGTGAAGCCCGTGAGGTCTCGTTCCAGTGGGGGGGGGGGGGGGAGACATGTGAAACACTTTTAGCTGCAACCAGCCCCTGCCATCTTGCCATCTTGCCTTCGCAGGATGCATGGGGCTTAGTTGCCCACTCACGGCTCGAAGCAGCCCCATCTCTGAAGCTGCCTCGCTCAAGTGCTTCACTGTCTAACCTCCTAGACTTCGACCCTCACTCTCAGAACGCCATCTATGAACTCACAAGGCATTGTCTCCCCGTAGCATATTTTGAATATGGGAATATTCATACAGTGCTATTTAATCGGGGAACAATGAGGGTATTTATTTGGCGTTTCGGTGGTTTTGTGGTAGGCAAATGCACTAACTAGGTACAGCACAAATTCCCATCCCAAAATATATTTCCATTGACATATCGGGATTTCAAACCCCCGGGTGTGCGTGCATGTGTGTAAAAAAAAAAATCGGTTTATTTCGAGCGTGTGTGTGTGTGTGTAAATTTGTTTTGGTTTATTTCGAGCGTGTATGTATGTATGTATATGTGGTGTGTGTGTGTGTGTGTGTGTGTGTGGTGTGTGTGGTGTGGTTGTGTGTGTGTGTGTGTGGTGTGTGTCTGTGTGTGTGTGTCTGTGTGTGTGTGTGTGTGTGTGTGTGTGTTTCTGTGTATGGGTTTGTGTGTGTCTGTGTGTGTGTGTGTGTGTGTGTTTCTGTGTGTGTGTGTGTGTGTGTGTGTGTGTGTGTGTGTGTGTGTGTGTGTGTGTGTGTCGGGTGAGCGATGCGTGTCCGTGTGCATTTGCAATCGTATGTGCGTGTGACATTGTTTGTGTTTGCTTGGTTGAATGTGTGTGTGTGTGTGTGTGTATAAGTGAAAGGTGTGGGGTAAGCGGAAGTTACAGATTAAGATGTTAATATAATTATGCTAATGATAGGTGTCGGCTATAACTAATATACTGTACGAGAGAGAGAGAGAGAGAGAGAGAGAGAGAGAGAGAGAGAGAGAGAGAGAGAGAGCGAGAGAGAGAGAGAGAGAGAGAGAGAGAGAGAGAGAGAGAGCGAGAGAGAGAGAGAGAGAGAGAGAGAGAGAGAGAGAGAGAGAGAATATAATTATGACGGTCCTTGGGCAATAAATATTAATGACGTTATTGTTCTTATATTTCCTATACATGTATGTGTAGTTAGTTAATTATGGCAGCATTCATACGTAAGCCTAGCAGTGATAGTATATACTGTATATGCAGGCCTGACTGCCTAGTACAACAGTTGAGCGCAAACAGCAGTAACACATCTAATTTAATTTTAAATAGTTTATGGTACGCATATTATAATACCTTTAACCTATGTATTGGATGGTTACATATTGTTTTTCAGATTTATTTTTATACTGATATATAGTTATAAGCTATAGTAATTCTGTAACAACTGTTTATGCAACCATACACGATATAATTGTCTCCCCTCAATTCCAAGATGGCGCTGGAACTAATAGTACAGTGACACTGAGGTGTATTGTCTCCGTGACTGACCAACGCTTTCTCTTTGGCCCTCAGCAAAAACAAAACCAGAATGTCTTCTTCGTCACACCGTCACCCTCGTAACTTCCCGTGTAATAATTAATCTCTGGCTTTCCCGCATACAATTATAAACTATTTTCCCGCATAAAACAACCGTTCCCCTTTCAAGCATGCGATCTTTAACCCCAGTACTTTCAACCAGAATATTATTACTATGATACTACGAGTATGAATAGCTAATAAAAGCATGCAACACTGGGGTGATGGATTACTTTCAACCAGAATATCATTACTACGAAACTGCAAGTATAAATAGCCAATAAATACATGCAACACTACATCTACAAACTAAGGCAAAATTAAGGAATCATATGAAAACTAGTAAAACTTGAATGTCGTTCAAATAAGTACACTTTAACTACAGTAATAATCATTATTACTATTATTTGTTACACTCACTCTCTCAGACAAGAACGAACAAAAAGACACACAGCACTTATTTCTCTCAAAACATACAAATACTCTAAAACAAAAAAAATCTCATACACAGATTGACGATAACACATACTGCCTTAGGTCTTGCCTTAGGTTGTGTTCGCCACTCTCCTAGCAGCACCGAGGAGCGCGTCGCCCCTCGTTGTGGGTTGTGATTTGGTGCAGCAGACTGTTTGAAGAGACAGCCCGCTCCCTTGCTAAGATGGGCTCGTCTGGCACTTTTTGCAGTTCGACATCGAGGGCTCTCTTGAAGTTGTCTAAAGAGATGCCCCTCATGTCTCTTACTCGCCATGGGAGTTTGTTGAAGAGACGTGGGCCTCTGTGTGATAACCAGCCCTCTCGCAGAGAGCCCATAGCATAGTACATACTAACAAACTCAAACACTCAATCTTCTCTTAAAATACATATACTCGCACACAAAATATCTTGCACAGAACAAAATCACAAACAAATTGTCTCTTATGTACAGATGATTAAACAACACAATACATTTTATGCAAACACTCACATGCACTCATTTTCTCTCATACATCACTGGAATGAACAAATACACCAAAGCCCCACACTGTGGGGGCACTCGGTTATGGCCTTGACCTTGCTCGGGGCCGTTCGGCCAGGCACCTTGGGGAAAACAACAACAACAAATACCCCAAGATATATTTAC
>CM064568.1:5411555-5504114 GCA_032716605.1 Paralithodes platypus
CTTGAATTTATGCAGAGATAAGTGTATACTGCAGATATGTTAGATTACGGTATAGATATATAAAACATGTGTGTATGTGTGTGCGTGTATGTGTGCGTGCGTGTCTGCACGCGCGTGTGTGTGTGTATATGTGTGCCGTAAACAACCGCACCTAACTGTACCGTAGTGTTAACAGGTAGATCAGCAGTAAATATTAAAGCTACCTGTGCGTAAAGTCAACAGGGGAAATGATTAACGCTTTCTTCACACGCAGACCAGAGTCCAGGTTAACCCTTTCAGTGGACGATGACGCATTTCTTACATTATTGCTATCGATAGACGAATTTATTCAGTTAAGGAAGGACTAGAAGGAGCCAAGGGGTAATTACGGATACAACAGGTCCTTCCTAGGCTATATAAAATGGACCATTGTAATAACAAACAAGGCTGGTAGGGGAACACCGATTTTCTTCTTGGCACATAGTTAAATTTTCTCAGTTAATCTATTATATTTGTTTTGCACAGTAATAGGTATTTACTGTATATAATGTCAAAGCTATAGGAAATAACTATTTTGCCCTTTATGTTACTTGGCCATGTCATTTGTGAGTGCCTTTTTCGTTAAGCTATTCATATTTTCGCATATCATTTCTGAATGATTTCAGAAATGATATGCGAAAATATGAATAGCTTAACGAAAAAGGCACTCACAAATGACATGGCCAAGTAACATAAAAGGGCAAAATAGTTATGTCCTAAAAAAAAAAAAAAAAAAAAAAAAAAAAAAAAAAAAAAAAAAGTAAAGTACAATCGGCCTAATAAGTGATGTTTCGGCACCAATTATGTTTTGATCAATAATTGGTATCAGCAATATCTAAGCTTCATGTCTTCATATCCAGTGAAATATACAAACATATTCCTACACTTACCCACCCTGTTCAACATCTGACAGACATTAATACAGCACAGAGCAAGCTAAAAGTAATGGACAAGCTGGGACATTGACTTATTAGCGCGACCGTACAATCATATAGCCTAGGCCTACTTGATGAGAGCATTAATTTATACATACAATATACATCATTAAGGGGAGATTTCCACTTGAGGGATTTTTTTCTTGACCCCTTTCTCCCCCATGTCTAGCCCCATTGATTTTGAGATTTTAAGACGTTTTCCCCATTAGTTTGGTGATTTTAAGAATTTCCGCCCCATTCTGTCAATTTTAAGATTTTTCGTGCTATTTAGGTGTCGATTTTATCCTGGCGAGCGATAGCGAGCCTGTAATTTAAGAGTAACCGGCCTTTGGCCGGGAAATTTTTCTACCGAAACATGTACAAATTTATCTTGAAAGGGGGTCAAGGGGGTGACATTTTAAGATTGCTGGAGGAGTAGGAAAAAAAACTAAATACCTCCCCTTAAGCACAGGTATGTAGCATGTATGTATTTATTAACAATTCAGTGACGCGAATACAACACTCGAGAGCTTAAACCAGCAAGTGGGTTTTTTAAATTAATTTTGACCAGCTTTAGTGACCACGAGTGTGTGTATGTATGTATGTATGTAAGGATGCATATAATGTCAAATTACTTAAGGGGATAGTACTCGCTTTTTCTCCCTGATGTTTAGCAGATTAGTTTTGAGGTTTTAAGAATTTCGTTTCGTTAGTATGGCGACGTTGAGGACCTTTCGCCTAATTTTGTTGTCAATATTAAGGCCTTTCGTGCCGTTTAGCTGTCGATTTTTTCCTGGTAAGCGGATTAGCGAGCTTATAATTTTAAAAGCAACCGGCATTCGGCCGAGACATATTTCTACCGAAAAAATTTACAAATTTATCTTGTCAGTGGGTCTAGGAAGTGTTTTTTCTAAGCTTGATAGAGGTTTAGCGAGGAAACTCAAAAATACATAAATAAATTCTTGTACATATACTGTATAGACCAAAAACCAAGCACTACCCCCTTAATTGGCCCACTGTAATAGCTTAAAGCAGGTGAGCGCATTAGCAGGTTGGCCAGAGTTCATCGTTTCTCATAAACACGAGAGCGGAAAATAGTAAAGATTATAGTGGTACTTTATATGTGGCATAGTTTCAGATTCATACTTTCTGAAATTACTCGGATATATAACAAAACATAGTACTTCAACCCGTCCAACACACTCACACCAAAATACTCACAACCACTCACACACACACACATACTCACAACCACTCACACACACCCACATACTCACACACACTCACATACTCACAACCACTCACACACACACACATACTCACAACCACTCACACACACACATACTCACAACCACTCACACACACACACATACTCACAAACACTCACACACCCCCATACTCAACCACTCACACACACACACATACTCACAACCACTCCACACACACCACATACTCACAAACACCCACTCCACACACCCACATACTCACAACCACTCACCACACACACACCACATATCACAACCCCTCACACACACTCACATACTCACAACCACTCACACACACCCACATACTCACAACCACTCACACACACTCACATACTCACAACCACTCACACACACTCACATACTCACAACCACTCACACACACCCACATACTCACAACCACTCACACACACTCACATACTCACAACCACTCACACACACCCACATACTCACAACCACTCACACACACCCACATACTCACAACCACTCACACACACCCACATACTCACAACCACTCACACACACTCACACACACTCACATACTCACACACACCCACATACTCACAACCACTCACACACACTCACATACTCACAACCACTCACACACACTCACATACTCACAACCACTCACACACACCACCCACATGAACTCTTCCAAACTTTATTTGCGTATTTGCAATTATACAAAATTATTCTTAGTACATTTGTTGACGGAATCAAGGTA
This sequence comes from Paralithodes platypus, assembly GCA_032716605.1. NCBI lineage: Eukaryota > Metazoa > Arthropoda > Malacostraca > Decapoda > Lithodidae > Paralithodes > Paralithodes platypus. The sequence goes on from CM064568.1 coordinate 5,414,474, forward strand.
CTGTACACATTTTGCTGCTAACTGTACAATATGGATTTAATAAAATTTAAATTTAACACTATTATCAATAATAAAAAACAAAAAACAAAAAAAAATCTATATTCCAGCTACTCCCTCTCGGGCATAGGCTGAGAGCCTGTACATTCAACCGCTAATCATTGAACGGTGAAGCCCGTGAGGTCTCGTTCCAGTGGGGGGGGGGGGGGGGGGGGACATGTGAAACACTTTTAGCTGCAACCAGCCCCTGCCATCTTGCCTTCGCAGGATGCATGGGGCTTAGTTGCCCACTCACGGCTCGAAGCAGCCCCATCTCTGAAGCTGCCTCGCTCAAGTGCTTCACTGTCTAACCTCCTAGACTTCGACCCTCACTCTCAGAACGCCATCTATGAACTCACAAGGCATTGTCTCCCCGTAGCATATTTTGAATATGGGAATATTCATACAGTGCTATTTAATCGGGGAACAATGAGGGTATTTATTTGGCGTTTCGGTGGGTTTTGTGGTAGGCAAATGCACTAATACTAGGTACAGCACAAATTCCATCCCAATAATATATTTCCATTGACATATCGGGATTCAAACCCCCGGGTGTGCGTGCATGTGTGTAAAAAAAAAAATCGGTTTATTTCGAGCGTGTGTGTGTGTGTGTAAATTTGTTTTGGTTTATTTCGAGCGTGTATGTATGTATATGTGTATATGTGTGTGTGTGTGTGTGTGTGTGTGTGTGTGTGTGTGTGTGTGTGTGTGTGTGTGTGTGTGTGTGTGTGTGTGTGTGTGTGTGTGTGTGTGTGTGTGTGTGCCATGGTGTGTGTGTGTGTGTGTGTGTGTGTGTGTGTGTGTGTGTGTGTGTGTGTGTGTGTGTGTGTGTGTGTGTGTCGGGTGAGCGATGCGTGTCCGTGTGCATTTGCAATCGTATGTGCGTGTGACATTGTTTGTGTTTGCTTGGTTGAATGTGTGTGTGTGTGTGTATAAGTGAAAGGTGTGGGGTAAGCGGAAGTTACAGATTAAGATGTTAATATAATTATGCTAATGATAGGTGTCGGCTATAACTAATATACTGTACGAGAGAGAGAGAGAGAGAGAGAGAGAGAGAGCGAGAGAGAGAGAGAGAGAGAGAGAGAGAGAGAGAGAGAGAGAGAGAGAGAGAGAGAGAGAGAGAGAGAGAGAGAGAGAGAGAGAGAGAGAGAGAGAGAGAGAGAGAGAGAGAGAGAGAGAGAGAGAGAGAGAGAATATAATTATGACGGTCCTTGGGCAATAAATATTAATGACGTTATTGTTCTTATATTTCCTATACATGTATGTGTAGTTAGTTAATTATGGCAGCATTCATACGAAAGCCTAGCAGTGATAGTATATACTGTATATGCAGGCCTGACTGCCTAGTACAACAGTTGAGCGCAAACAGCAGTAACACATCTAATTTAATTTTAAATAGTTTATGGTACGCATATTATAATACCTTTAACCTATGTATTGGATGGTTACATATTGTTTTTCAGATTTATTTTTATACTGATATATAGTTATAAGCTATAGTAATTCTGTAACAACTGTTTATGAGCAACCATACACGATATAATTGTCTCCCCTCAATTCCAAGATGGCGCTGGAACTAATAGTACAGTGACACTGAGGTGTATTGTCTCCGTGACTGACCAACGCTTTCTCTTTGGCCCTCAGCAAAAACAAAACCAGAATGTCTTCTTCGTCACACCGTCACCCTCGTAACTTCCCGTGTAATAATTAATCTCTGACTTTCCCGCATACAATTATAAACTATTTTCCCGCATAAAACAACCGTTCCCCTTTCAAGCATGCGATCTTTAACCCCAGTACTTTCAACCAGAATATTATTACTATGATACTACGAGTATGAATAGCTAATAAAAGCATGCAACACTGGGGTGATGGATTACTTTCAACCAGAATATCATTACTACGAAACTGCAAGTATAAATAGCCAATAAATACATGCAACACTACATCTACAAACTAAGGCAAAATTAAGGAATCATATGAAAACTAGTAAAACTTGAATGTCGTTCAAATAAGTACACTTTAACTACAGTAATAATCATTATTACTATTATTGTTACACTCACTCTCTCAGACAAGAACGAACAAAAAGACACAGCACTTATTTCTCTCAAAACATACAATACTCTAAAACAAAAAAAAATCTCATACACAACTTGCTGATAACACATACTGTCTTAGGTGTTGCCTTAGGTTGTGTTCGCCACTCTCCTAGCAGCACCGAGGAGCGCGTTGCCCTCGTTGTGGGTTGTGATTTGGTGCAGCAGACTGTTTGAAGAGACAGCCCGCTCCCTTGCTGAGATGGGCTCGTCTGGCACTTTTTGCAGTTCGACATCGAGGGCTCTCTTGAAGTTGTCTAAAGAGATGCCCCTCATGTCTCTTACTCGCCATGGGAGTTTGTTGAAGAGACGTGGGCCTCTGTGTGATAACCAGCCCTCTCGCAGAGAGCCCATAGCATAGTACATACTAACAAACTCAAACACTCAATCTTCTCTTAAAATACATATACTCGCACACAAAATATCTTGCACAGAACAAAATCACAAACAAATTGTCTCTTATGTACAGATGATTAAACAACACAATACATTTTATGCAAACACTCACATGCACTCATTTTCTCTCATACATCACTGGAATGAACAAATACACCAAAGCCCCACACTGTGGGGGCACTCGGTTATGGCCTTGACCTTGCTCGGGGCCGTTCGGCCAGGCAGCTTGGGGAAAAACAACAACAACAAATACACCAAGATATATTTACTCTCACACAGACACTATAAGTCTAAGTCTAAGTCTAAGTCTAAGTCTCTGTCTCTGTCTCTGTCTCTCTCTCTCTCTCTCTCTCTCTCTCTCTCTCTCTCTCTCTCTCTCTCTCTCTCTCTCTCTCTCTCTCTCTCTCTCTCTCTCTCTCTCTCTCTCTCTCTCTCTCTCTCTCTCTCTCTCTCTCTCTCTCTCTCTCTCTCTCTCTCTCTCTCTCTCTCTCTCTCTCTCTCTCTCTCTCTCTCTCTCTCTCTCTCTCTCTCTCTCTCTCTCTCTCTCTCTCTCTCTCTCTCTCTCTCTCTCTCTCTCTCTCTCTCTCTCTCTCTCTCTCTCTCTCTCTCTCTCTCTCTCTCTCTCTCTCACATTTTGTTTCACTCTCACACACACACACACACACATTTTGTTTCACTCACTCTCTCACACACACACACACACATTTTGTTTCTGGAAAATACTAGGAAAGGGTGGGGGAAGGGGAGGGACTGGGTGAGGAATAAAAGGGGAGGGACTGGGTGAGGAATAAACAGAGTAGTTTGTGAGACCCGGCAACTGTTCCCAGAGTATATTAGTGAATGGGGAGTAGTGACTAGGTTAGTGGCTTGCATACTACAGAAGTGAGCACCTGCCTTTACTCAGCTCTAGAATACACAAACCCTTAACATTAATGAAGTGTTGCTTTGGTAATGAACTTGTCAATAGAGACCATAAACATATAGACTTACAAGGAATTGAAAACATAACCTTTTATATTATATATCTATAAAATAAATAGGTGAACGATATTATACACATCAAATGGAACTACTAGCCTACTGACTTGGTGAACAATATATTTAGACTTGGAGGAAACTAAAATCAAACGAACTCTTCTATATTAAATAATTGGTGACCAAGAAAAACACAACTTATGGAATTTTTATCGAGTGAATTTTGTTTTAAATCATGAGTGTAAATCGTGAAAGGGAAGGTGGGGCAAGGGTCAAGGTGAACCAGGTTATTCGTGCTTCACCTGCCCCAAGCCTCTCTCCTACCCAGGCACGGAGAACACTGTCAAACATAGCACCGCAACCTGACTTGAAGACACTGCCGCAGAACCCTGAGGAAAACTATGAATCGAGGCTTCCACATGATCAAACAAGGCATGAGGAAGATCATAGGAGGCAGGAAAATGATCAAAGGCACCCATATCAACAGTCTCTCTCCAGGACCCTATTCCAGATGATGCCTAGAAAAGTGACGCATGTTTTCCCTCGGTGCCAGTCTCAGGATAATGTGTGCCGTAGAGCTGGTGCCGAGTGCGAGAGCAAAGAACAGCTGAGGAAGCCAAACTCCAAGGATACAGAGCGATGGATGGTTGGCATTAGTGTAGCCGGTGTCATCGTGTCGGGTATTGTGCTAATTATAGTTCTCTACCCTCTAGTTACTTCACAACCATCATCCACATCAGTCATCTTCACAGACAACCACCCTCCACAGCCTCAGGCAAGAATAACTGATAATTCTGGGGATATCGAGAACTACCCTTCAGATTGGATTGAATTTAAAAGTCAATCGAATAATAGAGCACCTAAGTATTACCTGAACAAAATACCTCAACAAAAAACGCCCATGTTGCATAATTTCTACATGAACGTGATGAACCACACTGAAGGAGTCATGAACACCAGTGTTGAGCCGTGTCAAGATTTCTACCAGTACGCATGTGGTAACTGGGGTAAACTAAACCCCCCTCCTGAGGGTATAACAATGTGGAGTAACTTTGAAGAAATGACTTTAGACATCTGGAACCATATGGAGGACGAGCTGCAGAAAGTTGTCAACGGCACCGAGTCTTCTCTAAGGCATGCAAATCCTGTTGTTCGTGATCTGGTGGTCAATTATTATGCTGCCTGTGAGAATGAGACGCACATGACTGCCGAGGGTGTGGAACCTCTTCGGAAACTTCTTCACCAGATGGATCAGAAATACCGCATGGCTGCTAAAGAGTTGCAGCCGCTCTCAGCATTCCAGCATCTACTCGAGTTTGTCCACCATCAACTGGCCATCTATTCCTTTTTCAGCTGGAAAGTTGAAACCGACAACAAATTCCAGGATACCATGGCTATTGAACTACGACCCCCAAGTGTGGATATATTACCACAGGGGACAGTATTGATCAATAATGCACCCCTAGTGGAAGCCTATAAAAATCATGCTAAAAGTATTCTAGCAATGGTTGGCACATATAACAACAACAATATTGAAGAGGAAGTGAATAACATTATAGATATAGTGAAAACATTTCTACCACTTGCCGGTTCTCCATTAATTAATGATACTACTATTGATGAATTGGAAGAAATTGCTCCATTCTTAAATTGGCATACATACTTTAACAAAGCATTCAACAGAATAGGAACCTTCATCAATAGAGAAGAACGACTATTATCCCTCATCCAAGATTACCTGGCAATCATTTCCAGAAAAATTATAGCTGAAGTAACCAGGCATGGATCTTCTGAGCGACTGTATATATACATGCGATGGCAAGTGGTCCAGTACTACAGCCAGTTTCTCTATAAGGGGGCCAGAAACAAGATCCTTCCACTGCTAAATATAATAATTGGACAGAACACAACTACCCTTACACATTTCCGATTCCGTCCATGCATCAAGGAACTAGAAGAAAAGTTTGCTCTACCCACTGCTTACTTGCTATTGGAGAGCATAAAATATCAACTTCCAGATGGAACAAATATTGAAAACATGATAAAAGCAGTTGAAAATATGGCTGAAAACATCAGACAAAAATACATTAGATACATTAATTCCTTTGCATGGTTAGACAAAAATTCCAAAAATGTGTTACTAAACAAACTAAGAAATGTAAAAATATTAGTAGGATATCCCAAAATTCTAAGAGATGCAAATCAACTTAAAAACATGTTGAAAACAATCAAATTTAGAAGGACATCTCTCTTGCACAATCAAATAAAATTACAACAGTTCAACATTTTCCGCCAAATGAGGTTCCTTCGACGACCCGGGATGTACAGTGAATGGGAAACCCTGTCCCCTATGTCACTGCTGAGCTACTACATGTATCGCCGGAACACATTGCTGGTGCCACTCGGAGGATTTAGATACCCTCTGTACAGCCACGACCTGCCCACACCTCTCACCTATGCTACAATGGGCATGTTTATAAGCCACGAACTGGGTCATGCTGTCGACTTCATCGGGAGGACCAGAGACGAATACGGACGGGCCAATGCTAGCATGTGGGACGCGGACACGGTTAAGGAGTTTGCGGAGAAAGTGATGTGTCGTGTGAGACAATACAGCGAGGCATATTACCCTGTACAAGGGCTCCTCACTATTGCTGAAGTGATGGCCGACGATGGAAGTATTGGCACTGCGTACGAAGCTGCCAAAGACTTCCTGCACCAAGCCCGGTTTCCAACGCAAATGATTGACCTTATGAAACTCCTTGACCTAACACCTGACCAACTCTTCTTTGTCAGCTTTGCACAACTCTTCTGCATAGCTACAGCTCCAGGCACTCCACTAAAAGGCATTGATCACTACCCGCCTCACTCCACACGAGTTACTGCCACTCTCACCAATACTCCACAGTTCCATCAAGCTTTCAGTTGCCCAAAAGACAGTCCCATGAACAACATAAAGACCAACTGTGATATTTGGTAAAAGAATTAACTGATTTCCCTAAATTTGTGAATAAATAGTAATTACAATTCAAGTGTTTTCTTGGCCTTAAAACTATAATAGTGTAATGTAGTGTAGATTATGTTGTTGACGTAAGTGATTGTGTAGAATGCAGCCTTCTTTGATGTGTTTAATAGTATTGGGTGCCGTGTTGCATCCTGGGCAGGTGTCGACACCGGAGATATCCAGTCTCTTCTGATAGCTCAAAAGAGCTGGATGGTGCCCACATCTCAGCCTGGCCAGGTGGACTCTGTCCTTGCGAGGAAGGGAGGATTCAGAAGGATGGATTTAGAGAGGTCGTGCCTGCAGCCGTGTGTTGTCTATGAGTGATTGGATGGAACGGCGAGAGGGATGTTTGGGGGGGGGGGGGGATGTATATATGATGGTAATGTTGGAGTTATTGCCAGTGCTTATTATGATGGATTGTATTAAATTTCTGTTGTGTTATCTTGTGGGGTAGGTCTAGTAGTAGAAAAGCAATGTTGTAAATCTTACCTAAATTGGTGAAGAAATAATGGGAGCTAGAGTGATGACCCATAGGCTGTCGGACAGAAAAAGTTAGTGGCAGCATCCCTAGATTTTTTTTGTAAAAAGCTGAAAATCAAACTCGTCCAAGGTCTTTTAGTAGTGAAGGTATGTTGCAAGTCTTATAAGTAAATCAGTGAAGAAGTAAAGGCAATAGAGTGATGACAAGGATAGTTAATGCACAGACGGACAACCGGAGGGATGGAGGGTATAGCATAATACGTTCCGTCGTACGGCGGCCGTACGGTATAAAAAAGCTCTTGTGTGATACCGGCTTTAGTATCGGCAAATCTATCCTCGGTTCACAAAAAGTAGGCGTAGATTTGTCCTACCTTACCTTTACAATATTAATATTTATAGAGTAGAAGAAAGTAATATAACAATTCACCCTTTCACTACAGAGCTGTGAAAGAAGCCAGAGGGAGGAAGACCGAGAGTGACTCAGGTGGTAGAATGAGGGACATCAATGGGGAGGTGGTGGAGGGTGACGGTGTGGTGGATGCGAGGGAAGATAATTTTAACCCATTCTGTACCGGCAACATCTTTTTCTAATTATTCTAGATATACTGTATTTAGATGATTCTGTGCAGTTTACGAAGGATATGTGGTAGTAAATATGGTTAAGTGAGATAGTTCGAAGCCTGATAATTATTGGAGGACCTTTTTAACACTGAACATTATCATCTAGCATTAGCCAGAAAAAAATTCAAAGGACGTCACCGGTACAGAAGGGGTTAATAGTTTAGCTGTACAAAGTAAGGGGAAGGGAATGGAGAGAGGTAAAATAAACAGGGTAGACGACCCTGTCATTACAAGATTGCAAACACAGAATATCTATCATTCTATTGCCGGACGCCTTACTCCCCTTAATGAGGGTGGCCATACACAGAAGGCACCCAAGTGGACCTATCCCCTGTAAGAGGGACAACCTATCACAGTTAACTGAAGGACTTACAGGATTGACCACTTAATTTAGGACCCGCCCGACCCTGAGGCCCTTTATGTATCTTTTTAGCACTATTTTTCTACAGTGGTGTTCGGCTAATCCATCCACTAACCTGCTTAACCCTTATGTAAGCAGTACAGATTTGTATCAGGTTTACTCCCCTAGGGGAGGTGTGGTGGAATGGTCTTGCCACTAGACTGGTAATCCAATGGACCCAGGTTCGAATTCCAATATGTCAATGGTTAGATAATATTGGGATGGAATTTGAGCTGTACCTACTACCTAGTATCAATCAGTGCATTACCACAAAGCCCACCGAAATGCCAAATAAATACCCTCATTGTTCCCTGATTAAACAGCACTGTATGAATATTCCCATATTCAAAATATGCTATAGGGGGGCAATGCCTAGTGAGTTCATTGCTCAATAGGTGGCATTCTTAGAGAGAGGGTCCGAGTCTAGGAGGTAAGACAATGAAGCACTGGAGCGAGGCAGCTTCGAGGCGTGAGTGAGAAACTAAGTCCCATGTATCCTGCGAAGGCAAGATGGCAGGGGCTGGTTGCAGCTAAAAGTGCTTCACATGTCTCACCCCCTAGACTGGAACGAGGTCTCACGGGCTTCACCGTTCAATGTATAACAGCTAAATGTATAGTTTAAAACAAAAAAAAAAAAAAAAATTGCCGACCAAGGCTGAAGAGTTCCATCCACCCAAATTTGTATAAGGTTGTCTCCCCTAGATGGGTTGCCGTCCAAGGCTAATGAGTCCCATCCACCCGGTACACAGAATAGATCCAACTAAAGACCCTTCTTGTCTCCGCTGCCAAATATCCTTCTGACAATACAAACACTTAACCCCTTCTACTGTATACCGGCGACGTCTTTTTAATAGTATGCTACCTATATTTAGATTTTTTTTTGCAGTTTAAGAAAGATGTATGGTAGTAAAAAGGGTTAAGTGAGATAGTTCGAAGCCTGTCAATTGCTGGAGGCCCTTTTTCAACTTGATAAAATTGTCTAATAGTAGCCAGAATAAAGACAAAAAGACGTCGCGGTACAGAAGGGGTTAATACTCCACTGCCCAACACACACCCAGCACAAAAATAACTTCAACATCACTTCACTCAGAGATATGTGGACCCACCCGGGGGAGGTGGCGGACTACCTGGACGCCGCGGGATTCCCATAAAAAGGAATCTTGGGGCTACTACAAGAAGAACAACGAAAGACAGTAAAACAGAGAAGTAAAAGAAGCAATTGATACTTAAAATGGGCAAAGCTGCTGGAGTAGATAACATCCCAGGTGAAATGCTGAATACTGCGCATACCCATGTGCAGTATGCATAAAAGGGGTGGGCGCAAACTCAATTCAGTGTAGCGTATGCCACTGTTGGATACACCACGCGAAGAAGAGCTGCACTAGAAAAAGTGACCTCTACCGAGGAAGAGGGTTCGATGTTGAAAAATTTGTATGAATACTGTAATATGCAAAGGTGAGTAACGAGAGTGTTAACTTTGGCATTGAGGCAATAGAGATGGTTGACAAGTTTTGTTATTTGGGAGATACCATCTCAGCCGGAGGTAGGGCCGAGGCCGTGATGGCCTTGGCTGCAGACCAAGAAGGACGTGGGATCAGACCTTATGGTCTGATCTTGAATAATAAAACTTGAAAAGTGAGGTAGCTCTGAATACAGCTGACTGGAACGCCGATATTAGGACGTGAGACCAGAACTGCACTCTGTGTACAGCACTCGGTCTTTAAATTTATGTATGTACGGTATGTCACGGGCAGCAGTTGGAGTAAACGGGTGCCTGAGCGAAGAGTTCCCAGTGAAGGTTGGAGTTCACCAAGGTTAAGTTCTGAGCCCATTACTGTTTGTTTTAGTCCTGGAGGCTCTGTCAAGGGAATTTAGGACAAGACTCCCATGGGAGATGTTATATGCAGATGATCTAGTTCTTATTGCAGATAGTGCGCAGGAAGTAGAGGTGAAGTTCAAAAGATAGAGGGAAGGTATGGCAAATAAGGGTCCAAGAGTTAACATAGATAAAACAATGGTCATGATTAGTGGAGTAGGGCATGGAACTATGGAAAGAAGCGGCGACTATCCATGCGCAGTATGTGGGAAGGGGGTGGGAAGTAATTCAATTCAATGTTGCGTCTGTAGTGACTGGGTACACAAGAGATGTAGTGGAGCTAGAGGACCTTTGACAAGCATCATAGACTTTGAATGTGCAGTGTGCAAGGGAGATCTTGTATTAAATGACCCGCATGTCAGTGTTGCTTTCAACAGTGTAACGCTGGAGTGTGTGAATAAGTTCTGCTACCTGGGCGATACGATTTCCGCCGGAGGTGGCGCTGAAGCTAGCTCCATTGCTAGAGTCAGAAGTTGCTGGGGAAAGTTTAGAGGGCTGTTGCCACTCCTGACCATGAGAGGGCTCCCACCCCACCTTAAAGGGAAGGTGTATACCTCAAGTGTTAGGAGCGCGATGACCTATGCCTCGGAGACGTGGCCAGTTAAAGCGGAGGATGTCAATAGAATAGAACGGAATGAGAAGAGAATGGTGAGATGGATGTGTGGGGTTGGTCTTAGGGACGGTATCGAGCGAGGAATTGAGAAGGCGTCTGGGCATTGGGAGTGTCAGTGAAGTGATGCGTACAAGCCGACTTGGTTGGTTTGGACATGTGGAGAGAATGGATGATTAGAACTGGGTGAAGAAATGCCGGACTGTGAACGTAGGGGGAGCTGCGCGTAGGGGTGGACCTAGAATGACATGGGCTCGGGTACTCCGGTCCGATCTCAAAATAAAGAACTTGACAACAGAGGCAGCCCTTGACAGGGCCGCCTGGAAAGCTGCCATTTAGGACGTGAGACTGTAACCACATTCTCTGTGAACAAACGGTCTTTAAACTTGTATGTATGTACAGTATGTATGTATGTAAACAAGGTGTAAGATGATATGATGATGATATATGATGATGATTGTGGAGGGAGCTGCACCAAGGGGTGGACCGAGGAAGACCTGGGATCGGACTATACGTGCCGATCTCAAATCCAAGAACTTGACAAGTGAAGCAGCCCTTGACAGGGTTGCCTGGAACGCCGCCATTAGGACAAGAGACTGAAACTGCACGTATGTGTGGAACACTCAGTCTTAAAATTTTATGTATGTATGTATGTACTCAAAGGACGAGGCCATTTGTAACATCAACTACCTGCCTAGCGGGCATATTTACCGAAAACGAGCTTCATTCCATGCTTAAACAAGAGCCAGAGCGTAATACTGTACAATTATGTATCCGTGAAAGAGCGATAATAGAGCTTTCCAATGACACCTGAATCATGAATCAGCCTTGTACGACCACGGGTTATCCTGTAGCGATCGCACAACCGGAGGTGAAAATACCGTAAATAAGGTAATTTCCTCAGTTTTTTTCCTTATATCGCGAGGCCGGGTGTGTGTAGGGAGGCGGCGGTGGTCATAGAACCGGCCCAATGGTGGTGCCGAGCGGTCAGACTCCGCCTATCGTCCTCCCAACGTACCACATTAAGTAACATCCCATTCATAACATTAACATTAATCATCAATTACTAACCCCAATGCATTTTCATAAACTAATGAAAGCATATGGTCCTCCCGGGATTCAAACTCGGGACACCAACCCCAGAACATAAGCATCTAAACCATTACACCACCAACACAGTACAGTACATAACTTTTGTTGTTACTGTTCAGCATTGAAGTTGTGACAAAGGATGTTCTTCATCTATTATTAGTAAATAAGGCATAAAAATATAGAACCCCTAAGTAAAAGCCCCATAATATATACAGTATTCCGTTCAAATTAATTTGGCAGCAAATCCACACCTCCTAAGTATGATTATGAATGAAAATGTTTGGTTGACATTGGCATGTGAAGCAGCCCTTCAAGCTGAATAATTTACTGCAACTTATATTGCTGGGAAGTTCAAAGAAGACAATATAATGAACCAATCAGGAAAACTGTGACTGTATGAAAGAAGCCGTCAAGTTATTTTGAACAATGTATAGATGTGGAGTACTCACCGATAGGGTCTCCGTCTCTCCTTAGCCAGCACATCGTCAAAGTACTTCTGCCAGCACTGAGCATGCATGGCGTGACCGCAGGAGGATGTGTGTGCCCCCCAGTGCATGTCTGATGGCCACACCAGCGGGTTGAAGGCCTCGGGGTTGTCCAGGCGGCGGGAACGGTTGCGTGAGAGCACCGTGGACCGTTGGATAAGACCGCCCAGTACCATGGGACGACCAGTGTTGCCATCACCACGACCTACACTGTCTTCTTGGTGGCACAGGATGCATGTGTATCTGGTTGGACAAAGAGAAAATATAAAAGTCAATAACATCATCATCATCTCCGACGCCTTTTTTCCCTCTGGGAAAACCCCGCTAAAGGATGGCCATGACAGAAACGTCTTCAGGCTACTTTATCAAGACATGCCTCCTTTACCCGTGCCACAATGTCCCTTGTACTATGTGGAAGCTTTTCTTCAATATATTTTTCCACTTTCTTTTCAATAACTAATCTATAAATTACACAATAAAAAATATATATAAATACAAAATAACATAAATCTAGTGTTTCCACCTTCAAAACCCACAATCTTCTCTTGGTGACAAGATTTTGTGTATAACTGGCTGGACAAAGAGAAAATAAAGGTCAACGAACAAGACCTGGAATGAAGTCTTAGGGAGGACTTCAGGGTTAAGGATTTAACAGCCTGGACACTGTAGGGGATAGTACAGCATGGAGAGCGGCTATCAGACGACCATAGCATACTCATGCATAGTACAGAACTAACTTTTCCACCGACAAATACGAGGACATATAGCCATAAATGAATGATAATGAACAATATCATAAATCCATTAGAGAAAATAAAGGATATTAGTTCATAACCTAAATCTTATTAACCCTTCGAGTACCAGAGACGCACCGCATGCGTCGGCAATGTATGTAACCCTAAACCAAAGTCCTAAAAGTCAAAGATCATCTAGACATGAGACACTCAATTCCTGGCATAAGCCTCCACGAATCAACACCACCTACTAAACTACATGGCAACACACCCACAGACATCAAGAAATATCAAAACAACACCCAGCACACGCTATCACACACAAATACTGTCTTCTCTCCCTCCCTGCCCACCCCAAACCAACTTCCGGAAGCACATCCATACTCATATCACTCGCCGTTCCATCCACTCACTCATAGACAACACGCAGCTGCAAGCACGACCTCCCGAAATCCATCCTTCTGAATCCTCCCTTCCTCGCGAGGAAAGAGTCCACCTGGCTAGGCTGAGATGCGGACACCATCCAGCTCTTCTGAGCTATCAGAAGAGACTGGATGACTCCGTCGTCGACACCTGCCCGGGTTGTAACACAGCACCCCATACCATAAAACACATCATAGAAGACTGCATTTCACACAACCACTTACGCCAACAACACAATTTACACTATTTGAGAGCTCTGTGGGAGAGCCCGACCGTGGCCATGGCCTTCCTTAAGGACTCGGGGCTGTTCGGCCAGGCAGCTTAGGGAACAACAACAACAACAAACCTAAACCCCAGAGACGCATATAGTGCGTCGCGGTTAATTACTCCGGTCCTATGGCACCTAAAGGGCTCAGATTTGTATGGGAACTGCGTACATATCCCACGCAACAATGCCGATGGTTGAAAACCTTCAAAGTCCAACCGTGTGCGCGTGAGCGCGCAAAAACATGTTTTTGCCTACCCATTTCCCCATGTTAATTCCGACTTTCGGGCGCCCCTTAGGACCCCTTAATGACCTAGGGGATAGTTTTTTGTGTGGTTTTTCCTTCATTTCTAACTCATTCCAGGTGTTTTCTGGAAAACAATTATTTTTGACAACCTGCTGGTCCTGGAGTGTACATTTATATTATATTGCCTGGGGCTCAGTGGGTTAAACCCTATCCTTTTATGTTTGCCTTCTATAAAGTCAGTGTACAAGATGCTTTGCATCTAGAGAAACATTCCCTACAACTCATGATTATTCTAAGACATTAACCCGTGGAGCCCCAGCGACGCGTCTGACGCGTCGGCTATGTATGTAACGCACAACCCCAGAGACGCGCCTAACGCGTCACCATTATAGCTCCAGTCGTAACTCTCAGAATGGCTCTAGGTTTATATGGGAACTACTTTGGGTGCCGGCGGACTAATCTCAAACAGTTTTGTCCATACGCGCGCGCGTGCGTGCGGGGACGGGAGAGGGCACCCGCCTTCCCACACCTCATGGTCAGTTTACCGCGCACCCTCTCGAGTGAAACACCATGTCTCGACGTTATAGTGCCCGCCTTACCCGCCCCTGCAGTACAGAGGAGGTCATGGATATACTGTACGACACTGACAGCCCTGATAGTGACACTGACTCGGCAATGGACGAGTCTGGGGACGAGTATGCCCCCTCGCAAGCCGAAATAAGTGAGCTAGAGGAAGAGCTTGCTCAGATTCCTGTCAGGCCGCGCAGGCCGTCACAAAGACAGCAAGGGGCAAGTGCACCTCCCCGCCGCCCACTTCTCCAAGACCCCACTGAATCCTCAGAAAGTGGAGAAGAGGTTGTTGTTGCAGATGAACCTGCTGACCCTCAAAATTACGTGCGTGTACCTGGGGAAGAACGAAAGGGATTGAAGAGAAGAAGGGGCGAGTCTGGGAGTGAAGAGGAGGTACCCCCACAACCCCGCCTGCCTTCTCCCCCACTTCGCATAATCTCCCCACTCAAGAAAAATACCCCGGGGAGGTTCTATGGTCGTCATAAACATAGTGACGAACAACAACGTGGTGATGGACAAATAGAACAACCTGGTGATGGAGAAAGGGCACAACGTGGTGCGAGACAAGGGCAGTCACGTGACCCAAAACGCTCCCTCTTCCCTCCCGACCCAGAGCACGCGGGGAGGGATGAGTCACCACCACCACCACCACCACTACTACCAGACTCTCCGCCTCGCCATTCTTCCCCCCCCACTATCACCTTCAGGCTCCATCCCGTACACCCCCCACGAATGTCTCCCTCACCTGAACCAGGCCCCTCCCGCGCCACTGCATTATCACCAGCCTCTCCACAACGCCCCGACCTGCCCCAACGCCCTGCAAGCAAACGACGTGGGCGTGTCATATCTCGCGGGCGTGCCACCCGCGGCCGAATGCAGAAGGTGAAGCAAATAAGACGCCTCAGCAACGACTCGAGCTCTAGATCTAGCTCTCGATCAAGTTCGAGGTCTAGCTCCAGACCCAGGTCCACCTCTCGCCCACGCTCCACCCGCACGACCCGCCCCGGTGCCCCTGACGATGACCCTGATGACCCCAATGCCCCATCTAGCGACGACGAAGGCGCTGATAGGTGGGATTGGGTGGATGGGGAGACCTATCTACCAGGACAATACCACTTTGTGGGGGCAGCTAAGGCCGGCCCTACCATGCCCAATCGTGGACCTGACACCACAAGACTGGGTGTTTTTCTGCAGTTCTTCACTGCCAACCTTGTCGGCTTGATTGTTGACCAGACGAACTGGTACAACTATTATTTTATGGCAGGGAAGGAGCAGAAGAGGAACTCGGCACGTCTCTCATGGGTGGATTTGTCTTCCGATGAGTTCTACTCATTCCTGGCACTGGTCATCCTGATGGGGGTCACCAAGAAGACGTCTCTCAGGAAGTACTGGTCATCTGATCCCCTCATCGCAACCCCCTTCTTTGGGAAAGTCATGAGCAGGAATAGATTCACGGCAATCATGGGAAACCTGCACTTTATTGATAGCCTGGCAAGCCACACCAGGAACCAGGACCGCCCCAGGAATACCAAAGACCCGATGAAGAGGATAAGACCTATATTTGAATACCTGAAAACTAAGTTTGCAGCCTCCTTCAAACCTCACCAAAAACTCATCATTGATGAGAGTCTGGTGCTGTGGAGGGGGAATATTAGCATCCGACAGTACATCCCCAGCAAGCGTCACCATTATGGCCTGAAACTGTTCGTGATGTGCGACTGCAAAACCGGCTACATCCGGGACATCATCCTCTACATGGGCAAGGTCACTGAACTGGTGGAGGAGAGGACATATGGGATATCTGGGGCCGTTGTCATCACCATGTTGGAGGGATATTTGGACAGGGGCCACATCTTGTACCTCGACAACTGGTACACCAGCCCTTCCCTTGCCAAATTCCTGTACAGCAGAAACACTGGCGTCTGTGGCACCGTCAGGAGGAATCGTGTCTACATGCCAGAGCTACCTGAAAGGCGGGAGAAGGGCTCCATCATCCACCTCCAGGCAAATAATATCTTGATGCTCTCGTGGATGGACAATCGTGACGTCAATATCCTCACCAGTATCCACCTGCCCCGCTTAGAGGACACCAAACGCTGTGATAGAGCCACAGGTGAGGCGGTCAAAAAACCAGTTGCAATCATTGACTACAACATCAACATGCGGCTGGTTGACAAGTCAGACTCTGTCATATCGTCGGTCGAGTGTGCCAGGAAGACGATGAGGTGGTATAAAAAACTATTTTCCCACCTACTCGACCTCACCCTCTACAACTGCCACATCCAATATCATGAAATAACAGGTGAAGTTGAGACGATGGAGTCGTACTGCATCGAACTTGCACGGGAGCTTCTGTTCTTCTTCAGGGATGGTCCACGCCGCCAGCAACGTCCCGCAGCTCGTTTTCAAGCACCAGAAGGCCCCGCCAGACTGACACAACGCCACTTTTGCGAATTGGTCCCGCCCAACCAAGTAAAACCCAACCCACGCAGACAGTGTCATGTGTGTCGCAACACAGGCAGACGCACACCAAAACGGACAGACACCCGGACGATGTGTGAAGAATGTGATGTGGGACTGTGTTTTCCCACCTGCTTCAGGGAGTATCACACTCTCGAGCACTTCTAAGTGTTCAAAGTGTTCAAAGACTGCGATAAAAGACGCTATAATGTAATACTAACAGTGTATAAAAGACGCAAAAAGTGAATATAAAACAGTGTGTATATATATATAATTTACAAGTGCAAAGTACCGAACAATATAAAACACTAAGTACATTCTAAACTTATAAAACTGTGTGCAAATAATTATAAGAATACGAGACAATAAGTGCGTAAAACAATGTATATACACCTCATAATCATAGGTAAAACAATGAACAATTACAAATAATTCAATGAAAAGGAGAGACAGAGTGACCTTGAGTGAAAGTGACAGCCAGACAGAGAAAGAAAGAGGGAAGGGTGCTGTGGAATGTGGGTCACTTGGTCCGCTGTCTGGCCGTGTGTTCGTACGTGCGTTTTGTTATTGTCCTGAGCAAAGATGGCCGCCCAAGATGGCCGCCATCACCATGGCAACGGGGACGCTAACACTCGTGCGCACTTGTAATACTTGAATGAAGGCACTTATCACACTACAACTTCAGTTATATTGACATTATGTGATATACAAAGACATTCTATGAACTCTGAAGCGCACTTTATGTCCGAGAGGTGCAAAATAAGTCATGCTGCCTGGCGGCTGGCAACTGGCTGCTGGCGCGGGAGATTTGAAATGGCGCTAAGGCTCCACTGAGGCTGGGGACCCCCACTACCTCCCAGGACCCCCAAATGGCCTAGGTAAGTACTTTTTTCACATTTCTTCAGGTCTATCATTATTTTCTAACACGTTCTGATATATTTATAAGAAAAAAAAAAAAAAAAGAAAAAAATGCCCGGGTTCTGGTGCGCAAAAATAATAAAACCGGCCGGGGCTGTACGGGTTAATACATTAGCTATAGTATCTCCTAAAATACACTATCAATCAACTTACGAGGTCTCTTGCGGTGGTCTGAGTGTCTGTCGAGGACCAATAGCGATCATGTCCTCCGGGAGCTGCTCACTCAGATCCATCGGTGCTGTCTCAGGGGTGTCTGGTACCTGCTCTGTTGAAGGCGTTTCCTACAAAAGAAAGTAAAAGAAAAAAAAAATCAGTACTCTCCTTTCTTAATCTTAATTCTTAAGGTTTCTTAATGTATTAATGTCTATTAATTTTATACGGAAAAACGGGGAAATTTTGCCCTGACGCCAATAATTCCAATTCAAAGGCCTATACTGTACCTCCGAAACTATTGCATGATGGGCTTAGGTTTTAGAGAAATGCCAACCTATCAAGATAACAATTAAGAAAAGTGGTGATGGGCTGGTCTATGTGGTGATGGGCTGGTCTATCAGAGTGAGAGCTGAGCGATCTCTGCCATACCCATAGCTTACGCCGACTGTTCCTTTAACTTATATATTTTCTAGATCTCAAGTGACGGCGTCTCTTCCGTGGATTGATCTCCCAATCTACCAAGATTGGAAGCCAGTGTCACATTTTTCCCTTGCCCCTGAACTTTCTCTTCATAATTGCTGAGGGGCACAGGGCCCTGGGTGGGGCTTTGGTTTCCCGGGCGTTTCCGCACCCTCCTCAGCTCCTCAGCTCCCCGCCATGGAGTGGCTTCGGTCACCCAGGCTTTATTGTGGTCGGCAGGGAGGGTTCAGTGGGGGCGCTCGGTTATGGCCTTGGGGCTGTTCGGCCAGGCAGCTTGGGGAACAAGAACAACAACAACAACAACAATTAAGAAGTTTTCATATATTGTGCCAAAAAAATAAATACTTTTGATGCCGACCTATCAAGATCACAAATAAGAAATGTTCATATATTGTGTCAAAAAAATAACTTTTGATAAAGGAGGCCCCCAACCAACTTTCAACCATGCCAGCCACTTCTCTATATCAGTGAAACATGATGTATGCCATCGACGTAAAGTTTGCCCAATACACGGATTGCAAGGGATAGGATCCAGTAACCTAGGTGCACCCTACCAGTGGCTCCCATGCACATACACGGCACTACAGCTGGTCTGCTATTATACAAATAATGACAGAGCAGCCTCCTGGAGCATAACCACCAGATTCGGGCCCCTATACTATTGAGCGGAGAGTGCCAGTATAGAAAAACCCTGCGCATTGTACCCTCTAGAGTCTAGACCTTTCGGCCGTAAACACCATATCTGGATCTGGTGGGGGGATATTCAGTTCAAGGCCAGTGTACCGACATTTGGCAACTTGGGTTATAGGACAATGCAGTTCTGCCACAACACTGTCCCACCATGTAAACATTATGGCCAACTCTGGCATGGCACCAAACAGTACCTAGGTAAGTCTAGTAGAGTCAGTCCTCTGTGGCACCAATCCGTTCCTCACCAGCCTCGGCAGTGCCATACTAAGGCAGTGCTAATAGCAAGGCTTTACTGTACACTGTATAGTAATGGTTGTTGGTCCACAAGTCTACTGCTATCCCTCCTATAAGTCATCTTATACAACACACAGTAGGATGTGTGGGGCATATTCTTTATATTATTGTTGCGGTTGGTAGAGCACTCGCCTGCAAACTGAGAGGTCGAGGGCTTGAGGCTCGGGCCAGCCAGTGTGTGTTATTGGCAGACGCAAAAGCTGTGGTGGACAGAGCAGTCTAGCAATCTGTGGCAACTGTCCACTAAATTCCCTGAAACATCAGGGCACCCAACCTAGTCCAGCTTTTGAGCACGGAGTGCAAGGTGGTAAGAAACCGCATCATCATTATCATAGGATGAAGGCCCCCTTATCCCCTGGGGTAATTTTGTTCCTTGATAAACAAGTTTTACATTTTAATTGAAACAAATAGTAAAGAGAAGGCTCTACAGTGAGATAGCTTTTATATCATTAACCCCTTCAGACTCATATGACGCAGAGGTTGCCAGATTAGCAATAAGAAATAGAGTTCTCTCACTCTTATAATTACCTCTCCAAAATTAGTTTTCTGCCCACAGCTAACTCAAAGACAGCTGCAGAGGTTGAAGTAACTAAACTAAAGGTTTGTAAATACCCCTGATGGTAATAAAGGCTTTAAAGTATCCCTAATAGGCTCAAAATTGCATCATATGTCGGAGAGGGTTAACAACCTGGTTGCTTCTTGTTTCAAAAAGTATTAGGATTGGGTGACTATTATTCCATGTGATTATTCAGTTCTGAAACCAAAGAACTCGCTATATCAAAATTTAAAGATCAAATGCAATGCCATGCAGAACTGTCATAAGTATTAATTTGAATCTTAGAACCTTTAAAGCCAGATTCTGAATGATCTAGGATAAATAAGCCTTTTAGTGTCACATTTGGGTTCGATACATTAAAAAAGTTGCTTAGCTATTAGTGCTCACTGCTGTACATGTGATATCGAATCATACTGGAAGATGTAAAATTTACATAAAAAATACATAGTAATCTTAAATCTTCAATAATAATCTTACAACCACAAGGAATTGCAGTAATAATTCTATATGCTTGATCCCTTCATTACGATAACGCCTATTGTCAATTACTCTGATCATCACAGGACAAGTTTGATTAAGCTTTGACAGGACCTATGGCAGTCTGGAAGTTGGTTAATACTTTACATACACTTGAAATACTGAAGTAAGGTTTCAGTCGGGTAAACAGTTTTGGAGAAAACATGCAGGGCGCATTTCCTAACCACTGCCTTTATGAGATAGTTTATTTCCTTGAGGTCATTTGGTAAAGTTGTACAATAGTCAAAATATAATTAAGATAAAAACACTAAATCATATTAATGGTATACCTCAAAGAAGGTCTCATTGGTCTTGATGAAGTTCTGTTGCATGGACGCCATCTTGGCCATGATGCGAGTCCGTCTCTGTGTAGCGATGTCGGCGCGTCTCTTCCTCTCGGCAGTGGCGGAGGCGAGGTCGGAGGTTGAGGTGGAGGCCATCACAACCTCGGGGGTGGTCTCACTTGTCTTGGTTGAGTCAGCGGACAGACTGAGAACGGCTCGGTACCTGGAGAGTTATTAACAGTAGAACATTAGTACACTTTGATTATCTTAACCATTGTATATTTTATTCTGGCTATCATTAGAAAGCTTCAAACAGTTGTCAAGAGTTTAAGGAGATAGCTTTTACATTGTTGATTCCTTTTTAAGCTGAATATAATTGTCCATAGTT
The DNA here is from genome assembly GCA_032716605.1 of Paralithodes platypus. Classification (NCBI taxonomy): domain Eukaryota; kingdom Metazoa; phylum Arthropoda; class Malacostraca; order Decapoda; family Lithodidae; genus Paralithodes; species Paralithodes platypus. The sequence goes on from CM064568.1 coordinate 5,435,526, forward strand.
AACTAGAATACAATACTATGACAGCATCGGACTGAAAGGGTTACTAAAACTGTCTAGGCCTCTTCCCTAAACTGAAAAATGGTTGAGGTAAAGGCCATCACAATATCTGGGATGGTCTCATTAGTCTTGGTTGAATCAGTGGACAGATACAAAAAGGCACAACACTTGTATAGTTGTTGTTGTTGTCGTTCCCTAGGCTGCCTGGCCGCACAGCCCAAGCCCCTTGTACTGTACTGTATAGTAATTTATCTATCTATTGCCGGACGCCGTGATTCCCGAAGTGGTGGCCACGAATGAAATGCTCACATGCACCTCTGTCCCCAGTCAGTCGACGCCCCTCATCCCATCCAGCACCGCCTTCACTCCATCCTTCCACCTCTCATTCGGTCTACCTCTCCCTCTCTGTCCTTCCACCTCGCTCTCCTACACCCTCTTAGTCATTCTCTCGCTTTCCATACGTTCCATATGGCCGAACCATCTCAAGTTGTTCCTTTTCACACTTTCCAGCACATCTACATCCACACCACACCTCTTTCTTACTTCCTCATGCGTCTGTCTATCCCTCCATGTAACTCTGCACGCACTTCTCAAGTAACTCATTTCCACCCCTCTTACTCTTGGTCCGAGTCTCTCCACCAACGTCCATGCTTCGCTCCCGTAACTCAATGTCGGGATTACCACACTGTTGTGCAAGGACTTCTTCACTTCCATGCTGACCACCCTATTTCTTGTTACTGCTTTCAGCGTTCCTACAACTCTCTTCCCCTGTTGCACCCTCTCCCGCACTTCTTCATCTATACTCCCATCATTACTCGGCACACTGCCCAGATACTTAAATGAGCTGACGATCTCCATAGCCTGACCGTTCAACTTCACCTCACACTTTGTGGCTTCACCCCTTTCGAAGACCATAACCTTGCTCTTCCCCGCATTTACCTTCAGATTACGTTTTTCGCACACGGTTCCAAACATATTTACCAGACCCTGCAACTCCCATTCATTATCGCTCATCGGAACTGTATCATCAGCAAACAGCAGTACAGGTAGCTTCCACTCGTTTCCCTCCCTTATCAGCGATACACCAACATCCACTGCTCTTCCTTGTATATCTTTCATGACTCCATCCATATATACAGTAAACAACCACGGGGACATCACACACCCCTGTTTCAACCCAAAATTCAGATCAAAGAACTCGCTCTGCTAATTCTCCACACGTACTGCCGCCTTTGTACCCTTATACATGCTCTTCACTGCTTTCAAGAAGTTGCCATCTACTCCGTATATTCCAAGTACTTTCCAAATACCTTCTCTATCCACTCTGTCATAGGACTTCTCAAGTCAATAAAGGCAACATACAGCTTTAGTTGCTTCTCAAGATATTTCTCCACAACACATTTCAGGGTAAAAATCTGATCTACACATCCTCTTCCCTTCCTAAACCCGCCCTGCTCGTCACCTATCCATTTCTCCGTTCTCGCTCTCTCGCTCAATCACTACCCTACTGTAAACCTTCCTTACTACGCTTAGAAGACATATTCCTCGATGGTTACCACACACTCCTCTTTCCCCTTATATAAGGGGACTATTATGCCTGTCTTCCAGTCATCAGGTGCACTCCCCTTCTCCCATGCTAGTTTGCAAATTTTCCATAAACATTCGATCACTATCTCACCACCATACCTCAGCATTTCCCCACACACTCCATCTATCCCTGGTGCTTTCCCCAACTTCGCTTTTTTCATGGCTTCCCACACTTCTGACCTCATGATCCCCACCTCCTCCTCCACTACTTCTCTTCATCTCCCTCCCATACCCCATCCAACTATGTTTGCTGGCGCTTCATTCCTTACATTCAGCAATTCGTTGAAGTACTCCCTCCATCTTTCGACTCTCTCATGCGTCTCGGCTAGCACTAGCACTCTTCATCATACACATAGAAAAAATAATACTAATAATGATGATTAGGCCAGGTGCCAAGAATGGATGAGGACATAATGGTAAGGTTGATATATGGAAGTCAAGTGGGAGGAACAGCTGATATTGGAACACCTTTAGCATAATGGATAAAATGGAAAATTGTTGAAGGAGCATTGTGGCAAAGGTGAAAGAAATATGTCTGGACAAAGTAGGTTGGAAGCATTTCTGCTACAGCCATCCTTTAGTGGCGATTTCCCAGGAGGAAGGAAGTTATCGGAGACGATGATAACATTAGAATGAACAAGGTAAAGGTCTAAAGGACTAGAGTAATTCACACTCAAAAATTTCACACTCTCAAAAATGTCACACTTCCAATTGGAGTTCGAAAGGGAACTATTTAACTTTACGTCACGTTTTAGTTCACCGAGGAGTGGAAACACTCACTTCCTGATAGTCCAAGCCAGCAGGTCCTTGTGAGTGGTGGTGCGATGATGTCCAACCAGATCCTCCAGCAAGGTTAGCAGCTTGACCTTGTGGGCACGCTGAATAAAGTGGAAGTAGGGGTCACTGTTGCGGTGGTAGCGCTCCTCCTCGTGTAGGGCGTAACCCACCAGGTGTAGCACCTTTTGCAGTTGGGATTCACTCACACTCTGGGACTTGGGCTCACCCATCCTGTAAATAGACAACATTAATGGTACATGATTATGCTAAGCTTAGATTTCATTATTGAAGGAAATATATACCGGTAACTATACATTTTTTATCGAATTCCTTTAGCTACATAAAATTATGATCCTTGAAGGCAATTAGATGTTATAGGCAAATAAAATGGAAAGTAGGCTGTCAGAGACTGGACAGCTTGCAGTGATGTGATTAGGAGAGAATAGGTTTGAATGATGAATGAATGGAAAAAATTTTAAATGGCAGCGCAACCAACAGCAAAAGCCAATGGAAGATGAAAGGCTTACAAAGAGAATATGTGAGTCAGATACAAGGGGAGGTAGAGGGGTAGGAAGACCTCCATTGAGATGGAGGGATTGTGTAGTACAAGCGCAGGGAGATAGAGGAATGACTATAAATCAGGCAAGAGAAGTGGTAATAAATAGGAATGAATGGAGAATGCTAGTGAATAGATGAGTGAAAACGCGGTCGTTTGGGGAGGTGGTCGAGCGCCAAATGGACTAGATAATAGTCAGTATATATGAATGGTACGCCTGGATGCGTGGTGTATGGGCACTGTGGTGTGCTCCACGGCGCCTCCGCTGCATGTCTGCCCGCTGAGACCGGAACTTCTGAAGCCGGGGGGGTTGCTGGAGTGCTCTTAGTGATCCCTTGTCTCTGGGTCTTCTCCTGGGCGACGTAGATGTGTGTGAATTTGTGTTTTGTGTTTTTTTTCTTTGTTGCGTTGTGTTGTCCCTGTTCGGGCTGTCTCGAGTCGGCCTTCCCCAGCTTAAGAAAAGAAAAGAAAAAAAAAAGGGGGGTATGGTGCCTGAGTATATAGATAGGCCTACAGAGGTCCCATAAGTATGATAATGCTACTCAAGCTTTGCTGTGGCAGTATAGGTAGTTTTCACATAATTTTTTAATAAGAGTTTATGACTTCTTTACACCAAACACCATGAGCAGACATCACACCATGCCGACTTGAGCCAAGACTGATCACGACCTTTAGTCGTGGTCAGGAGTGCCGACCTTCGGCGGAGAGCTTAAGGATTTGGGGGGGTGAGTTTTGGACGGGACGCAGTATGGATGGCCACGCCGCCTGACGGCGACCTGACGGCGACCTGACGGGATAGAGCGGCGCCCATGCAGGACTGAAGGTGAGACCTAGGTCGCCGCTGGAGTGCCGATCTGCGGCGTAGCGCGTTGACAACGACCCGACGAACGGCGTCGACAGTAGGTAGGGCGGCGTCAATATGCATTACTGTGCCGATGGACGGCGACCCCTTCAGTAAGGACGGCTGATTATTAACTGATTATTTCAGTTAATTCTGTTATTTTATTATTATTATGAATTTAATTATGTATTGAAGGTTGTTATTTTTCATTTTTTCTGTAATTAATATACCTAATCTTATATTTTGATGGTTATTGATAATATATTTATTATTTAATTATTTAATTATGTCGTTTATTTATATATTGACCGTTAGGGCATCGTTGGGTCGGCGCAAGCCCCCGCAGGTTGTTATGGTGACGCCGCCTGACGCAGACCTCATTTATGGTGCCGTGTGCCGCCGCACTGACGCCTACCTTTTCCCGTCAAGCGCCGTCACACGCCATCAGCCTCCCTTCCCGTCCCATTTTTTGACCTCACTCCACGCCGACTTGATTTTCAATGTTGTGCATGTAGAACTTTTGAGGGGGTATGTGAAGACCCATCCCGACCTGTTTGTTATGTTGGCGACGGCCCATGATGCGCGGCGACGTAGACCAACACTGTCCACGACCCTTAGGTCGCGGACAGTCTTGGCCTAAAATCGGCTAGGTGTGACGGGTGCTTTAGTTCCGTCTCTAGTGTTCTGGGGTGGAGGGGAAGTTGCACAACATTAAAAAAAAAGAGGCATGATGAGGGATGGAGGTTAGTCTGTAAGGGCTGCCTTCACGAAGCAGAAGATGCCCTGACCAGGAAGCAGAGTTTGTCAAACCTCGGGAATTCTCTGAGAGAGAAAGAACTATTACTATCAGCCTACTGGGCCTCAGCCCTCATAAGGCTGGTTAATTAAAAATAATACAGGCAATGGCAAAAGTTATAATATCATGTCATAGGTAAGGAACTTAACTATTCTTACAGACCTTACACAAAGAGCTTTTGACGGCATCAACTCAGCCAGACCACCACACAGATCACTACTTGCCACACTCGACATTAATAAAGCCTTCGATGCCATCCCCTACCACAACCTAACACACAACCACTTATGCTAATAACACAATATACATTCCTTGAGAGCTTTGTGGGAAAACCCGATCTCGGCCGTGGCCTTCCTTAGAAGCTAGGGGCTGTTCGGCCAAGCGACCTTGGGGCTGCTCGGCCACAGCTTGGGGAACAACAACAACAACTACAAAGTAACTAACCTCTTGAGAACAGTCTTGACAATGTGGAGGAATACATCACACTGTAGGATGTTGACAATCATGGTGAAAGGCACTGAGATGGGCGGAGGGATTGGTGGGGGACAACACTCTTCCTCACCAGCACCCTTCTTCCTCGCTCGCTGACCAACCTAGAAACATAAACGTAAAAATAACATATGGTAATATCATTCACTTACAATGCTGCCCTATAAACCAGTCTAGTTCAGCGTAAAGTAACAAGCATAAATAGTTTCCAGTATTATGACCTGGTTATTGTTTGATAATACTTGGTGGTATTTCACCCTTGCACCTAATGCTGAAAGGGCATACCAAAATAACAGTGGCTTTGCCATATAATAGTGGCCTCACAGAATGCTATGCTAACCAGACTCAAAAGTTACCTAAAGGCTGGATCAGTGGTGTTGGAGCCAGGGACTACCACATAACTGCTGTGCTGCAGTTAGGGATTCCCCTCTGACATAGCCACAACAGGTGCCACCCTTCCACCTCACTCTCGGTCTGCCTCTCCCCCTCCACCTCACTCTCGTACACTCTCTTAGTCATTCTCTCACTTCCCATACGTTCCACATGGCCGAACCATCTCAAGGTGTTCTTTTTCAAAATTTCCAGCACATCCACACCACACCGCTCTCTTACTTCCTCATTCGTCCGTCTATCCCTCCATGTAACTCCACTTCTCAAGTAACTAATTTCCACTCCTCTCACTCTTGGCTTGAGCCTCTCCAACAAAGTCCATGAGTCACTTCCGTATGGCAATGTTGGGATTATCACACTATCATGCAATGACTTCTTTACTTCTATGCTGACCACCCTATTCCTTGTCACTGCTTCTAGCGTTCCTACAACCCTCTTCCTCTGTTGCACCCTCTCCCACACTCCTATCATTAGTTATCACACTGACCAAATATTTAAATGAGCTGACATTTCAGGTTCCTTTTCTCACATACGGTTCCAAACATACTTACCAGACACTGTATCTCCCACTCATCAGTGATATCATCAGCAAACAGCAGTACAGGTATCTTCCACTCATTTTCTTCCCTTTAATTAAAATGTAAAACTTGCAAACTAAACAAACCAAAATTGGGACAAGGACAATATAAAGTCAAATTAAATTATCAAAATCGCTATGTGGAAACAACGATTACTAAAATGAAAATTATTAAATAAAAGAACACAATCCACCACATACGGTGTACAACTGTACATTACTACATGAGCAAGTTAATCTGTTTCCCAAGCAAACTAATCGCACATATAACAACGCACTATCGTCATGTTAAAGGAATTAGTCAAGTTTGGGAAGTCCGGGACGTTCTGGTAAATTTTACTAAACTCTGCATGAATAAAGAAACTACATGTTAAATGTCAAAATATTATTTAAAATCAAATTTGCAACATGACAAGACATTAACAATAGTACAAAATACAAATATTGATAAGATATCTATACTATTACAAAATAATATATAAAATACAGTACAGCACTCACTAACGATAGTGCTATCGGGTAGGTACCTGTAAGCATAGCATGCCTCAAGTGACCCCTATCAATAACTACCCTACAAATAACCTACATTTATCGCACAAATAAACTAAGGAAATCGCAAAAGCAAGCAATTGATACTATCGACAATGAATACATATAATATAAAGACAAATAATTGCAAAATATGAAGTAACAACAGATTTAAACAAAGAGTACTCTTTTAACAAGAACAATCAATTTTAAAAATCATCAATATTAATATCAATAATAGAAAAAAATAAAAAATAAACAATAAATACAGACAAAAAACAATAAATACAGACAAAAAGTAAGCAGAGGTTATACAAGAAACTTCAAGTTAAAAATGCTTGATTAAAATAATTGATGTCAAATTTTAGAATACAGTCACAATAATTGACCCTAAAAAGATTAAATTTATGGAACAATTTACTTGCCTCAAAACCTCTGTCCACTAAGAGTCTGTATAGTAACCTAGCTCTAGCCCAAAAGTCATCTATCTATCTATCTATTGCCTGACGCCGTGATCCCCGAAGGGGTGGCCACGAACGAACCGCCCCCATGCACCTCTGTCCCCAGTCAGTCGACGCCCCTCCCCCCAACCAGCACCGCCTTCGTTCATGTAGTTCCTCACTCCATCCTTCCACCTCATATTCGGTCTACCTCTCCCCCTCTGTCCCTCCACCTCGCTCTCGTACACCCTCTTAGTCATTCTCTCGCTTTCCATACGTTCCATATGGCCGAACCATCTCAAGTTGTTCCTTTTCACACTTTCCAGCACATCTACCTCCACACCACACCTCCTTCTTACTTCCTCATTAGTCTGTCTATCCCTCCATGTAACTCCGCACGCACTCCTTAAGTAATTCATTTCCACTGCTCTCACTCTTGGTCTGAGTCTCTCAACCAACGTCCATGCTTCGCTTCCGTAAGTCAGTGTCGGGATTACCACACTGTCATGCAAGGACTTCTTCACTTCCATACTGACCACCCTATTTCTTGTTACTGCTTTTAGCGTTCCTACAACCCTCTTCCCCTGTTGTACCCTCTCCCGCACCTCTTCATCCATAGTCCCATCTTTACTCAACACACTGCCCAGATACTTAAAAGAGTTGACGATCTCCATAGCCTGACCATTCAGCTTCACCTCACACTCTGTGACTTCACCCCTTTCGAAGACCATAACCTTGCTCTTCCCCGTATTTACCTTCAAATTCCGTTTTTCGCACACTGTTCCAAACTCATTTACCAGACCCTGCAACTCCCATTCATTATCACTCATCAGAACTGTATCATCCGCAAACAGCAGTATAGGTAGCTTCCACTCAATTCCCTCCCTTTTCAGCGATACACTGCTCTTGATAGGATTTCTTTCATGACTCCATCCATATATACAGTAAACAACCACGGGGACATCACACACCCCTGTTTCAAACCAACATTCAGGTCAAAAAGCTCGCTCTGCTCACTCTCCACACGTACTGCCGCCTTTGCACCCTCATACATGCTCTTCACTGCTTTCAGCAACTTGCCCTCTACTCCGTATATTCTAAGTACTTTCCACAAACCTTCTCTATCCACTCTGTCATAGGCCTTCTCCAAGTCCATAAAGGCAACATACACCTTTTGTTTCTTCTCCAGATACTTCTCCACAACACAATTCAGGGTATCATCTACTTTAGTGCAAATTTTACAAAATCTTATTAACTGGGAATAAAAGCAATTATAAGTTATTTTACTATCGATATTACTACTAGGGAAAGGAAAGTTTATTACAGTACGTTAAAATTAAAATCATCAACTTTGTGATATACTTTAAGTATGCACTGTTCATTAACAATCTCAATATTTATATCAAGAAAATTTTCAACTTTATAATTTACGTTACATTGTGTGAGGGGAATAGAATTAGGGTAAGATAAGTTTAGCAACTTGATTAAAATTTAACCAATTGCAAACGAGAATATCATCAATATATCTACTATTATTATCAGGGGTACACTAACATCGATTGATCTTCCTTGAATTTCTTTCAGGACTCCATCCATATATATATATATATATATATATATATATATTGAACAACCATGGGGACATCACACACCCTTGCTTTAACCTATCATTCAGATCAAAGAACTCGCTCTGTTCGTTCTCCACACCCACTGCCGCCTTTACAACCTCATACATGCTCTTCACTGCTTTCAGCAACTCATCAGCTACTCCTTATATTCTTAATACTTTCCACAAAACTTCTCTATCAACTCTGTCGTAGATTTTCTCTAAGTCCTTAAAGGGAGCATACAACTTTTGCTCCTTCTCCAGATATTTCTCAACAACACATTTCAAGGAGAAATTCTGGTCTACACACCCTCTTCCCTTCCTAAACCCGCCCTGCTCCTCACCTACTCTTTCTCCGTTCTCACTCACTCTCTCAATCATTACCCTACTCTACATCTTCCTAACTATACTTAGGAGACATATCCCCCTATGATTACCACACACTCCTCTCTCCCCTTTACCCTTATACAGGGGGACTATTATGCCTGTCTTCCAGTCTTCAGGCACACTTCTCCAATACTAGTCTACACATTTTCCATACCCATTCAATCACTGACTCCCCACACACTCCATCTATTCCTGATGTTTTCCCCATTGTTACCCGTTTTAAGGCCTCACACACTTTTAACCTCTTGATTACCACCTCCCCCTCCACTACTTCTCTTCTTCTCCCTCCCATACCCTATCTAACTAAGGTTGCCGGTGTCTCATTCCCTGCATTCAACAATTCATTAAATTGCTCCCTCTATCTCTCAACTCTCTCTTGCTTCTCTGCTAGCACTCGCTTAGTCTTATCATCTTCCACTCCCTTACTACTTCCCTTACCACCCTCTCTAACTTTCTTGATCCCTTTCCAGAAAACATTCTTACTCTCCCTCCACTTTACACTTAAATTCCTCCCAAATTCCTAATCTACTCTTCTCTTACTTTCCATCACCACTCTCTTTTTCTCCAAGTACCTTTCCCTTTTCTGTCTCTCCAAATCTTCAATCCCTCTACTACCCAACTACTCTCTATACTGTATGCTTTGTTTTATCTTCCAACTACTAATTTCACCTCTTCAGTCCACCATCTGTTCCTTTCACTCTTCTCAACTCCATATACCTCCTCACATGCTACACACATCTCTTCCTTAAACACTTTACTAAGCGCTTCCACTTCCTCCATTCTCTCCAAGGCAAACCTACCTAGTCGTCTTTCTACTGCTCTCTTAAACTCTTCCCTGAATTCCTCCTGTAACCTTTCCACCCTCTTCACCACTCCACCTCCCTCCTACTCTAGCTTTCTTCACCCACTTCTTCTGTATCCTAATCCGATAGTGCGTTGTTATGTATGCGATTAGTTTGCGTGGGAAACAGATTGACTTGCTCATGTAGTAATGTACACCCTATGTGGTGGATTTTTTTTTTTTATTTCATAAATTTAATTTTAGTAAGCGTTGTTTCCACATAGCGATTTTGATAATTTAATTTTACTTTATATTGTCCTTGTCCCAATTTTGGTTTGTTTAGTTTGCAAGTTTTACATTTTAATTTAGCTACTACTACATAGTGGTCAGACAACCCCCTCCCCCCAATACCCCTATATACCCTAGCATCTCACACTAATTTTCTCATTCGTTCATCCATACATATATAGTCAATGAGTGCCTTTCGTTCCATTGTCTCTCCCTCCCTCCTCCGCTCTACTTTCCATGTGTACACGTCCTGATTATCATTCTGCGTCGGAAGAAGGTGTTGGCTATCAACAGCCTCCTCTCCACACATTTGTCCACAAGTGCACTGCCATTCCCATCTGCCTCTGATGGTACACCCCACCCTCCTACCACCCTATCTACTTTCCTATCACCCACCTTCCCATTCATATCATTAACGACTAAGTTGCGGCGCCCATCACCAGACGGACACCGAAATCCGCTTATTATGTAGCCTGGGAGCGAGGCACGCTGTTGCAGGCAGCGTGGGACGCCTTCATCCGTTGCCCACCAAATCTGGGCCAGCACCGATGTAACTCAGAGATGTCTCTCACATGATAGCAGCGTTACTTATAGCGAAAACAGCTCAAAACCACTATTTTTTAGCAATTTTGGCCCACCTTTGCAAGACAACCAGACGTCGTACAGAGATGATTAAGGTGTCATTGGAAAGCTCGATTACTTTACTGTCACGGATATATCATTGTATTAAGTTCTAGCTCTTGTTTATGAATAAAAATGTGCAAGGAATGAAGGTCAATTTAGGCCAAAATGCCTGCACTGAAAGAGTTAATCAGAAATATTCTTTCACTCTTACCAAACTTATCCAGGCATGCCTCAACACTTACCCAAAACTCCTTTCACTCTTTCTGCTTCATCTTCTGTAGGCTCACACACACACACAACCACCCATGTTTGTATTCCCACTTTCATTCTTACCAATACAATCCTTGCACCCACAGAACCATACTCCCTTACACGCTCCTTCCACTTGTTACTTACAAACAAACACACACCTTCTTTCGCTCTCTCATTCTCCTTCATTCTGGCATACACACCCATTCCACACTCCCATTCTTTCACACATGTACCCTTCTATTTGGTCTCGGTCATTTCGCATACATCCAGCCAGGCATACGCTAGTACTCCCAGAACCTCTCTCTTTTTTGTGCCATCATTCACGCCTCTCATTTCCAAGTCGCAATCCGAAAGCAGTCCTTGGCCGGTTGGTGGTCGTCTCCGAGGCTATTTTATAGTTTCTCATTGCTGTAAGTTCTCCTTCGGTGGTTGGGCTTGCAACCCTCCACCCGGGGAAAACTTACAACCACCCAACCTCTTTAGCTGCCTCTTATGATGAACAAAGGACATGTGGGGCATACTCTATTCCCTTACCCCCCAGGAGGTATTAGACAAATACCTATTAAGTACATACCTCAGATTTACTTTGTTCCTCTCGTGTGTAGTGGTAGAAGAAGAGGTTGTAGTCAGGATAATAGGACTTCTTCAGCTCAAAGTACCCCTTGGTATTACCAGAGGATTTCTTAAAGTCTGCAACCTCATTAATGACCTGAAAATACAAAAAAATATTGATAGCATTACAGATAAATTTTACTTAATCCTTTCACTACAAAAGCAGGATTTATATTTCATTAAATTTTTGCTTATATGGTACTGAAGAAATAATATTAACTTTTTCCACTTAATAACAAATACATAGCCTAGTCAACTTTATTTTAAACAAAATTAATTGGGGCTTTGAAATTTCGGCTAAAGAAGTTTTTAGCATAAAAGACAGTTAGCCATACGAGAAGAGAAAATATCCATAGCCTAGCCGAAATAATAAAACATCGGAAGCTGAACCCCTTTTTTGCTCAATCTGAATCATTATTTGTGTACTTTATGACTGTAACCCTTAATATACACATACATGTTTTATATAAAATTCAGGTGGCCAATAAAACACATAATGTATCTTTACTTATACAATACAATAAGAAATCTAGATTGGTAATTCACACACTCACATGTTGTGTTGTGCTATGTTGTTCTTGTTTGGCTAAAACAGCAGACAACTGCCAACTTGAATACAAATGTTTTCTTTGGCCTTTACTATCATTACAGGTTTATATTATAAATTATAATTTCCTAATAAACATATCTATCTATCTATCTATCTATTGCCTGACGCCGTGATCCCCGAAGGGGTGGCCACGAACGAACCGCCCCCATGCACCTCTGTCCCCAGTCAGTCGACGCCCCTCCCCCCAACCAGCACCGCCTTCGTTCATGTAGTTCCTCACTCCATCCTTCCACCTCATATTCGGTCTACCTCTCCCCCTCTGTCCCTCCACCTCGCTCTCGTACACCCTCTTAGTCATTCTCTCGCTTTCCATACGTTCCATATGGCCGAACCATCTCAAGTTGTTCCTTTTCACACTTTCCAGCACATCTACCTCCACACCACACCTCCTTCTTACTTCCTCATTAGTCTGTCTATCCCTCCATGTAACTCCGCACGCACTCCTTAAGTAATTAATTTCCACTGCTCTCACTCTTGGTCTGAGTCTCTCAACCAACGTCCATGCTTCGCTTCCGTAAGTCAGTGTCGGGATTACCACACTGTCATGCAAGGACTTCTTCACTTCCATACTGACCACCCTATTTCTTGTTACTGCTTTTAGCGTTCCTACAACCCTCTTCCCCTGTTGTACCCTCTCCCGCACCTCTTCATCCATAGTCCCATCTTTACTCAACACACTGCCCAGATACTTAAAAGAGCTGACGATCTCCATAGCCTGACCGTTCACCTTCACCTCACACTCTGTTACTTCACCCCTTTCGAAGACCATAACCTTGCTCTTCCCCGTATTTACCTTCAAATTCCGTTTTTCGCACACTGTTCCAAACTCATTTACCAGACCCTGCAACTCCCATTCATTATCACTCATCAGAACTGTATCATCCGCAAACAGCAGTATAGGTAGCTTCCACTCAATTCCCTCCCTTTTCAGCGATACACCAACATCCACTGCTCTTGATAGTATTTCTTTCATAACTCCATCCATATATACAGTAAACAACCACGGGGACATCACACACCCCTGTTTCAAACCAACATTCAGGTCAAAGAACTCGCTCTGCTCACTCTCCACACGTACTGCCGCCTTTGCACCCTCATACATGCTCTTCACTGCTTTCAGCAACTTGCCCTCTACTCCGTATATTCTAAGTACTTTCCACAAACCTTCTCTATCCACTCTGTCATAGGCCTTCTCCAAGTCCATAAAGGCAACATACACCTTTTGTTTCTTCTCCAGATACTTCTCCACAACACAATTCAGGGTAAAAATCTGATCTACACATCCTCTTCCCTTCCTAAAACCTCCCTGCTCGTCGCCTATCCATTTCTCCGTTCTCACTCTCACTCTCTCAATCACTACCCTACTGTATACCTTCCCTACTACGCTTAGAAGACATATTCCTCGGTGGTTACCACACACTCCTCTTTCCCCTTTGCCCTTATATAGGGGGACTATTATGCCAGTCTTCCAGTCATCGGGTGCACTCCCCTTCTCCCATGCTAGTTTGCACATTTTCCATACCCATTCTATCACTATCTCACCACCATACCTCAACATTTCCCCACACACTCCATCTGTTCCTGGTGCTTTCCCCAACTTCACTCTTTTCATGGCTTCCCACACTTCTGACCTCCTGATCCCCACCTCCTCCTCCACTACTTCTCTTCTTCTCCCTCCCATACCATATCCAGCTATGTTTGCTGGCTCTTCATTCCTTTCATTTAGCAACTCACTGAAGTACTCCCTCCATCTTTCGACTCTCTCTTGCTTCTCGGCTAGCATTCTCCCATTCTTATCTTTCACACCCTTACTGTTTCCCTTGCTACCTTCCCTAACTTTCTTGACTTCTTTCCAGAACAGTTTCTTACTCTCCCTCCATTTTACACTCAGATTCCTTCCAAATTCCTCATCTACTCTTCTCTTACTTTCCTTCACTACTCTCTTCACCACCCTCTTACTCTCCACGTACCTCGCTCGTTTCTGTCTCTCGGAATCTTCATTCCCTCTACTACCCAACCACTCTCTATATGCTTTCTTCTTTTCTTCCACAGCTATTCTTACCTCTTCTGTCCACCATGCTGTACCTTTCACTCCCCTCCCTCTTCTCCTCACTCCACACACCTCCTCACATGCTGCACAGATCTCATCCTTAAACACCTTGCTCATCTCCTCCACTTCCTCCATAACTTCCAGGTCGAACCCACCTAGTCGTCTTTCCACTGCTCTCCTGTACTCCTCCCTGACTTCCTCCTCCTGCAACCTCTCCACCCTCCTCACCATTCCACCCTCCTCTCGCCTCCCTCCCGCTCTCCTCACCCACTTCTTTTGTATCCTAACCTTAGCTACCACTACATAATGATCAGACAGACCCCCTCCAATACCCCTATACACCCTAGCATCCATCACAGATTTCTTCATTCGTTCATCCACACATACATAATCAATCAATGACTTTCGTTCCACCACTGTCTTATCCTTCATCGTCAACATCCGTTTCCACGTGTACCTGTGGATCATTCTGTGTCGGAAGAAGGTGTTGGCTATCCACAGCCTCCTCCCCACACATACGTCCACAAGTGCACTACCATTCCCATTCACCTCTGATGGTACCCCCCACCCTCCCACCACTCCCTCAACTTTCCTATCACCCACCTTACCATTCATATCCCCAATCAGAAATATTCTTTCATTCTTGTCAAACTTCTCCAGGCACGCCTCCACATTCATCCAGAACTCCTCTTTCTTTCTTTCAAGTATATCCTCTGTCGGGGCATACACGCATACAATCACCCACGTTTGTATTCCTACTTTCATTCTCACCCACACAATCCTTGAACCCACAGACCCATACTCTCTTACACATTCCTTCCATTTGCTACTTACAAACAAACATGCACTTTCTCTCGCTGTTCCTTCACTCACTCCAGCACACACACCCATTCCACATTCCCATTCTCTCACATCTGAACCTTTCCATTTGGTCTCTGTCATTCCACATACATCCAGCCTGGCATTCACTAACACTTCCAGAACCTCTCTCTCTTTTGTGCCATCATTCATGCCACTAACATTCCACGTAGCCATTCTCAGAATGTCCGAATAAACATATCAATTTATATAAATAGATGAAGTTATTTATTTAACCTGTCCAGCCCCGGCTAGTTTTGTAATGTTTGTTCACCAGAACCCGGCCGGTTTTCAAAAAATTGTTTTATTCCAGAAACAATAGCGAATGGGTTAGGAATGAAGGAAAAACCATGAAAAACCGCTCAAAAAGCTTAAAGAATGGTCCTACAGAGCCCCCGAAAACGTATTTTACAAGAGTAAAAAATTTAAGGCAATTACCCCAAAAAAACAGGTTATTGCGCGCTCACGCGCACGCACATGGACTTTGAGAGTTTTCAACCATCGGCACGGTTGCGTGGGATACGTACACAGTTCCCATACAAATCTGAGCCCTCTTGAGTGGCTACACCTGAGGTTACAGTCGGCGCAATTAGGGTGACACGCCAGGCGCGTCTCTGGGGCTGTGCGTTACATACATCGCCGACGCGTCAGGCGCGTCGCTGGGGCTGTACGGGTTAAACTGTAGATTTTATTACGTGATCGAAAGTGATAGTGATGACTTAGGTTTGTGTGAGTGTGTGTGTCATGATCCCTGAATTCTTACATTAATGCATATAGCATCATTCATTCGTAATTGAGACAGACTTTAATCGGTAAGCCTAGCCTATACTAATTGTCACTACCGGTACGTATCTGGGTAAATTCCAACGGTCACAAGTCACAAGTTTTAGCATTTTTTTGTTTTGTTTTTTATTTTTTCTTTGATATATCTGTACAGTGTTGCTTTATAGCGAGGTCTGGCAGAAATGAGTATTTACCCACTATCCAACAATCTAAATACATAACCCCTACTTGTGGGGGAGGGCTATGAAGATCAGGGAAAATAAAGGGTTAAAGAGGATAAACAGGGAAAATAAGCTCTATTTGGCTATAACCATTTGCCGTGGGATACAGAATAAGTTAAGGTGGGGCCATGGCATGGTCGGTAGCGCGTCTAACTGCTGATTGAAAGGTCGGCAGTTCAATCCCATCCTGTGCCATTGGTAGACGTCAAGAGTTTGGACACTCAGGCCTAGCGATTCGTGGCAAATGTCAAGTAAAGTCTCTGGAACAATGGTACGCCCTAACCCTGTCAATTTACAGGGGGCGAAGGGTAGGGGCATCCAAGGCTTCTTGGGGGTCACTCCTGAGTGTCACCAGTAGATGGTGACTCTGAAGTGAGCCTTTAAAGTGTCTAGAGAGACCTAGCCCGAGTGAATCTGACATCCGAGCGTCAGTTGCGCAGGTTGGCGTTAAGGACGCCATCTTTAATGACAGCAAGAAGAAGGAAAAGACCAGGCAGCCGTTCTAAGTCCACCCTCCATTGTGTTAAAAATTACACCTGTTTACAAGCTTTATTTTGCCCAAACCTCTTATTTCTCGCATTCATTCAGGTTCAGGGGTAGTTTATAGAGGCCTTCCTTAGGGTTAAGGCCCCATTAATTACTCCTTCCATTCATCTATCCATAGCCTATGATAGCGCAGTTGGAAAGTGTGTACATGCTTAGATTGATATGCAGGATTCGAAACTGCATAATAAATCGTAGGCTTGTCCACCATTCTTTAACCGTCTTCGTAGCGCAATGGATAAATGCACTGAATTTCGGTGTGAGCATCCTAGGTTCGAATCCCTGGACTGCCACATGTATTTGTCGATTTCATTAATTGAGTTTAGGAGTAAAGTCGGTTGGTGGAGGTAACATAATAATTATTATGGCCTTTAGTACATTCAGTGTTAGGGATTGTGGGCCTGGTGATAATGATGAAGGAATTGAATGCCTAGAACCATCAAAACAGAACATTGCCGACCGTGTCCAACGAAAGCCGCGGAAACGAACGATGAGTTAGGCTAGGATATATATTATGACAATTATTTCCAATAAAATGTGTGGTAAGTAATCTCCTCATAATACTTTATGTATTTATATGTGTGTGGGTCTTCTCCTGAATGACCTAGATATGTGTGAATTTGTGTTTAGTTTTTGTGTGTTCGTTGTTTTCTGTTGTGTTTTGTGTTGTTCCTGTTCTTGCTCTGTCTCGAGTCGGCTACTCCCCCCAAAAAAATAAAAATAAAAATAAAATAATAAAATAAAATAAAATAATAATAATAGGAAAGTGGGGATTGGGCCTGAGTAAATAGATAGATTTGTGTTGCTTTAGACCGACTCTTGCTAATGAAGAACTCCTCAGATTTGCCCTGTTCTTGAAGCCCAACTCGTGTTAATATAATAATTATCATCCTCGTGTTAATAGAAAATTTTGGGATGAATATTTTGCTTGCTCGTGTTAATCGAGACTCGTGTTACTAGAATAAGTTTTATATGAGACCAGACTGTACTTCTCATTCACTTCACTTCACTTCTCATAAAAAATTGAAAGAGCAAGTTTATATATCAGTAATTGAAGACTCCTATGTACGATAAGTAATGGCATGAAACGAAGATTGTTTCAAATGTACCGTGTGTGTGTGCTAATGGGGGTGATGCTTGTTGTGAGTTTTTGATAACACAGATGTATGGAGACCTTAATATGTTCAGTGCACACGGTAAATGTAGTTATTAACGATTTTGGTACTTGCTATCACCCAGAATTTCAATCACTTAAAATGATAATCCGTGTATAAGGCGACCTCTGACTTTTTCACATAAAAAAATAAAATCTTAAAAAGTTGACTTGTACTCGAGAATATACGGTACAACTGTAAAATGAAAGGGTCAAGTTGGGAAAAATTAGGGGAGGTGTCGACCTAATACCCCTTAATACAGGATTTTTTTCAATGGTTCATACTTTGCGAATTCACACTTGCGACAATGTTTCAACTATATTCCCGCAAAGTAGGAGAAGGGACTATACATACGATGTCATGCATATTATTCACAACTGATGGCACCTATAAACCCCGAAGGCTCACCTTTTCCATGCCAGTTTCGTGGTTGGTTCCTTCAGGCAGAGCTTTGTTGAGGATGGAGTGTGGCATAGGCTCGATACAGAGGAGCTGGATGATCTCCTTCTTGATGCGATCCTCTTCCACCACTTGGCCTATACCCGGAGTATACCGCTCACACACGAGGGTCATCACCAGCTGTAGGTACTCCTCCACCAGCACCACTGTTTGGCGCATGTTGTCCTCATCATTACCCTGAAAAAGGGAGGAAGAATAATTAAACCACTCAAAATTACCCTAAAACATAATATCAGCGCTCTCATACAAGGGTCATCACCAGCTATAAGTATTCATCTACCAACTAAATCGTTTGGTGTATGTTGTCCTCATCATTACCCAAAAATGCAATAGATTACAGAACAATCATTATATATCACTCAGTAAAAACAAATAACTTCTGTCTGCTACATAATATTCTTATCTTTACCCTGAATGTAATAACTCTCTTTTGGACTAATCAGGAGAAGACCTTGACCAGAAGTATGAGACACCTTAGTTATGCATACATAAAATCTTAGTCTTATCTGAAAAACTGGGGTGACAGTCCTAAACAGACATCAAGTGTCCAGATATTTATCTCTATTTCAGACTTAGTCTGAAGGAGGTAAACATCCGGACTAAATACCATTGTTCAGAGGTCGAACAGGCTTTTGCATCAGTCTTTTGGGAGCTAGTTCGAAAATCACAGGCTTCCAGAAGCCTTGGATCCAATAGAGATGGGTTTTACTATAATGCAACAATTACAGTACAATAACTAACTCAGGCATTAAGTAAGAATCAAATCACTATGGGCTTATGCTTGCACACTCCACATCCCTGTAAATGCAAAAGATGAAAAACAGAACTGGTAAAATTATTGTAGCTTTCCCTCCATTCGGTGAGAGTTGCAAATCAATTGAATAACCTAGGATTGCCTGATAAATATACTTATAATAAAAGAGATTAGCCATTAGGCCATAATCGAGCTACAAATTATGTTTGCCAATGCCTCGTTTTCTAATCTTTTAGTTGTAAGATGAACTCATAAGACATAAACCAAAAGTTTCCTGATCTCCTCCTTCGTGTAACTGGTAATAACTAACTACTTTGACTCACCCTGAGGTAGTTAATCTCGTAGTCTTCCCGGGCCCAGTTCATGAGGTTGAAGCGGTTCATGAGGTGGACTAGAAACTCATTAGAGTCAATGAGTGTGGCGGCAATCTGTAGCAACATAACATCACGGTCCAGCATCTCCTGCCGGCACCGCACGTTGTGGTAGAAGTAGATTTGGTTGATGAGGGAGAACCCGTTGCGGCGCCACATGCCAGCATGAACCTGTAATGATAGGTAGGGTACTGGGTTGGCTATCTTGTAATTAGGAAGGGTATAATAACTAGAACTTAGGATATGATTTTTTTTTTTTTTTTTTCTATATTCCAACTACTGTACTCCATCTCTCGGGCATAGGCTGATAGCCTTTACACTCTACCGCTGGACATGGTGAGGCCCGTGAGGTCTTGCTCCCGTCTAGGGAGTGAGACATGCGAAGCTTCACGGCTCGAAGCAACTCCATCTCTGAAGTTGCTCCGCCTCTGTGCTTCACAGTCTCATCCCCCAGGCTCGGACCCTCACTCTCAGAATGCCACCTATTGAGCAATTAACTCACTAGGCATTGCCCCCCTGTAGAATATGGGAATATTCATACAATGCTATTTAATCAGGGAACAATGAGGGTATTTATTTGGAATTTCGGTGTGCTGTGGTAATGCACTGATACTAAGTACAGCACAAATTCCATCCCAATAATATCTTCTCATTGACATATTGGGATTCGAACCTGGGTCCATTGGATTATCAGTCCAGTGGCTAGACCACTCCGCCACACCTCCCCTGATTAATTGCATAATTGTATTAAGTGAAAACCATAAGAGCCATTACGTAAGCAATCATAAGTTATAATCTCCGTCCTGCAAACTGGTTTCATCCACTTCATCCATTCATAGCTAGTTCTATAATGTAAAACTTGCAAAATATACAAACCAAAACTTAGACGAACACAGTAAAAAGACAAAACAACTTATCAAAATCGCTATGTGGAAACAACGCTTAAGCAAATTAATAATTCATAAATAAAAGAACACAATCCACCATATAGGGTGTACATTACTCATGAGCAAGTTAATCTGTTTCCCAAGTAAACTAATCACACATATAACAACGCACTATCGTCACGTTCAAGGAATTAGTCAATTTGGGAAGTCCGGGACGTTCTGGTATACAGTATTCTGTTAAATTTCTATCTGTCTGAATAAAGAAACTACAATTAATATTAAATTTAATATTTCACTAAATTTTCAATTTGACAAGATATCAACAATAGTACAAAATACAAACAGCACTCATTAACGATATAATAGAATGCATTATGTAAAAAAAAAAACAGTTACTATTTACCTGTGCAATCATGACCTGCGTCCTGAGTACTGGTTCCATGAGTTCCTCGGGTGACGGCTTCCCCGTCACCTGGAATTCTGGTGAGTTGTAGTTGAGGCCATACTTGTCCAGGTGTAACGCCAGGCCAGCCACAAGGCGGGAGAGGGGCAGGTGGATGGAGACGGGGGCGGAGGATACATCATACTCAATGCAGGAGACCGAGTAGTCCAGGAGTTCACGCACATATCTTCGGCGGGTATCTTCTGTTCCTAGTTCTCCCAGGGCCTTCATCAGCATTCTGCATGTGGAAATTCACAGATGATAGAAACAAAAGTAATACTAGAATGACAAAAACAGGTGGACATATGATACACCATAATAATGGATAGCAACATATAGTTCATTCAAAATAACTTACCGAAAAGCCTTGATAAGGACGATGCGATCTGAGGCTGCCCACTCAATGACAAGAGGGATGACTGCTGCCAACTTGATGTGAAGGTTAAAGGCTGACTCCCACTCTGGCTCGTACTCCATGTGGGTGCCAACTTGTCGCACCATTGGATCCATCCCCTGTATCATACAAGAACAGAACATAGTTTGTGATCAAGCTCTACCATAACTTTAAAGTGACATTTAGATATCTTTCCTAATACAGTAATTGCTTTGTCTGCATACATAGCATAAAACTGGGTCACTTCGGATGATTTCTAAGGTATTTAGGGTATAATTTAGTATAAAATTACGTAATTAAAGCCCTGTTGGTGCCAATGTCTGGCCAAGGTAAGTGGCAATCGAGCTTGTATGATAAAAAAAATAGCACCATATTGTGAGTGCTATTAAAGATCTAAAAGTGTCCGATGTCACCTTGAGTGACTGTCACCTCAGACTGTCTGCTTGCTAAAAAATTTGCGAAGGATAGATTAAAATCCTCACAAAATGACGAAGAACGGGTGAAATTTGTAGAGCTACGACGCAAAGCCAAAAAGTTAATTAAGCAAAGTAAAAAGACCCTGGAGTTACATGTTGCGAATCAAAGTAAAACAAACCCGAAAGAATTCTATAGTTATATCAGAAAGAAAAAAGTAGTTACTTCAACTGTTGGACCGTTAGTCGATGAAAATGGAGAATACACCAAAGACGAAGTACAAATGAGTAATGCCCTCAATACCTTCTTTGCATCAGTTTTTACAACCGAAGACCTCAGTGATATCCCTACACCATCGCCGATTCAGATTGATAATTCAGATGTTCTAAGCAATATCACCGTTACAGAGAGAGAAGTATTGAATTGTTTAGATAACCTCAAGGTAAATAAAATGCCTGGACCTGATACAATCTCACCTAGAGTTCTAAAGGAAGCTAAGGATGAGCTCTCCAAACCACTGACATTGCTATTCAATGAATCCTTACAGTCTGGGACTATGCCTGATCAGTGGAAGCTAGCCAACATAACACCGATATTCAAAAAAGGCAGCAAATCCCTACCCAGTAACTATCGTCCAATTAGCTTAACCTCAATTGTATGTAAAATGCTAGAAACGGTCATAAGAGACAGACTCGTAAATCACTTGGAGGCAAATAACTTACTTAAAGATACTCAACACGGCTTTCGTAAAAAACGTTCCTGTTTAACAAACCTCTTAGACTTCTTCCATGATATCCTCAACCTCTACGATGAGAGTAAAGCTTTAGATATTATATACCTTGATTTTCAAAAGGCCTTTGACAAAGTTCCCCACAAACGTTTACTGCTAAAACTAAAAGCGCATGGAATACAAGACGGTGTGTTGAAATGGATAGAAAATTGGCTCAGCGACAGAAAGCAAAGAGTAGTCATAAACGGTAAGGCATCTAAATGGACCAATGTAAGTAGTGGGGTACCCCAGGGATCGGTACTAGGACCAATTCTCTCTCTAATTTACATCAACGACATAGATGAGGGTCTCACCTGTACAATCTCAAAATTTGCTGACGATACAAAAATTGCAAATAGCGTACTCTCAAAAGAACAAGTTGGCGATATGCAACACAATCTAGATAAATTGTCATGTTGGGCCCAAATTTGGCAAACGAGTTTCAATGCAGATAAATGTAAAGTACTACATATCGGATACCTAAATGAGAAAGCAAACTATTCGATGAATGGCACTCAGCTTAAGAATGTAAACAAAGAAACCGATCTGGGAGTAACAATATCGAGTAACCTAAAACCGAGTCAACAATGTTCAGAAGTTGTTAAGAAGGCAAACAAAATAATTGGCTTTATAGGCAGGTCATTTGAGCATAAATCCAAAGAAGTTATCCTAACCCTTTACAATTCCTTAGTCCGCCCTCTTTTGGAATACTGCGTTCAATCCTGGTGCCCTTATTACCAAAAAGATATAAACAAGCTAGAACGAGTTCAACGTAGTTACCAAAATGATACCTAGCCTAAAGAACAAACCATACGAAGAGCGTCTTAGAGAATTAAATCTATTTCCTTTAACCCAGCGCAGATTAAGAGGTGACTTAATTCAAGTGTTAAAATCATCAAAGGCATCGACAATATGAACTGTAGTAAGAACTTCACTATCGACCAATCTAATTACACGCAGGGAAACGGTTGCAAAATTATTGGTAAATCTTTTAACTCACACGAATCTAAGAATTTCTTCTTCAATCGAGTTGTCAACTTGTGGAATGGACTTCCCCGAGACGTTATAGACTGCAGCACCGTTGATTCATTTAAACTCCGCTTAGACAAATATCTCGCATCAAACCCGCGACTGACTGCGTTTGTAAATGCATAACTTTATTTTATCCCCCCCTCAGTTACTAACCCATCTGTCCCCTACTAACTTCCTAATCCTGCCACAGACATTAGTTCTAGGGCAGTAGTTCCCTTTCCAATGTTCCCTTACCCACTCTAAACCACTGTTTGGACACTTGATCCTCAGTGTTTTGGAGGACAAGCAGCCTAGAAGGGTCACTATACCTGTTGTTGCTTGATTTCCTTTGTACTCCTTTGAGTTTTGACTGACTTTGGACAGTACAGCATTTGCCAACTTCGGACATACATTGTTTTGCCATGTAAATGCCAGTTATACAACTTAGCTGCTGTCTACGACCATCCACCACGTCACTTTGAACACTCAGCAAGATTTTAAAAAGCGTGAAATTAATTTGCACACACGAGTGATACTTTAAACACAGATTTACATCATCATCATACTCAATCTGACTCCTCGCTTCCAGAGGAAGCTCCCCAAAAGGGATGGCCATGGCAGAAACTGCCTCCAGGCTCCCAGACATGCCCCCACTGACCCACTCCACAGTGACATTTCTAATAAGCTTTATTGCCGGAGCAAAATTTGCTACCACTAAAACTCTGTCAGAACAAGTCGTAAATTGCTTAAAATACATTAAAAGTACTCATAAAAGATATTGTAATACCATCATGAGAAGAACTGGCATTAACTATTATTGGAGTGTTGACAATTCGTTAGAAGTTATTGATAAAATAAATACCATGCTGAAAGTTACCTCGGTAAATAGCTTCGACTTTTCAACTTTGTATACCAATTTGCCTTTAGATTTAGTATATTCAGAGCTTTGCTTTATTATAGATTTGCATTTTGACAGATTCGTTGGGAATGGTAATTATTTCATAAATGTTTATACATATTTTAATAATGCATCACTTAGCTCTACTCCCACTAGTTCAGTATATTTTGATAGAACTAAACTTAAAGATGCCCTTAAATTCCTCCTTTTCAATACTTATGTTAGATTCGGGCCTTACATTTTCAAACAAATATTAGGAATTCCTATGGGTGGAAATGCTAGCCCTTTAATTGCAGATTTATTCTTGCTTGCTTTAGAATTTAAATATATAAAAGACTTAGTCGACAGTAGCAAGAAAAATAAAATCCCAGAAAAATTAGCACTTGCTAAATTGTTAAGTAATAATAATAGATATATTGATGATATTCTCGTTTGCAATTTATTAAATTTTAATCAAGTTGCAAAACTTATTTATCCTAATTCTATTCCCCTCACACATTGTAACGTAAATAATGAAGTTGAAAATGTTCTTGATATAAATATAGAGATTATTAATGAACAGTGCATACTTAAAGTATATCACAAAGTTGAAGATTTTAATTTTAACGTAATAAACTTTCCTTTCCCTAGTACTGTAGTAATATCGTTAGTAAGATAACTTTTAATTGTTTTTATTCCCAGTTAAGGCCGCGTCTCACACAGTACGTTAGCCGCCGACCACAGCCGATCTTTTCAATACAATTAAATGTTATCGTGTGACGCCCGTGTATATGTTGTGCAACGAGCGTACGTGAATCCTGGGATATCTTCATTGTCATCCTCTGATCGATGGTTGATTGTGTATGATTTTAGTCTATATATTATATGTGTGTGTGTGTGTGTGTGTGTGTGTGTGTGTGTGTGTGTGTGTGTGTGTTTGTTTTGTTTGTGTGTGTGTGTGTGTGTGTGTGTGTGTTTGTGTGTGTGTGTGTGTGTGTGTGCGTTTCCGTGTTTGGTTGTGTATTATTTAGTTTATATATATTGTGTGTGTGTGTGTGTGTTTGTGTTTGGTTGTGTGTGTGTGTGTGTGTGCATTTCTGTGTTTGGTTGTGTATTATTTAGTTTATATATATTGTGTGTGTGTGTGTGTTTGTGTATTTACCTAATTGTATTTACCTAATTGTAGTTTACAGGAGTTGAGCTAAGCTCGTGTTGTCCCGTCTGTCAGTCTACTTTTTATCCAATTTTTTCTTGAAAATATGGATGTTCCTTGCCCCTACCACCTCCTCCTCCAGCCCATTCCATTTGTCAATACATCTATAGGGGAAGCTAAACTTCCTGATATCGTTCTTGCAGGTAGGTCTTTTTACTTTGTAGCTGTGGCCTCTAGTTATTCCTGTATCCATAATTAATATATCCTCCCTATCCAGCCTCTCCAGCCCCCGGGTGCATTTGTACATCATTATCATGTCTCCCCTCTCTCTCCTCTCTTTTAAACTCGGTAGATTTAATTTGTCTAGCCTCCCTTCATATGGCAGTTCTCCGAGACTTGGAACCAATCTAGTAACTGCTCTCTGGATTCTTTCTAACTTGTGAATATGCTTCTTCAGATGTGGGGACCACACCACTGCTGCATACTCCAATCTTGGTCTAATCATACTCTTCATAATTTTCGCTACCATGGTCTCATCCAAGTAGTTCAGAGCAACTTTCCTATTCCCGGCCATTGCATACATTCCGCTAAAGAGCTTGTTAATATGTTTCTCTGGCGACAAATTATCTTGTATAATCAACCCTAAATCCTATTCTTTTTCGGCCTTGCTAATTATATTATCTCCCATCCTGTACTCCCAATTTGGTCTATTCACACTTCTTCCCACATTTAACACATGGCATTTACTTATATTAAATTTCATTTTCCACTTGGTGCTCCATTCGTATATTTTATCTAAATCCCCTTGCAGCTCCTCACAACTACTTTTATTTGTTATTTGTCTCATAATTTTTACGTCGTCTGCAAACATTGACATGTAGGAATTTATGCCTATCGGCAGGTCATTCACGTACATAAGGAACATGAGAGGTGCCAACACAGATCCCTGCGGCACACCACTCTCAACTTTCCGCCACGATGAGTAAGTTCCTCTAATGTTGGTCCTCATTTCCCTATCTGTTAAATAGCTCTCCATCCATTTCAGCAAACTCCCCCTGACACATCCTAGCGTCTCAAGCTTAGATAACAATCTCTTATGTGGTACCTTATCGAATGCTTTGGAAAGGTCTAAGTAGACGCAGTCCACCCATCCGCCTCTTTCTTGGAGTACATCTATCACCCTACTGTAATAACATAGCAAACTGGTAACACAAGATGTCCCTTCTCTGAATCCAAATTGCTTTGGGGTTATTATCTTCTTTCTCTCCAACATTTTCATCCATCTCTTCCTAATTAGCTTTTCACAAATCTTGCATACAATACTAGTAAGTGAAACTGGTCTATAGTTTGGAGGGTCCTCAGGGTTTCCATTCTTGTATATCGGAATGATATTAGCTCTTTTCCATTCAACAGGAACCGGTCCTTTATCTAAGGAAGCTTGAATTAAGTCCCTCGTGTATGCGTGTGTGTGTGTGTGTGTGCGTTTCCGTGTTTGGTTGTGTATTATCTATTTTATATATATATTGTGTGTGTGTGTGTGTTTGTGTTTGTGTGTGTGCGTTTGCGTGTTTGGTTGTGTATTATTTAGTTTATATATATTGTGTGTGTATTTACCTATTTGTATTTACCTATTTGTAGTATACAGGAGTTGAGCTTTTTAGGCTCGTATTGTCCCGCTTCCTGAGTTACAATTATCTAACTTTGCCTTAAAAATATGAATGTTTTTGGCACACACCACTTCCTCTTCCAACTGATTCCATTTACTTATACTTCTGTAAGGGAAACTATACTTTCTCACATCTCCTTTACATCTTCCTTTCATTAGTTTATATCTATGCCCCCTAGTTCTACCATTATCTTTCACAATATAACCCTTCTTGTCCACCTTTTTGAGTCCTCTCACACATTTGTACATCATAATCATATCGCCTCTCTCCCTCCTATCCATTAGAGATGGTAAATCTAATTTCTTTAATCTCTCCTCATATGGTAATTCTCTCAGTTCTGGTATCATCCTAGTTGCAGCTCTCTGAAGCTTCTCCAGCTTCTTTATATGCTTTTTTAGATGTGGTGCCCACACCACTGCCGCATACTCCAGTCTTGGTCTCACCAATGTTTTTATTATTTTCTCCAGCATCTCCTCGTTTATATAGTTAAAGGCTATTTTTATTCTGTTTAGCAGTCCATATGTTTCTCCCACTATCTTATTAATATGATTCTCAGGTGAAAGATCACCCCTAACAGTTATCCCTAAGTCCTTTTCTTTCCCTGATGGGTTAATAGTGTTTTCTCCTAACTTATATTCCATATGAGGCCTTCTTTTACTTACTCCCATTTCCACTACATGACATTTATTTGTGTTGAATTCCATTTTCCACTTCTTGCTCCATTGATCTATCCTATCCAAATCCCTCTGTAATTCCCTACCACTGTTTTCATCTTCTATACGCTTCATGATCTTGGCATCATCTGCAAACATATTCATATATGCATTTATATCCTTTGGCATGTCGTTAATGTATATTAGAAACATTATGGGAGCCAGCACCGCTCCCTGCGGAACTCCACTTGTGACATCTTTCCACGTAGAAAATTTATCTCTGATAGTAGTCCTCATGTCTCCCTGAAAGATAGTCCTCTATCCAATTTAACAAACTACCCTGAATCCCTCCATACTCTTTTAATTTCCACTTCAGCCTGCTATGCGATACTCTGTCAAAAGCTTTCTTCATGTCAATATATACGCAGTCCACCCATCCATCTCTCTCTTGTAATATATCAACCACTCTGTCATAATAACTGAGTAGATTTGTAACACATGAGGTACCCTCCCTGAATCCAAATTGCCTGTTAGATAGTAGATTATTCTTTTCCAAGTAAATCATCCATCTTTTCTTAATTATTTTCTCACAGATTTTGCACACTATACTAGTAAGTGACACAGGTCGATAATTTAATGGATGTTCCCTGTTCCCACCTTTATAAATCGGTACAATGTTGGCTCTCTTCCAGTCCATTGGTAATTTTCCCACTTCCAGAGAGTATTTCATTATCTCATATAAGGGTTTCACTAGTTCGTCAGCACATTCTTTCAAAATCCATCCCGCTACATTGTCAGGTCCCACTGCTTTTTCACATCTAGTCCTTTCATTATTTCTACTAGCTCCTCTGGGAGAAAATTAATCTCTCCCAGTTTATCACCAATTTCACCTACCGGTACTTCTTCAAAGTTATCATCTTTAGTATATACTGAGTGTAGTGTATTGTTCATAATTTCACACATATTCTGGTCATCATCATAAGTGGTCCCTTCAACCTTCAACCTCACTATTCTATCCCTTACCTTCATTTTACTATTTATAAACCTATAGAACAGCTTAGGATCACTCTCACATTTTTTCACAATGTTCTTCTCATATTCTCTGGCTTCTTGTCTCCTGATTGTAGCATATACATTTCTTAATCTCTTATATCTGTTCCAAGTTTCTCTATTACACCTTTTTCTAGCTGCCTTCCACGCTTGGTCTCTCTTTTCCTTGGCTTTCCTACATTTTTCATTAAACCAATCCTTTTCCTTCGCTGACCTATTACCTTGTTTAGGGACATATTTATTAACTCCTTCATATATTGTTTTAAATACTCCATACTTCTCGTCTACACTATTTCTCTGATGTATTTCACTCCAGTCAACATCTCTAAAGTATTGTCTCAGTGATTGGTAGTCTCCTTTTGCATAGTCAAACCTAGTTTCCTTGTGCTCCTCCCTCTCCTCCATATTGGAATAACCCAATAGGATTTCTATGTCCATTACAACGTGATCGCTCTTGCCTAAAGGTGGTAAGTATTTTATATCAGAAATTACATCTGGGTCTCTAGTAAACATTAGGTCCAATCTGGATGCTTCATCATTTCCCCTTCTTCTTGTATTTTCCTTTATATTTTGCACCAATAAATTTTCTGTTACCATATCCAGTAGCCTATACCCCCACGAGTTCACGTTGCTACCAGCTTCTCTCTGCTCCCAATCCACCTCTTTACAGTTGAAGTCCCCTACTATAATTAATTCATTGGTTCTACGAGTTAATTTTTCAATACAAATAATCATCTCATCTTTGATAAATTTGTATTCCTCCTCTTCCCAAGCCCATGTGTAGGGCGGCATGTAGGCCACTACAATATCCGCCTTTTGATTGTCATCATGTCAATTCTACTGCTAATATTTCCGCTTTACTATTATTCAGATCAATCATTCTTGTTTTCAATTTATTATGTGTAAGAATTAGCACCCCTCCCCCCATCTTGTCTTCTCTATCCCTTCTCCAGATATTATAGTTGTTCCATCCCATTCCCTCCAAACTCATCCCTTTATTTAGTTTAGTTTCACATAGACACAATATTAAGGGCTCTTCCTGTCTGATGTAATCATTTATTTCTAATTTCTTTGATAGCAGCCCATCCACATTGCTATAGACCATCTTGCACCTGTTGCTTTTACCATTTTGATTGATATTCCCTGTCTTTATCCTACTATTTCCCCTTCCTGTTGCACCTCTCCCTCCAATCCTTCTTCCTGTACCACCACTTCTTTTCTCCCCCCCTCCGCCCCTATCTTCTCCCCCTTCTTCAGGTACCACTTCCTTACTTTCCCATCCATGTTTTTGTAGAAAAAATCCCCCTTCTCCACTTCTGATCTATTATCGTTCTTTCCTTTGACTTCTCTATTTATTTCTCTAAATTTTTCCCTCTCTTCCGCATTTAGATCTTTCCTTAGTTTAACATTTCTGTATTCCCTCTCCTGACTTAACTTCCAGCTGGATCTGAGTACCTCCTCTGCTACTTTGGTTGACTTAAATCTAATCTTCATTGGCCTCATTTCTCCTTTCTTGTATTTCCCAAGTCTCCAACAATCCTCTACCTCTCTCTTCCATCCCTCCTTATCTTGTCTATCTATCACATCAAACATCTTCTCAACTTTCTTCATCTCCACACCCTTTCTAGTATTTCTATCTAATATTTCCCCTTCTACATCTCCAAATATAATTACACATCTCTTCTTATCAATAATATAACTGACCTGTTTCTCATTTTGTCTGATGGCATTAACTACCCTCTTGTTCAGGTTCTCCTCCTGCTGTCCCTTTTGCTCCTCAATAATTGCTTTTAGTTGTACCTCTGCTTCACCCACTCGATCACCCCAGACATTTTTCATTTGAGATACCTCTTCCTCCATTTTTTGTGTCCTGTCCTGATTTGTTTCCACTCCTTGTTTTAGCCTAGCATTCTCCTCCCTCAATTCACGAATCTCTCTCTCAGCCCTCTCCCTATACCCATCATCTATCTCTTTCACTCTCTCATTTAAATGTTCTTTGTATTCCTTAATCTGTTCTTTTAAAGCCACATTCTCAGATACCAATTCATTGACCCTAGCAGTTAAATCATTTAAACCCTCCCCCGGGACACAGCTCTCTTCCACTACAGTCCCAATGGTCTTCCTCCACCCCTCCATTTCCTTTCTCCACTTTATCAGCCCCATCAGATTCCTGTTCAGGAAGGTGATCTGGTCCTCCTTACCTTCAGGAAAGCCTGAATAATCCCCTTCCTCGTCATAAAAACATTCCCCACTCATATCCGTGGCTTCGATGTCAGCCATTGTTGTTGTCATGTGACGTCACCAGCCTTACCAGCTGATTTCTCAAAACAAACTCTCTAAGTTTCGTTTATACATTCATATTTTTAAATAACTTTCACTGAACACTTTCCTGTAAGAATATTATTAGCGGGACAATACACAATAATCTCCTGTATACCCCACTTTAGGCAAGTCAGATGGTAGTTTGAGGAGCGCCAGCCAACGACGTCCGCTCCCACTCGTCTCTCGTGTGTGTGTTTGTGTGCGTTTGCGTGTTTGGTTGTGTATTCTTTAGTTTATATATATTGTGTTTGTGCGTTTGCTTGGTTGGTTGTGTATTATTTAGTTTATATATATTGTGTTTGCGCGTTTGCTTGGTTGGTTGTGTATTATTTTGTTTATATATATTGTGTGATTGTGTGTGTGTGTGTGCATTTGCGTGGTTGGTTGTGTATTATTTAGTTTATATATATTGTGTGTGTGTGTGTGTGTGTGTGTGTGTGTGTGTGTGTGTGTGTGTGTGTGTGTGTGTGTGTGTGCGTGGTTGGTTGTGTATTATTTAGTTTATATATATTGTGTGTGTGAGTGTACTTACTCTAGTTGTACTTACTCTAGCTGTATTGCGGGAGTGAGCATGCTCGTTATTTCCCGCCTCCTATATGTGTAGGTGTTATATGTATCGTTGGAATGGCTGTGGATGTGTGTGTAGTCTGTATTTTTAGCCAATTGGCGACATCGGAAACGAAGGCTTAGGGTGGATCTGTATGGTACCATTCTCACTATAGACGGTACCGTCTCGCCCGAAGGCTTAGGTAGCCATCAGCTTAGGTGAACCATATGATACCCATCTCGCCTTGTATAATTTTTGCCAACCCCAGATGGGACGTCACAACGTCGTCCACTTATTCCAGGTACCTATTTACAGCTAGGTGAACTGAGGCTAACACATGAAAGGAGACTAGCCCAATTTGTCTCCGCCCGGCCGGGGATTGAACCCCCGACCCCTCGTGTGTGAGACGAGAGCTCTACCTACTAGGCTACGGGCTGTGTGTGTGCGTTTGCGTGTTTGGTTGTGCATTATTTAGTTTATATATAAATTGTGTGTGTGTGTGTGTGTGGTTGGTTGTGTATTATTTAGTGTATATATATTGTGTGTGTGTGCGTTTGCGTGTTTGGTTGTGTATTATTTAGTTTATATATATTGTGTATATGTGCGTGCGTGTGTGTTTCTGTGTGTGTGTGTGCGTTTGCGTGGTTGGTTGTGTATTATTTAGTTTATATATATTTTGTGTGTGTGTGTGTGTGTGTATTATTTTAGTCTATATACTGTATTGTATGTCTGCGAGTAGTTCTCTCTCACTCATTCACTCACTCTCTCTGCGTGTGTGTGTGTGTGTGTAGCCTATAGTTAACATAAACATCTACAAGTTTACTAAAATACATCCACTTGTAAACTAATGATATACTGCATCAAAGTCAGTGTATACCAGATCGTGTAATGATATAGGTATACATTCACCTATCACTACTTAACTACAGCGTATTATTATTATAGTTTTATTCAAGTATATTGGGGTTTGTAATTGATGATTAATGTTAAGAACGGGATGTTATTTATAAATATATATATATATATATACATAGGGCGGTTCCTTTGCCGTGTCAATATCGTGTGCGGCCTACAACGGTCGTATTTATCGTTCAACGTATGTGCGTCTGTTGTGCTGTAAACGTATGGTTGTCAACCAAAGGCGGCATTATCGTGCTCTTAACGTACTTTAAATGTATGACGAATGTGTGATAGCCGAGTGAGTAGCGTCGCCAGTCAGCGATTTATTCTACAACGGTCGTGTTGCCGGCGTGTATGACGTGTGTGTGTTGAGTGACTGTCGAGGGTTTGTTGTACATCAATCATGTGCCTGCGAGGATCGTGCAGTGATCCAGTGAGTCGATTACAATCAGCGAAAAAGTGCAAGTCGTCCTCTGTCGGCAGTGGCCGTACTGTGTGAGACACGGCCTTTAGCCTAATAAGATTCTGTAAAATTTGCACTAAAGTAGATGACTTTTGGGCTAGAGCTAGGTTACTATACAGACTCTTAGTAGACAGAGGTTATGAGGCAAGTAAATTGTTACATAAATTTAAT
This sequence comes from Paralithodes platypus, assembly GCA_032716605.1. Classification (NCBI taxonomy): domain Eukaryota; kingdom Metazoa; phylum Arthropoda; class Malacostraca; order Decapoda; family Lithodidae; genus Paralithodes; species Paralithodes platypus. The sequence goes on from CM064568.1 coordinate 5,468,577, forward strand.
CTTTTTAGGGTCAATTACTGTGACTGTATTCTAAAATTTGACATAAATAATTTTAATCAAGCCTTTTTAACGTGAAGTTTCTTGTACAACCTCTGCTTACTTTGTGTCTGTTTGTATGTATTGTTTATCTTTTTCTATTATTAATATTGATTCTATCTATCTATCTATTGCCTGACGCCGTGATCCCCGAAGGGGTGGCCACGAACGAACTGCCCCCATGCACCTGTCCCCAGTCAGTCGATGCCCCTCCCCCCAACCAGCACCGCCTTCGTTCATGTAGTTCCTCACTCCATCCTTCCACCTCATATTCGGTCTACCTCTCCCCCTCTGTCCCTCCACCTCGCTCTCGTACACCCTCTTAGTCATTCTCTCGCTTTCCATACGTTCCATATGGCCGAACCATCTCAAGTTGTTCCTTTTCACACTTTCCAGCACATCTACCTCCACACCACACCTCCTTCTTACTTCCTCATTAGTCTGTCTATCCCTCCATGTAACTCCGCACACACTCCTTAAGTAATTCATTTCCACTGCTCTCACTCTTGGTCTGAGTCTCTCAACCAACGTCCATGCTTCGCTTCCGTAAGTCAGTGTCGGGATTACCACACTGTCATGCAAGGACTTCTTCACTTCCATACTGACCACCCTATTTCTTGTTACTGCTTTTAGCGTTCCTACAACCCTCTTCCCCTGTTGTACCCTCTCCCGCACCTCTTCATCCATAGTCCCATCTTTACTCAACACACTGCCCAGATACTTAAAAGAGTTGACGATCTCCATAGCCTGACCATTCAGCTTCACCTCACACTCTGTGACTTCACCCCTTTCGAAGACCATAACCTTGCTCTTCCCCGTATTTACCTTCAAATTTCGGTTTTTTGCACACTGTTCCAAACTCATTTACCAGACCCTGCAACTCCCATTCATTATCACTCATCAGAACTGTATCATCCGCAAACAGCAGTATAGGTAGCTTCCACTCAATTCCCTCCCTTTTCAGCGATACACCAACATCCACTGCTCTTGATAGGATTTCTTTCATGACTCCATCCATATATACAGTAAACAACCACGGGGACATCACACACCCCTGTTTCAAACCAACATTCAGGTCAAAGAACTCGCTCTGCTCACTCTCCACACGTACTGCCGCCTTTGCACCCTCATACATGCTCTTCACTGCTTTCAGCAACTTGCCCTCTACTCCGTATATTCTAAGTACTTTCCACAAACCTTCTCTATCCACTCTGTCATAGGCTTCTCCATGTCCATAAAGGCAACATACACCTTTGGTTTCTTCTCCAGATACTTCTCCACAACACAATTCAGGGTAAAAATCTGATCTACACATCCTCTTCCCTTCCTAAAACCTCCCTGCTCGTCGCCTATCCATTTCTCCGTTCTCACTCTCACTCTCTCAATCACTACCCTACTGTATACCTTCCCTACTACGCTTAGAAGACATATTCCTCGGTGGTTACCACACACTCCTGTTTCCCCTTTGCCCTTATATAGGGAGACTATTATGCCAGTCTTCCAGTCATCGGGTGCGCTCCCCTTCTCCCATGCTAGTTTGCACATTTTCCATACGGTACCCATTCTATCACTATCTCACCACCATACCTCAACATTTCCCCACACACTCCATCTGTTCCTGGTGCTTTCCCCAACTTCACTCTGTTCATGGCTTCCCACACTTCTGACCTCCTGATCCCCACCTCCACCTCCTCCTCCATTAATATTGATGATTTTTTTTAAATTAATTGTTCTTGTTAAAAGAGTACTCTTTATTTGATAAATCTACAGTTATGCTACCCCTATTTTGTCGCTATTCTGTTGGTACTAATGGGTTAATATTATTAGTAGTAGACTTAGTATGGTTTGATGATGCGCGGAAATGTATATTTGACTTGAAATAGATACATTGAAGTATTACAAACCTTCGCGAACCCATAAACAGGGAACGTGAGCTGGGTTTAGATCTGTCGCGAGACAGGTTAGGTTAGGTTAGGTTAGGTTAAGTTAATGTTAAAAATACTAAAATGCGACGGTCCTCGGTATTAAACAACACTGTATATCAAATAAAAAATAAAAAACAATAACAAATTACCTGAAAAACTCATATCTGGTTGATGATAAATTTTTATCAAAATAAGTTTTTTTCCAGTTTGCGCGTCTGCTGAACCATCCAAAAGCACGCTAAAATGCGTGTTTTGGAGGGGGGATGTGGTGGGGGGTAGTATAACTGTAGATTTACCCTTTGTTTAAATCTGTTGTTACTTTTTCACATTTTGTAATTATTTGTCTTTATATTATATCTATTCATTGTCGATAGTATCAATGCTTGCTTTTGCGATTTCCTTAGTTTATTTGTACAATAAATGTAGGTTATTTGTAGGGTAGTTATTGATAGGGGTCACTTGAGGCATGCTATGCTTACAAGTACCTACCCGATAGCACTATCGTTAGTGAGTGCTATATATATTTTTTTGTTTGTAATATTATATATATCTTATCAATATTTTTATTTTGTACTATTATTAATGTCTTGTCAAGTTAATCGCCAACCTGCATATAATTATCTTGTAAAATGCAATGTCACTGAAATAATTATTAACAATGGTATAAAGGATTTTGCAGATCGTCTATACCGGGCCTGTGACGTCATAGTGACGTCACACCAGTATCCTTAGCCTAGACTGGATGGTGGACTTACACTCTTGTGACGTCACAGGCCCGGTACAGACGATCCACAAAATCCTTTATACCATTGTTAATAATTATTTCAGTGCCATTGCATTTTGCAAGATAATTATGTACAGCTTGGCGATTATCATTCCATGTTTATCTCAACCCATGAGCCCCCACCTTTAACACTAATTGTAGTTTCTTTTATTCATGCAGAGTTTAGTAATATTTGCCAGAACGTCCCGGACTTCCCAAATTGACAAATCCCCGAACGTGACGATAGTGCGTTGTTATGTGTGCAATTAGTTTGCTTGGGAACCAGATTAACTTGCTCATGTAGTGATGTACACCCTATGTGGTGGATTGTCTTCTTTCATTTCATAAATTTTATTTTAGTAAGCGTTGTTTCCACATAGCAATTTTGATATGTTGTTTTCACTTCATATTGTCTTTGTCCCAGTTTTGGTTTGACTTTGTTTGCAAGTTTTACATTTTAATCAGTGCCCCATAAATTTTTCTTTCCTTTCACATAAGCATTACGCTATTCAGTGTGCAGTTGGGTGTGAGTACATGATTAGATTGATATCCAGTATTCGATAAATGGATATTGATCTTAGTCATGTACTTAACCTTTACATGTTTTGGTGATGTAATGGATAGTGTTAAGGATCTGTATGTGATATCCCAGGTTCGAATCCCCGGGAGACATGCTTTCATTAATTTCATCTAGAGGTGTTTGGTGTTGGGAGTGAAATTAATTGATTAGATTATTACCTTTACTTCCAACATTGAGGAAAGAAGACTATTGACTGGGACTGTATTTACCTAATTGTAGTTTACAGGAGTTGAGCTAAGCTCGTGTTGTACCTGCATCATAGAGAGAAGCCGCAGTATAAGATTGCAGCCGTATAGGAAGCCCCGACGTAGTTCATCAGTCCACACCTCCGGCCGCACCCCTAGCAGGTACTTCAGGTCATACAGGATGTACTGGATGCGACGGAAGGATGAGGTGTTCGAGGCTCGGTGCTCCAAGGCAAGCTTATCTGGCGTGGAAAAGAGTACAGTATACAGTTACATTGGTGATGAGGCCAAAGCACGCCTATCTTCTGATCTATTAAATAACTTATCCAAATTCAATCCCCCTCACACAAGGAAACGTAAAGGATGAAGTTGAATTTGTTTTTTATATAAATATACAGATTGTTAGTGAACAGTGCACACTTAAAATATACCGCAAAGTTCTATGTATTGACTGACGCCGCGATCCCCGAAGGGGTGGCCACGAACGAACCGCCCCATGCACCTCTGTCCCCAGCCATTCGACGCCCCTCCCCCCAACCAGCACCGCCTTCGTTCATGTACTTCCTCACTCCATCCTTCCACCTCTCATTCGGTCTACTTCTCCCTCTCTGTCCCTCCACCTCACTCTCGTAAACCCTCTTAGTCATTCTCTCGCTTTCCATACGTTCCATATGGCCGAACCATCTCAAGTTGTTCCTTTTCACACTTTCCAGCACATCTACCTCCACACCACACCTCCTTCTTACTTCCTCATTAGTCTGTCTATCCCTCCATGCAATTCCGCACGCACTCCTTAAGTAATTCATTTCCACTGCTCTCACTCTTGGTCTGAGTCTCTCAACCAACGTCCATGCTTCGCTTCCATAAGTCAGTGTCGGGATATTAATTTTAACATAATAAACTTTCCTTTCCCTAGTAGTAGTAGTTGTTGTTGTTGTTGTTCCCCAAGCTGCCTGGCCGAACAGCCCCAAGGCCCCGAGCAAGGCTAAGGCCATAACCGAACGCCCCAACAGAACCCTCCTTGCCTACCACAATAAAGCCTGGGTGACCGAAGCCACTCCATGGCGGGGAGCTGAGGAGGGTGCGGAAACGCCCGGGAAACCAATGCCCCACCCAGGGCCCTGTGCCCCTCAGCAATTATAAAGAGAAAGTTGAGGAGCAAAGGAAAAATGTGACGCTTTGGCTTCCAATCTGCCCACTTCTAGGTTGGCAGATTGGGAGGACAATCCACGCCGTCACTTGAGATCTAGAAAATATATAAGTAAAAGGAACAGTCAGATTAAGCTATGGGTATGGCAGAGATCACTCTGATAGACCAGCCCATCACCACATGACTAGAACCCAATCCTCTCAGCATCAGATAGGAAAGGCCCTAGCATTTCAATTGGTAGACATCCTTCCTAAGCATAATAGAAACTTCTAATAGTTGCCAGAATATCATGAAAAGGATGCCACCGGTATTGTATGGGTTAAGGTAAATTTGGACACATATGACTAATCTGATTCATATAATTTACCAGTGGATATTTTATTTTAATTGATACGGCATAAATTGGACCACTGAGAAGGAATCAGCTAGTGTACCTCATGTGTACGTATGCATGTGATAATGCTACACTACAGAATGGCAGTAACTCTAAATGCTATACTAATGGTACTAACTGTTTCTAAGCTTCTTCTCGCACTCGGAGAGGAAGGTATTGAGCAGCCTGGGTAAAACATCTTCTTCGGCTACCAACATGTGAGCGATGGTAGGCATAGTGAACAGCTGCACTCCAAGGCTGGCCACAGACACTGCGTGGTCATGGTCGTCAAGTATAAAGTCCTTCATCATCTTGCTGTAGTGCTTCGTGAATGTCTGTAAGGATATCAATATTTATCTCAAACATGTTAATTACAGCCTGTCTAGTCAATAAAAGTTATATAAAATAATAAAAGTGACAAGGCCATAGCATGCCAATCTTTTGATAATCTATTTCTGATTTGGGCAGAGAAAATCTTGTTATTTTCAATCCTTCCAAACCCAACTTCTTTATCTATTTACCCGCCACAATCTTTCACATGACTATCCCTTACTTTTTAACAATACACAAATCAACCCTTCATCTTCTTTCAATATTCTTGGGATTTCTTTTTCTTCTGTCCTTTCTTGGCAACATCATATTACCACACTTGCTAAAACAACTTCCCAGAAGTTAAGTGTGCTCAACCGTCTCCGTGGGTTCATAACCCCCACACAGCTGCTTGTTCTGTACAGGCGCACAGTGCGCCCATGTATCGAGTATTGTTCGCATGTAGTACAAAGGAGTACAAAGGAGTACATGTATGGGGAGGTTCCACCCATACCGCACTTCTAGAAAGGGTGAGTCAAAAGCATTTATTTCATTATATAACTTCCTCTTACTAATTCCCTACAATCTCTCTCTACACACTGCAATGTTGCATCTCTCTCTTCTAGCGCTATTACAATGATCAATGTTATTCAGAGCTTTCTCTGTGTATATTTCTTCCCTTACGGAGAGTAAGGGGTACCCGCCTTTCAACACATTCCCACCTCTATTTTGTCCAACTCTCTAACGATATAGTGAACCGACTTTCCCAGGTCTCCTTCATACACATAGAAAAAAAAATAAAAAAAATAATAATAATAAGGTCCATCTCTCTATATATTCAAGCACATACCCAATAGCTGGGGGTGGATAACTCGAGACGGAGCCCGAAAAAAAAAAAAAAAAAATCACACATATCTAGATTGCCCAGAAGACCCAGAAACCCAGGCCCATTTGGGGTCTTCCAGCAAAAAGGTAGAAAACCTTAATCCTCTCTCCTAACATACATTGTTACTCCAAACTGTTTTGATGGTGTAATGGTTAGAGTGTTTAAGATCTGTCTGTGGTAACCCAGGTTCCAATCCCGGTAGGATCTCATGCTTTCATTAGTTTAATTTGGAAGGTGTTTGGTGTTGGGAGTGAAATAAATAAATTAGATAATATTTTTTCACTTTCTACATCTGCCATCCAAGTAAGCTCCTGCCAATATTGGATACACACTTCATCAAGTAGGCTATGTGATCTAGTTCACATATTCAAGACTTTAAACATTTAAGGAAAGTAGGAATACAAAAAAAGAAAAGAAAACAAAATAGGAAAAGTGGGGATTGGGCCTGAGTAAATAAATAAATAGATAGATAGATAGATAGATAGGAATACAAAAATATTGTGTTTTCCTTCTTTCACACAAGGGTATTATTTACCAAGCTACTTCTCAGTAGCCAGAGTTTTCGCCCAGTTTAACAAGTACCGGTAAAAGTATTTTCCTATCACTAAAAAACGTTAGTCTCACTTGAGCAAAGGGATAAGAGTTGAATTGGCCTATAAATAATTCTGATGATGCAGCCATAGCCTGGCTAACCAAGCTTTAAACTGGGTGTTTGACATTTATGGGCTATAGTAACTAGCAAATCATTAGCGCTCTCCCTGTGTTCAAACATGTTAAATTAACCACTTGCTTTCATGTCCTCACTAACAAACTAAAGTGAACAATGCCACCTACCCTAGCAAACATTTTCTTGCTCTCCTGGTCCATGAGCATGCCGGAGATGAAGAGCCGATGCCACTGTACCCGAGCCGTCTTCCACATCCTGGTGTCTGTCCAGATGATGCTGGTGACTATGGTGCCGCCATCCTGCACCTCAGGGCACAAATTGATTTTCATACTATCTTCAAAGTCACTTGAATGCATAATGTTTTACTCTTATAACTTTAGATCAATTAGATTCAAGGAGTTCAGCAAACCAAAGTTGTCTTAAATTTATGAATCCTGGTTTATTTTAATGTTCTAGCTAGTAACTGCATGTAATCAAGGAACAAACAGGCAATATTAATGCAATACCCCCCTTGACTTCAAAATTCTCACCTTTTTAAGCCAATATTACTTGTGAAAACAGCTTAGCAATATGTGAGAGTAAAAGCTTTATTCATAGAGGATTACAAAGTGTCAACAAGTTCTTATAACAATAAAAGACACACATACACCAATTATAAAAGAGCTAACTGGGAAGCATTCACAAATGAGACAGAACAACACTTCACAACTCTAAACAGTACACCCATCACTAACATCAACAATGCTGTACACATACTCAATAAAACTATCCAAAACGCTGACAAGAAACACATTCCAAGAGGTAACGGAAAAAGACACAACCCCAACTTCACACCAGAAATTCAAAACCTCATCAGACAACGCGACATACTGAAACACTCCCCAGCACCCCACACACAAGACATCACACAACAAATTCAAGCACTCAACACCCAAACTAACAACAAAATACAAGAACAACAAAAACTAAATTGGAATAACTTCCTACAAACACTTGATCACAAAACAAACTCCAAAAAACTCTACAAAACACTAAACAGCATCACACTTTCCAACAGCAACACAACACAATCACATGCTGCAATCACAACAACAGACTCTACTCCTTCATGTAAACAACAAGCAAACACTCTCATCAATCACTTCTCACATGTCAGCCACCTAAAACCTCACAAAGACGACCGACGTGTCATCCGACGTAAGAGACAATTCCCCACAGACCCTGACTATACACCCTTCACCAATCACCAGACAAAGCATATCATCAACAATCTCAAGCACTCACCCGCCTGTGGCCTAGACAACATAAGCAACATACACCTCAGACACCTGGGACCAGAAGGCATACAAGCACTCACTAACATATCAAACTACAGCTATTCACATAACACAATACCAGACATTTGGAAGCATGGTATCATCATCACATTCCCCAAACCCAACAAAGACCCCACACTACCCTCCTCGCACCGCCCCATCACACTCCTTTGCTCCCCCTCCAAAGTCATGGAATGCCTAGTATTACAACTAATTACACCTGACCTACCCCTAGCTCCAACACAACATGGCTTTAGGCCACTGCACTCCACAACACTCTTCTCACAGACCTTACACAAAGAGCTTTCGACGGCATCAACTCAGCTAGACCACCACACAGATCACTATTAGCCACACTCGACATTAGTAAAGCCTTCGATGCCATCCCCCGCCACAACCTAACAAACAAAATCTACAACACAAACATGCACAACAACACAAAAAGGTGGCTGGCCAACTTCCTAGCAGGCAGATGTGCACACGTATCTTTTGCCGGTCAGTCATCTAAAATCAGAAACTTTCCAAACGGAGTCCCACAAGGATCCGTCCTATCGCCCGCACTCTTCAATCTGTACATGCACGATATAACTACACCCAATACGCCCCAAATAAACTTAGACTCCTATGCAGATGACATAACACTCACATGCACACACCATGACCCAAAAAGAGCAACAGATCTCCTTCAACCCTATCTCAACACACTACATGGCTGGTGCACTACAAACAGACTTAATCTAGCCCCAGCCAAATCCACCGCAACCCTGCTCACAAGTTGGACAGGAGAACACGAATACATCCCTCAACTCACCATAAACAACACACCCCTAACACATACACACACACCCAAAATCCTAGGAGTAACATATGATACTCATATGACATTCAAACAGCACACCACAAACATTAAAAAGAAACTGACACCCAGACTTAACGCCCTCAGGTCACTTGCTCACACAAAATTTGGACATAACAAAGAAACTACCACCACAGTATATAAACAACACAGAAGATCAGTGATGGAATACGCAAGCCCAGCCTGGGCTTCTAACCTAGCTGAAACACATCATAAGACCTTACAGACTATTCAAAACAAAGCCCTGAAGATCATTACAGGCTGCACAGCTACTGCACCCACAGATCACCTACATCAAGAAACCAAAATCCTCAAAGTCAAAGACCATCTGGACATGAGAGGCACTCAATTCCTGGCAGCAGCCTCCACGAACCAAGACCACCCACTAAACTACATGGCAACACACCCACAGACACCAAGAAATATCAAAACAACACCCAGCACACGGTATCACACACAATTATTGTCCTCTCTCCCTCCCTGCCCACCCCGAACCAACTTCCAGAAGCACATCCATACTCATATCTCTCACCGATCCATCCACTCACTCACAGACAACACGCAGCTGCATGCACGACCTCCCGAAATCCATCCTTCCGAATCCTCCCTTCCTCGCGAGGACAGAGTCCACCTGGCCAGGCTGAGATGCGGACACCATCCAGCTCTCCTGAGCTATCAGAAGAGACTGGATGACTCCGTTGTCGACGCCTGCCCGGGATGTAACACAGCACCCCATACCATTAAACACATCATAGAAGACTGCATTTCACACAACCACTTACACCAACAACACAATCTACACTCAATGAGAGCTCTGTGGGAAAGCCCGATCGTGGCCATGGCCTTTCTCAGGGACTCGGGGCTGTTCGGCCAGGCAGCTTAGGGAACAACAATAACAATAAAAGAAAACTAACTGCCAAGTTGCGGAAGGACTTAACACCGACTGCATAAAAAATATATATAAGCAAAAGCATCTTTAATATTATACTATAGGTATCATATATTTGATATATAACAACATTAAAATACTTACCATTCATTAAGACAGTAGAAGATCACAAAATGTTTACCTTATTTATGATATCGCTGAAAATCAATCTAAAAGTTTGAGCAGATTCCAGAATGTTATGCAGCCACGTTAGAAGTCTGGAGGCAAACACTTGGTGGGCTATTAGATATGTGTGCATCACCTGAAAAATTAATAATAATAATAATAATAATAATAATAATAATAATAATAATAATAATAATATTAATAGATTGATTGTTTATTTATACCCACAAATGGGCTAAGACATTACAGTAATTGTTTGATACAGCAAAATAATATAATTTAAGCATTAACAGGAGAGGAAATATCATTCAAGGAAGTTGTATGACTAACATATGAGGTACTGGCTTTTAATCAGAAGATGCAGAACTTTGCCACCTCCTGAAGACTTAATTAAAGTTAGGGAGAGCATTTGGGAGTCAAGAGATTGAGGTACCTTTAACCCACCAACACCCATAGTAACCCCCCCCCCCCCCCTCCCACAAGATAAATAAAATCACCTGAAGGTGGCCACATCCAAACATACACTGCCCCATCTGATTAAAAGGGCCAAGCTACGACAATCCTATGGGTGAGCAAACCCAGGGAAAAGCAACACCACTCTCCAGGAAGTAGCTACATAGTTCATAATACGCCATGCCCAGTGGTCTAAAATCAGTGCATACTTAAAGTAGATCACAAAGTTGATGATTTTAATTTTAACGTAATAAACTTTCCTTTCCCTAGTAGTAATATCGATAGTAAAATAACTTATAATTGTTTTTTTTCCCAGTTAATAAGATTTTGTAAAATCTGCACTAAAGTAGATGACTTTTGGGCTAGAGCTAGGTTACTATACAGACTCTTAGTAGACAGAGGTTTTGAGGCAAGTAAATTGTTCCATAAATTTAATCTTTTTAGGGTCAATTATTGTGACTGGATTCTAAAATTTGACATCCATAATTTTAATCAAGCATTTTTAACTTGAAGTTTCTTGTACTGTATAACCTCTGCTTACTTTTTGTCTGTATTTATTGTTTATCTTTTTCTTTTTCTATTATTAATATTAATATTGATGATTTTTTAAATTGATTGTTCTTGTTAAAAGAGTACTCTTTGTTTAAATCTGTTGTTACTTCATATTTTGCAATTATTTGTCTTTATATTATATGTATTCATTGTCGATAGTATCAATTGCTTGCTTTTGCGATTTCCTTAGTTTAGTTGTGCAATAAATGTAGGTTATTTGTAGGGTAGTTATTGATAGGGGTCACTTGAGGCATGCTATGCTTACAGGTACCTACCCGATAGAACTATCGTTAGTGAGTGCTGTACTGTATTTTATATATTATTTTGTAATAGTATAGATATCTTATCAATATTTGTATTTTGTACTATTGTTAATGTCTTGTCATGTTGCAAATTTGATTTTAAATAATATTTTGACATTTAACATGTAGTTTCTTTATTCATGCAGAGTTTAGTCAAATTTACCAGAACGTCCCGGACTTCCCAAACTTTACTAATTCCTTTAACGTGACGAACAGTGCGTTGTTATATGTGCGATTAGTTTGCTTGGGAAACAGATTAACTTGCTCATGTAGTAATGTACACCCTATGTGGTGGATTGTGTTCTTTTATTTAATAATTTTCATTTTAGTAAGCGTTTTTTCCAAATAGCGATTTTGATAATTTAATTTGACTTTATATTGTCCTTGTCCCAATTTTGGTTTGTTTAGTTTGCAAGTTTTACATTTTAATCCTGTATGTAACTAATAATAATAATATATGTATGTATGTACTCTGGCACTTACCTTTTTTCTAAAGGGGGTGGCCGACTCCCGAATAGGGACATCACTAATAATAATGTATGTATGTACTGTATAAGGCTATGTATGTACTGTATAAGGCTATGTATGTACTGTATAAGGCTATGTATGTACTGTATAAGGCTATGTATGTACTGTATAAGGCTATGTATGTACTGTATAAGGCTATGTATGTACTGTATAAGGCTATGTATGTACTGTATAAGGCTATGTATGTACTGTATAAGGCTATGTATGTACTGTATAAGGCTATGTATGTACTCAGGCCCATTCCCCATTTTTCCTTTTTTTTTATTTCTGGGGGTGGCCGACTCAGGACAGCGTGAACAGGGACAACATAACACGATCACCAAGGTCCCTTCAGCACTCCCCGACCACTCGGAGAGGTTCCGGTCTCAGCAGGCAGACATGCAGCGAGCCGAAACCGCAAGCCCGCCCACCAAACTTCCAGGTGCACCATTCATATATACCGGCTCCCCGGGCCAGGCGCCTGCTGGACTATTATCTAGTCCAACTTGCGCCCGACCCCTTCTCCCAAATGACCACGTGTTCACTCATCTATTCACGAGCATTCTCCATTCATTCCTGTTTATTACCACTTCCCTTGCTTGATCTATAGTTATTCCTCTATCACTCAAAGCTTGTCTTACACAGTCTCTCCATCTCAATGGGGGTCTTCCCACCCCTCTATCTCCCCTTGTATCTGACTCGCATATTCTCTTTGTAAGCCTTTCATCTTCCAGTCGTTCAACATGACCATACCAGCTCAGCACCCTTCTGTCCACTCTGGCCGACAAATGTTCCTGCTGCCCCACTCTCCTACGTATCTCTTCATTCCTCAATCTGTCTCTACGATTAACTCCACACATACTCCTCAAGCCGCTCATCTTTATCACATCCAGCTTTCTTCTTTCCTTTGCCTTCAGAGCCCATGTCTCAGCCCCATACATCACTGTTGGCACAACAATTCCTCGATACATTGCACTTTTAACTCTCATTCCGAGATTTCACACCTTCCACATACTGTACTTCCCATGGCTCTGAAAACTTTCCTTCCTTCACATACTCTGTTTTAACTCCATTTCTATACCTTCATTCCTGCTTATCGGTCCTCCTAGATATTTAAAGCACTCTACTTGTCCCAATATTTCCCCATCCAGCCTCACATCTAGATTCACCCTACGATCACCCCTATTACACACCATTATTTTACTTTTATTGATGTTCACCTTCGGTTTCCTCCTCCCACAAACCACACCAAACTTTTTGACTACCCGCTGCAGTTTCTCCTCAGAATCCGCCACCAACGCTGTGTCATCAGCGAACAGCAACTGATTCAACTCCCAATCTCTACAATTTTTTCTTATATCCATTCTATTCTATATACTCCAGCCCAATCCCCACTTTTCCTATTTGTTTATTTTTTTTTTCCCTCTTTTCCTTTTTTTTTGGGGGGGGGGGGGCGGCCCGACTCAAGACAGAGCCAGAATAGGGATGACATAACAGAAAACAATGAACACAAAAACAAAATAAAAATTTACACATATCTAGGTCATCCAGAAGACCCAGAGACCAGGGTCACCAAGGTCCCTCCAGCACTTCCCCGGCCCCCGACCACCCGGAGAGGTTCCGATCTCGGCAGGCAGACATGCAGCAGAGCGAAACCACAAGCCCGCCTACCACACTTCCAGGCGCTTCATATAAACCGTCTCCCCTACTAAACCCAATCCTCTATCCATAGTTCTTATTTTCACCTCCCTCACCACACTATCCATAAATAAGTATATCAAACAGCCACGGTGACATTACACAACCCTGTCATCATCATCAATTTAACGCCTCGCTTCCAGAGGAAGCGCCCCAAAAAGGATGGCCATGGCAGAACCCTGTCGCAAACCTACATTTACCTCAAACCATTCACTCAACTCATTATTTTCTACTCTAACACACACTCTGCTCCCTTCATAAAAACTCTTAACTGCTCTTAACAAATTTCCTCCAATTTCATAAATCCCTAACATCTTCCACAACATTGCTTCTCGATCCACACAATCATACGCTTTTTCCAAATCCATAAAAGCCCAAAATATCTCCTTATGCTTCTCTAAATAATTCTCGCATAACAACGGTCTTACTGCAAAAATCTGATCCACATACCCTCTTCCCCTCCTAAAACCGCACCGCTCTTCTCCTATTGCACCTTCTGTACCAGTACGGTACCCTTAATATCCTTTCTATCAACACCCTGCCATACAGCTTTCCAACAACTGATAAACTAATACCTCTATAACTTACTTGAACACTCCTGCCGGTCTCCTTTCCCCTTGTACAACGGCACAATACATGCACTCCTCAACTAGTGGTACCATTGACACAACAAAGCACACATTGAATAGTCTCACCAGCCAATCTATTATCACATCTCCACCCTTCTTAATACACTCCACAGCAATACCATCCATACCTTCTGCTTTTCCCACTCTCATTTGTCTCACTGCTTTTTTCACCTCATTCTTCCCAATCCTTTCATTCATTCCCTGCCACCTAGGTAGCCTGGGTAACCTATCTCCATCAACCACTGCCTCCCTTCCATCTCTTATAAAAATTGAAGTTTCTTTATTCATACAGAATTTAGTCAAAGTTACCAGAACGTCCCGGACTTCCTAAATTGACAAATTTCTTGAATGTGATTGTTATGTGTGCGATTAGTTTGCTTGGGGAACAGATTAACTTGCTCATCTAGTGATGTACACTCTATGTGATGGATTGTGTTCTTATATTTCATAATTTTATTTTGCTAAAGCGTTGTTTCCCCACAGCGATTTTGATTAGTTCTTTTGCCTTTATATTGTTTTGTCCCAGTTTTGTTAGTATATTTGCAAGTTTTACGATTAAATTAAAATGTAAAACTTGCAAACTAAACAAACCAAAATTGGGACAAGGACAATATAAAGTCAAATTAAATTATCAAAATCGCTATGTGGAAACAACGCTTACTAAATTAAAATGTAAAACTTGCAAACTAAACAAACCAAAATTGGGACAAGGACAATATAAAGTCAAATTAAATTATCAAAATCGCTATGTGGAAACAACGTTTACTAAAATGAAAATTATTAAATAAAAGAACACAATCCACCACATAGGGTGTACATTACTACATGAGCAAGTTAATCTGTTTCCCAAGCAAACTAATCGCACATATAACAACGCACTATCGTCACGTTAAAGGAAGTAGTCAAGTTTGGGAAGTCCGGGACGTTCTGGCAAATTTTACTAAACTCTGCATGAATAAAGAAACTACATGTTAAATGTCAAAATATTATTTAAAATCAAATTTGCAACATGACAAGACATTAACAATAGTACAAAATACAAATATTGATAAGATATCTATACTATTACAAAATAATATATAAAATACAGTACAGCACTCACTAACGATAGTGCTATCGGGTAGGTACCTGTAAGCATAGCATGCCTCAAGTGACCCCTATCAATAACTACCCTACAAATAACCTACATTTATAGCACAAATAAACTAAGGAAATCGCAAAAGTAAGCCATTGATACTATCGACAATGAATACATATAATATAAAGACAAATAATTGCAAAATATGAAGTAACAACAGATTTAAACAAAGAGTACTCTTTTAACAAGAACAATAAATTTAAAAAATCATCAATATTAATAATAATAATAATAATAGAAAAAGAAAAAGATAAACAATAAATACAGACAAAAAGTAAGCAGAGGTTATACAAGAAACTTCAAGTTAAAAATGCTTGATTAAAATTATTGATGTCAAATTTTAGAATACAGTCATAATAATTGACCCTAAAAAGATTAAATTTATGGAACAATTTACTTGCCTCTAAACCTATGTCTACTAAGAGTCTGTATAGTAACCTAGCTCTAGCCCAAAAGTCATCTACTTTAGTGCAGATTTTACAAAATCTTATTAACTGGGAATAAAAACAATTATAAGTTATTTTACTATCGATATTACTACTAGGGAAAGGAAAGTTTATTACGTTAAAATTAAAATCATCAACTTTGTGATATACTTTAAGTATGCACTGTTCATTAACAATCTCTATATTTATATCAAGAAAATTTTCAACTTGATAATTTACGTTACATTGTGTGAGGGGAATAGAATTAGGGTAAATAAGTTTAGCAACTTGATTAAAATTTAACAAATTGCAAATGAGAATATCATCAATATATCTACTATTAGTACTTAACAATTTAGCAAGTGCAATTTTTTTTTTTTTTTTTTAAATATATAAAATAGTTAAATGAGAGCCAAAATTATTTTATAAAATCACAGTTATACTGAAGAGGTTACAACTATGGCCATTACTGTAGCATATACACATACCTGAACTTTCAAAGGCTTGCTACCCCCACGTGAGGTATGTCTCTCCATGACACCTTTTGTTTGCGCACACTGCTGGAAATTGGAGCACCTCACCACACACCGGCCTTCTCTGTCGATACTTGTTGCGTAGGCTACTGCATCCTTCTGGGTGCACTCTATGGCTCGCTCTAGTGTACTGATTACCTGTCAACAATACAAGTATATTAACAAAGTTACGGTACAGTAAAAGCCCGCAAATTGTGTTTTATTGGATAGCGATTTCACAGATACTTACAAGATATATACTCTCCCATGCACAGTAGTTAGGGGACGTCTGGCCGGCAGGGTTGCCAAATCCCGGCAACCTTGATCTTTCTCTCTCATCCCTATTTCTCCAGGTTTACTATTTCTCCTTTAATCAGCTTTCTAGCTATCTCCCTTATTAAGGAACATAAATAATTGTTGTTTGGTCTGTATCTAACCCCACAGACCCGGATGGTCTCAGAAAAGGTCCCATCGTACTCTCAAAGTGGAACCTGGGTGGCCTCAAAAGAGACACTGCTCTATTTAAAACTTTGAAACTCCTTAAAACCGCAGAAGAGAAAGCTTTGTTGACATGGCGGTACGTCTTTGATGGAGGGGTCACTGTTAAATATAGTTACATATCAGTAAACATTCAGTATTATGCACATATTACAGTACAGTACTTGTATATACAATACAGTAGAAGTATATTGTGAAATACTAACCTGATCATATGTGTGAGTTTCATCATTGTAGAGCATAGTGACATAGCAGTCCTTAATGTCATACAGACGACTGGATATATTGGTGGGTTCTCGGTCTGATTCACGGATTTCTAAGTCCTTAGGAATGGCAAACCCATCTTCATATGTGAGAAGTTCCTTAGCGTAGGACAGGATTGTGTCAAAGATCAGATGAATTCTTTCAACCTGGAAGTAAGGAGAAATTGTTACTCTTGACATCAGTGATTCAGTTATAATAATAAATTGCTCACAATCATATTACAAGATATAGTATATACTGTAGACTAATGTAGAATATTATACATACACACATACATATATCAACTCCCACAGCCCGGCCTTTGAATATTCCCGCCAACCTGCCTACACAGTGGTACGGGCACGTAAATGCCTTGTTTATACATCTTATTGCTTCATATATATCTAACAAACAATAATCAACCAAATATCATGATCACATACAGTTGACCCTCGATTTACGAACGTTCACGCAGCAAAATTTTGGTTTAACTAAGATTGAAAATGACTACCATTTGCTCACTTAACAAACGCCAAAAATCACTTCAACAAACTTTTTACCGAAGGCTAGCCTAGCCCCAAACCTTCTTAACACCCAAACAACTCAACTTGTAGTACATACTGTACACTACTTAAATGTTATTAGTTCAAAATTGTGATAGATTCCAGTGTTTACCAAGCCTACCAGTCATTTTGTCTCATCCACTCAAGTGATTTTCGCAAACAGTGTATTTCCCATTTGAGGGAAATTAACATTGACAAATTTAATTTAATAACACATACCGTACGCACTGCCAATGTAATAGCTAATCTAGAACCTTTTTCCACAAGTTTGTCATGTATATATATGCTATAGCATCATTAATTCATGGTTACAAAAAAAAAAATTCAATGGGGGACAGGAAAATGTCGTCTGCTGCTCTTTCACTTACACCCAATAGTAATCAGTTTCCATCCAGTGAGTCGAAATATTTAAATCGAAGTCATCAAAATACTGTATCACTCATTTCTATATTAATTAATGTTACAGACATATTACTCTCAAATTCTATTCAGTATATTGCCCAATATACATAGTATATATGATGAATAAAACAGAATATATTAGGCCTACAGAGACATTTGGCAAGGATCCTAAAAGATTCGGATCCTTGCCAAATATCTTAAACTTAAGTATTAAGTTTTGATATATGGATTAATGTTTTCCAGTCTTGAATTCATAACACTGTCAATTATGCACCCAAGGCACATACATGCCAACATATACATGGCCTTCATACAAGAATTCTAAATGTACCTGATAGATTCTAACTATTGTAATCAGTTAATAAAATATCAATAGTAAAACTAAAGAACTGAAAAAACAAGAACTTACTAAATCAGGCTCTATTTTTTCCAAGGGGTTTTGAGGCGTTTGTGCCCGCTGCCCTTTAACGTGTATATCGCAGAAGACATCAGATTTCCACGCCTCCTGATCTCCACAATCACAGTACCCGCCGCCAGAAGACGTGCTGATCTTATACCTGAAAAAAAATAATATATAATTAAATTGACTAATGAATAGTAAATATATACATACAAGTTTAAAGACCATTTCGCACAAAGAGAGTGTACTGTAGTTTCAATCTCACGTCCTAAATGGCAGTATTCCAGACGACCCTGTTTTGGACTGTCTTTGTCGTCAACTTCTTTGGTGGTGATGGGCTGGTCTATCAGAGTGAGAACTGAGCGCTCTCTGCCATACCCATAGCTTAATATGACTGTTCCTTTTACTTATATATTTTCTAAATCTCAAGTGACGGCGTCTCTTCCGTGGATTGACCTCCCAATCTACCAAGATTGGAAGCCAAAGCGTCACATTTTTCCTTTGCCCCTCAACTTTCTCTTCATAATTGCTGAGGGGCACAGGGCCCTGGGTGGGGCTTTGGTTTCCCGGGCGTTTCCGCACCCTCCTCAGCTCCCCGCCATGGAGTGGCTTCGGTCACCCAGGCTTTATTGTGGTAGGCAGGGAGGGTTCTGAGGGGGTGCTCGGTTATGGCCTTGGTCTTGCTCGAGGCCTTGGGGCTGTTCGGCCAGGCAGCCTGGGGAACAGCAACAACAACTTCTTCTTTGGTTTGAGACCGGACCGTAGTAATAATAATAAAAGTAATCTGCTTTTTGTTCATCAAAAGCGCAGGTTCTTCCAGTATAGGAATTCAACAGCACTTGGCATACTAAAGTTACAAGAAACATCCACAATGATTATATTCTGTAGTTCTCAGTCATAACACCCCTTTCAAAGTCATTGCTTCTTGCAAAGAGGAAGGTCTTGAACTCTCCTTTAAAGGACTCATAACACCCCTTTCAAAGTCATTGCTTCTTGCAAAGAGGAAAGTCTTCAACTCTCCTTTAAAGGACTCATAACACCCCTTTCAAAGTCATTGCTTCTTGCAAAGAGGAAGTTCTTCAACTCTCCTTTAAAGGACTCAACAGATGCCAACTCCCTCATGGACAATAGTAATCTGTTATACTTGTTAATAACCTCCTAAATAATTTTCCAGGATATCTATATATTACCAGTATGTTTCTGGAATAGATCACCATAGTGTTTCCTCTAGGCCTTACGTTTTCTGTGTAAACAGTCATACCCACTGTAATTATACATCGTTCACCCATAATGTCCTTGCTACAGTCCTTCACACTCTTAGCTAGTTAAAGCCTAGTATAAAAATCTCATTGTTATTATTTGTGCTACTAACTTGTTCTGTAGATCTCTTTCTAGCATTATGTTTGGCGGTCAGGTATTCTTCCCTGCTGCCACCTTCCTTCCATAATTTGAAACTAATTGTTCCACCACCAGAACTTATGTCTGAGTGGATCCTCTATTTTGCCACAGATTTTGTCTGTGGCATCAAGGAGGCTGCGTTCTATAAAGTTCCATTAGCCGTCAGTAGGCACAAACTCTTGAACATTAACCTCTATAACTCACAAACGAGAGTAATCCACCTAATATTCATACCATTTGGGAAGGGTCAGCCAGGGAATAGGAATGGAATTTACAGCCCATTTGGTCTAGCTCTTTTAGAGTTACAGATTTCATGATTTCTGGACTACTAATTTGGAACAGGGTATAGCTGAGGAGAAGGCTTGCTACATGCCACAAGATAATGACAATATGCCATAAATATTGTGAATAAACTAAACATATATATACTTTTGTACATATTTATGAAATGCATCACATTGCCTCCTGGCCCCTTGATGCGTGGCATCAACCAGGCCCGTGGAAGTTTGAAATATGGTCGATTTTCACATATTTAGAAGCGGTTTTTGGTATACAGTAAGAGCAAGAATAGAATTTAAGTTGTGTTTGGTGACTTTTAAGGTTCTCAAATTTGGTGAGCCTAGGTACCTTGCGGAGCTGCTCAGGCGCCCACCGGCACACCATGGTGTAGTTGTGCGTCATGACAATGACCCTTTTCGTCTTGATGAACCAAGGGCTTTCCAGCAGTCTTCTTTCTTTGAGAGGTCATTCTCCTACATGGCTCCGAGGTTGTATAACAGGTTGCCGCTGTCCATGAGACAAATGAGTTCTGTTGAATGCTTCAAGAGACAACTTAAGACTTTTCTCTTTGAGAGAAGCTATGATCTTGAGAGAGGTGTCATGACAGATGGCTATAGAGTTTAGGCTATTTTGCCACTGCTAGTGATTGTTAAATGTGTGTTGTATATAAGCCTTCTTTTGATGCATTGATTTTTGTTCTTTTTTCTTTCTCTTTTCGAGCGCTAGTGAATTCTTCGGAAAAATTGGCGCTTATGAGAAATAAGTAACATGCTTATTATTATTATTATTATATTTTGCACAGTCATATAGAGGGATGTTGATTGGTGACTTTACTGGGCCGAAATTCTTATAAATTTTTCAACTCCCCTAAACCGGTAGGTGCCCGTAAGTCCCCTCCCATAATTACTACCTCCCCTTCCTTGTATCCGACAACCACCCTAAGTAACTCATTCCAAAATTCTTCTTTTACAGCTCTACCTTTAAAAAAAAAAACTACTTGGGTGGCATATGCTGATATAACATTAATAACTCTTGCTCCTACTTTCAGTCTTCGCATAATCAGTCTTTCCTTAAGCCTTTTAACTTCTATCATACAATCCGCCCACCTTTCTGCCACAAGGAAACCCACCCCTCCTGTGTGCCACATTCATATCCCTTCCAAAAGAACTTATAGCATTAATTCTTTCCAATTATTCACCTCACACTCCCCCCTCTCCACCGGGTCTCCTGGGCCCAACATACATCCACTCTACGTCTCTCCAAAATGTCTGCAATCTCACCCATTCTTCCTCTTATTACATACATACACATACATAACATTTTAAGACTGAGTGTTCCACACATAAGTGCAGTTTCAGTCTCTTGTCCTAATGGCGGCGTTCCAGGCAACCCTGTTAAGGGCTGCTTCACTTGTCAAGTTCTTGGATTTGAGATCGGCGCGTATAGTCCGATCCCAGGTCTTCCTCGGTCCACCCCTTGGTGCAGCTCCCTCCACAATCACAGACCTGCATTTTGTCACCCAATTTTGTTCATCCATTCTCTCCACATGTCCATACCATCCCAGTCTACTTGTACGCATCACCTCGCTAATACTCTTTATACCTAAACGTCTCCTCAGCTCAACATTTGTTATTCTATCCTGTAGCCTGGCCCCACACATCCATCTCACCATTCTCATCTCATTACGCTCCATTCTGTTGACATCCTCTACTTTAACGGCCCATGTTTCTGAGGCATACGTCATTGCACTTCTAACACATGAGGCATACACCTTTCCCTTCAGGGGGAGAGGCATTCTTTTCATGGTCAGGATTGGCATCAATTCTCTGAACTTCCCCCAGCCACACCTAATTCTAGCAACAGTGGCAGCCTCGGCCCCACCACCGGCAGAGATGGTATCTCCTAGGTAACAAAACTTGTTCACCAGCTCCAAAGACTCATTTCCAAAATTCACAGCCACCTCTGTACCTATTGTACCTCTGATAATTAATTCCATCATTTCTTGAGGATATGTTGATAATTTCAGATTTGCTCATTGGGAGACCTTCGAAGGGCTGTTCTTGAGCAACAGACACCCTAGTTTAAACATCTTGTTAGGTGCTGATGCATACTTCCATAAAATAGTATAATGCATGCTATCAATATTTCGGGAGTTGATCAAACATCATAGATTACTTACATTTCAACAAATGTATAAAATGACATAAAATCTACAATAATGTACTGTACCTGTGTTTACTATGGGCAGAATTTTTAAAGCAGTCAGCACAGAGGACACAGGTGGGGTCCATTCCACAGTCTCGGCAGCCATATGTGGGATCACCATTCTTGAACACTCTACCACAGAGAGAAGGAGGGTTGTCCAGCTGTTTTACTGTCTGTTGGTCAGTTAAACAATACTGAATTAGTAAATTTAGTACCAGTATTTTCCTCTTTACCTAATAACACAATTGTACACTACCATACAAACTTTACTGAGAAGCTTATTACCTCTGCCAAACAAAGTTTGTTGTGATTATCGCTGTGTCTCTTTCAGCAGGATTTCTCAAAAGTAAAATATGGATTTAACTATCTTCAAAGGCTGTCTCACAGACTTTCATAACTTGGTTAAGCATTTTTTGGCTCTTATATATGCCATTATCTAACGTATCCCCCTTTCCCATATATATATGTTTAATGTTTATTATTACATTCTTATGCCAAACATCTGGGTTCTCTCCTCAAACAAAAGCCACAATAGAATTATTTTGATTTCATGGTACTGCAAATGTTAAGTAGTAGGTGTACAGTAGAAAGCAGGAAATGACTCACCTGATACACCTGGGCTGGATCACCTCCACACATAAACCGCTCCAGAGGGTCAAACAGTAACTTTTGGGCCAAGTCTTCATCAAAAGTTATTCTTAGGCAGTTGCAATTTGGCTGTTAGAAATAGGAACACAAAATAATTAGTATTTGTACCCCAAGAGAATTAAACATATAAATTAAAATGTCTATCTATTGTCAGATGCCATGATCCCCGAAGGGGTGGCCACGAATGAATCGCCTTCATGCATCTTTGTCCTCTGTTTCCAGTGCCCCCTCCTCCCATCCAACACCACTTCCACTCATATACCGTCAACTGGGGCGAATTCTGACGATTTTTATGTGTTTTTATACCATCAAATCAAGTTTTTTGTTTTATCGAAGATCTTAAGTATTGTATGTGAGGCTGGTCCACTAGTGTATCATGTCATAGCGGTAAAAAATAAATAAATAAATAAATTTCTTTTATATATTGTACAGTGTATTTTAAAAATATATAAATATGGGTGTCCAAATTCGTACCCAATCCGGACTTGTGATCTTAATTCGGACATTCATAGAAAACGAAAGCACATGACTACCCTGGGATCCCAGTATGAACACGGACATGTGTGGAGCTAATTCGGTTATGTGTGGGGCTCTTTTGGACTTGTGTGGGCTGTCAAAACTTTGTTATATATATATACCGGGCATTTATATTTTTGTATTTTTACTGTACAGTATATAATACTGTAATAGCATGATTCTTATCCTTCCCTCCCTCCCCATCTCTCTTATATCCCTCTGCCCCACTCTTTCCCCTCTCTCTCTCCCACTCTCATCCCTTAGTGCTCTTTCTCCCACACTCCCCCTCTCTGTATTATTGTTAGTCATTTTAATTAGATGACCTTTACCTCTCTTTGTCTCACTCCCACACTTTCTCCCACCTTCTCTCCTCCCCTCTCTCTTTCTCAGTCTCCCCCCTTCCCCTCTTTTTCCCAACCCCCTCCTTTCTATCATTTTACCTCTATGCTGCTTCACCTCCCTCCTCCCGTTTTTCCTCTCCTCCCTCTCGTTACTACTTCCCCCCCTCGACTCCCTATTTTTCCCTCTCCATCACTTTCTGCTTGTGTTGTTTCCTTTTCTATTTCCACTCAATCAGCTGTGTTTTCATTCTCCTTCCCCTTAACTAGCCAATTCTCCAATTTTCTGTTTCTTATGAAGTTGGAGGAATTTATGTTTTTGTCTCTGTCTGTCTGTCCGTTTGTCTGCAAACAAGATATCTCACTAAGTTATGAACCGATGTTCACAACATTTGGTGGGCAGATAGGATATGTACCAAGGAGGAAGTGATTCAATTTAGGGGGCGGTCGGTAGAGCGCATACTTCCGCCAGCGTAGGCAGCTCACAAAGTTATGAACCGATTCTCACAAAATTTGCTGGACATATAGGATATTTAGCAAGGAAGAAGTGATTCAATTTAGGAGATATCTGTAGAGCACATACCTTTGCCAGCATAGGCAGCTCACAGACTTATGAACCGACTCTCATAAAATTTGCTAGGCATAGAAGATATTTGGAAATGAAGAAATTATTCAATTTAGGAGGCAATCGTTATAGCGCATATCTCCGCCAGCGTAGGCGGAGGTAAGTGCTCTAACGAATGCCTCTCTAGTTTACATTTGTTTATGCTACCTGTTCTGCTTCTCTTCTTTTAGTATGTGGCATATTTTACTATAGTAACATCTACATCTGTTGTTGGCACCGGTTCAATGCAAAAATAGCATATTATTTTCCCTGTCCGAATTCAACCATTTTGCAATAAAAATTTTAATACTTAATTAAATCTCCAATTAATGAACTAATGAAGATAATGCTAATTAGTTATATTGTAGTTTGACACTACTCAATAGAGTACACCAGCACCCATGAGTTTACTATATCTACTCTTTACTATTCCTGGCAAATAAAGTTGGCTAATATTACAAATTTCAATAAATATTTTGTATTTTGTTTTGTTTTATTTTGGTACTTGTATCACTACGGTATATAATAAAGATATTTTACCAAAAAATTAAGAGAAGAGCATAACGAAAAATCAAGTGAAAACTGATTTCTATTATATTCATTTGTTAATTAATTATATATTCAAGTAATTTTTAATTGGGACAAGGTCCGAATTCGCCCCAGTTGACGGTACCTCTTAACCCCATCCTTTCACCTCACTGTCTGCCTCTTCCACTCACACCCTTCCCTTATCAGGGATACACCAAGATCCACTGCTCTTCCTTGTAATTCTTTCATGACTCTATCCATATATAATCTGAACAACCATAGGGACATCATGCACCCTTGCTTTAACCCAACATTCAGATCAAAGAACTTGCTCTGTTCATTCTCCACACGCACTGCTGCTTTTGCACCCTCATACAGTACATGCTTTTTGGCGCTGTCAGCAACTTGCTAACTACCGGTACTCCATATATTCTCAATACTTTCCACAAACCTTCTCTGTCAACTCTGTCACAGGCTTTCATCAGGTCCATAAAGGCAGTATACAACTCTTGTTCGTTCTCCAGATATGTCTCGACAACATATCTCAAATGTAAAACTTGCAAAACAAACCAAATCAGGAACTGCATAATATCAAGACAAAAGAGCTACCGTATATACAAATATTTTAAGCAGTTAAAAAAGACTAGCGCAGGTGCTAAACCACAAATCCGTAGTACTCGGGACTAGAGTTCCCATTTTGATGTTTTCCTGGTTTGTTAAAACTCAAAAATTTGAAATATGGCCATGTGAAGTATCAAAGTTTAACAAAATATAATGAAAAATAAATATATTGAGTTGGCACCAACTTTCACCATGATATTTTGAGGATTTGTGTGCTTCAATATGGTAATATTCTAGATTTGCATTTCCTCTCTCTTGAGATACAATATACTGTATTAGACACAATTTTTGTGGGTGAAAATCATCCGAGGATAAACACTTTTGTTCCCGGCACCATATTCAAAATCTTGCTTATAAGATTCACTATTACATTCATATAAAACAAAAAATTTAAACAAATTCTGATGCCTCTGTTAGAAAGCGTGTGATTTTTTTTTAATTCATATACTGTATAAAAAAAAATATTGCTCAGCATATAACGCAATTGTGATGATTTGAACGCCGAAGAACAATGAAATTCTATATTATCAAACAAATTTCATTATCAAATTTTTCCCAGTTTCATGCATTCATATTGTAATATGGCTTTCCTCTTTCTTATCACATACTTATTACAGTAGATGCGACTACTGTGCATTTAAACAGAGCGAGAGAAAATTGTTTCTTAGCAAACCATCCATTAGAAGCCTAATGAAACAGTCCTGATGTAACTTAATGTAAGTTTCTTGTGCGTCTCAAGGGGTTAAACAACTATATTAACCCTTTAGCGCGAAAGGACGCAATTTGCACTCTTTCTAGGATACTTAAAAGCCTTTGTGATTATCAGGGGTGTTTAGAAACCTTTAGTTTAGTTACTTCAACCTCTGCAGTTGTCTTTCAGCGAGCTGTGGGCAGAAAACTAATTTTGGAGAGGTAATTACGAGATTAAGAGAATTCTACTTCTAAATACTAAACGGCATTAAAGGGTCAAGTACAGGTATACAGTATATAGAAACAAAGCTGTACCTGTGGTGAATATATTTCTGGAACTTTGATGCGCCAATATTCTCTGACATTAAGGGCAGAAAAGCGGCCATCTTTGTGGAGAGTCGCCCATTTCTCCACTAGCTCATCCACCGGAAGAGCCATCGTGTCAACATAAGCACCCTGAAAAACATGTAACATTGTATAACAGTCTACTCTCTTCATGTATGATTAAAATATGTGTTCAGAAAAGCATGCCTAACCATCAAACATTGGCTTATGGCTTGAAAAAGCGCATGTAAGCATCGTATGGTATTTCGTATCATTGGAGGGACTAAAATTACATGTTATTCCTAGATCATTGTACAGTACTGTAGTGATTGTGTTTTGTGAATCACCAAATCAGCCTGCTGAGACCACGCCGATCTAAGTGGCCTTCCTTTCACCACTAACCTGCTGATCACAACTCTCACTACTGTAATTGCACCAGTTATATTATTTTGTTAATCAATTGACTTATTGATTGCTTACTTTGATTTCCTTGGTAACATCATTAGAAGTAGACAGAATGTCTTTTTATTATTTCCTAGTCATATATCGACTTGTATAAGTGATTTGAGAAATGTTATAGAACAAAAGTAAATACAAGCTTAGAAAAACACCCCCTAGACCCCTTCAAGATAATTTGTAAATTTTTGGTAGAAAAATGTTCCGGCCGAAGGCCAATTAGTCTTAAAAGTGCAGGCTCGCTAACGCTCGCCAGGAAATAATCGACACCTAAATGGCACGAAAAGTCTTAAAATTGATAACGAAATGGGGAGAAAGGTGTTAAAATCGCCAAACTAATGGGCCAAACGTCTTATAATATCAAAACTAGTGGGGCTAAACATTAGGGAGAAGGGGGTCCAGAAAAACGGTGTGCCTCCCCTTAATGGGTAAACTGGAAACTGACCAAGCCTGGATTGAAAGGCAAAAACAGGTGGTTACTGATTCATATATCCAGCTGGAGCACAGCCGTATTTCCCTGGTGCAACTTGCAATTGGAAAAATTAGCGAGTGAAGAGTGAAATTGTGAATATAACTTGCTGTCATAGCTTTCCAATATATGTGAGTTGTTTGAAATTGTTAAAACATTACAATATTCACATTTAAATGGATAACTGCATTACAAATCCAATTCAATCTGTATTCATTTCTGATCTGCCCCTATCTATTATTCCTATAATCCTCCAAAGATTTCTCTCTGTATCTCCCACTTCTGTAATTGCTTTCTCATTTAACTTATCTAGTTTACATTGTCTGGTCTTTTAGAGTGTGAATTAATTATATTCTTTCTCAGTGCCCAATCACAATACAGTATATCAACAAATATATGCAAGTTAGCCAGAGACAGATTTCATCCCAAATAGGTAATTTACTAAATTTACTATCTATCTAGCTATCTATTGCCACCAAATAGGTAATTGGCCAGACCTATGAGAGTTCCGTATGAAGCTCAGTGGTCTGGTTAATCTGCTCTACATAACTAAATAGGTAATTTACTATGGTATCTACTTATCTATTTCCAGACACCTTGATCCCCAAGGGGGTAACCATGAATGAATAGCCTCCATGCACCTCTACTATCGATCAGCCGGTGCCCATCTTCCCAACCTACACCACCTTCACTTATATAATACAGTACAGACTATACAGATTGGAGTTGCGAGGTATAAAATTATATTATATACACTGTAGCTCTCAACACCAAACCATGGTAATATCCCTCTCACTACGAGAGGTCCTGTAGACTCCTTCCTTAGCTAAATATATTGATTGGAGATAGCTAGTATTATATATAACATCGATGTCATAGGATTGAGAGCCTAATTAGAGGGATACTTGAGGTAGAGCAAGCCTTTGACTGCAACATATCCTTCAATAGGTTATATAAAAAAAATATATATATATACAGTATAAGTACCAGTACAGTTCTGTATACATGGAAAGTAGTCCAACAGGAGAGTTTCAGTAACGTACCGGAATCAGAATGCCATCACCATCCATTGTCCCCCCCAGATCTTAGCTAAGACAGATTTGTAGACCTGCAGGAAGAAGGACGCACTCCACCCCTGGGGAACATGCAAGTCAACAAAGGTCAGACATCCACAAGATATAATATTATACAGTAATAGTAATAGTTAGCTTTCTCAGTTCAGTTTGACCTACAATGTCAAACAATATACTGATAGTTATTTTAAAAGGTCTGCAGAGGGCTGCGAATTGAGTCGCTTTTACCCCATGGTCAGAAATTTAAAGACTTACGCTAGTCTCAAAAATATAATTTCACTGTTTCACAGTAGCAGGTCAATTCTCGAATAAAAGGGATCTGCAAAAGAGTATTGCATTAGGTACACAGGACTAGGCCATGCAAACTAGATATGATAAAAATATACTTTGAAAAGTAGACAGAATGAAAATAAACACCATGTGAAGAAGAGCACTTTATTGACAACGTTTCGCATATAGCTTCATCAGGCCAAACTAGATATACAGTACCTGTACATGTATACTGTACTGAATGTATAATTATACAGGGGTGACAGAAGTGAGAGATGTATGAACCAATTTATTAGGGATTCTTCAATGCTATTATGCATATGAATGCAGTGAAATGTTTATGATAGCTTCAGAC
Organism: Paralithodes platypus; assembly: GCA_032716605.1. Lineage (NCBI taxonomy): Eukaryota > Metazoa > Arthropoda > Malacostraca > Decapoda > Lithodidae > Paralithodes > Paralithodes platypus. The sequence continues at coordinate 5,497,773 of CM064568.1, forward strand.
TGCTTACCAAGTACACATCCCAGATTGAAAGGCAGTGTGTGCATGTGGGTCACAAGCAAGGAATTCCAAGTACTGGGTATCACTAATTAAAAACGGCTCCACTCTCAAACAAGCCATTTATTCTATGCTAAATGTGACATGTACATTTCAAACATACCGGGTATATACTGTACTGTACAGTACAGTATTTAATTAAGATGACCTTCCCAATATAACAAATTACCTCATAAATAGGGAGGGTTGGGTATTCACCTAGTTCAACTAGTTGTAGCATAGGCTACAGGATTTGAGCTAGACTCATGTTGTCCCGTCTCCAATTCTATTTTTATCCATTTTTACTTGATATTAACCCGGGGAATGCAAAAATGCCCTAGGGGCAAGGGTACTTATTTGTGAATTTCTAGCCTTGGATTCTGACAGAATTTGTTATATTTACGATATAAAGCATTATTGTTTTTCAATGTGCTTTTATTTTACATATATGATGAATACATGAACCTTGAAGAGCGATAAAATAAGTGGGAAAAGCATTTGGGTGGTGAAAATCGTAAATATTTGCCTGACGATCGTATTCTCAGGCGAGAGGAAGCGAGACATACACCCTCCTCTCTCTCTAACTCGACTGAGCTGTCTCAGTGTTATATAAAGACTCTTAACCCAGCAAGTGCGGCAAGACTTATATAAGGCCTACCGGTGGGCTGCGGGAAGCCTTATATAATCCAAGGCCTAAAAAAAAAACATTTAAACCAGCCCAGTATCATTTTTTTTATTTTTTTATTGCCCCTTGGCCATGGCAAATATCACTCCTCCACATCCCCTCCTTCAATTATCACCTATTCTCCCTCTTATTCCCTTGTTTCGGCGATATATTTTCGTGCTATCAATAGCAAGTCATAAGAGGGGTGTGCTTGTACAGTATGTGTTACCAAGCGAATGAAAGAGAGAGTATCGCGCGACAGTGTCTCTCCAGACCTCATGATGTGTGGCAGGCTGCCTGGCTGCCTCAGCCTTTGGTTATGTAACTCCTGATCTAATTTGCCGATTTTGACCATCCAAACGCTGTTTCCACTTGTTTTATTGTTGTATCAGGTTGATATCTTTATAATCAACGTAAAATAGGTGCATATGGATAAGTATTAATGATATTTATGGTAAGATGACGATTTGAGTGACAGGAATCAGTAAAATAGGTCCGCACAGTTCTATGGTGTAATATCCCCCCCCTGCGCACTTCTTAGGTTAAGCAACCCAATTGTGCTACATTACCGCAGGAGAGAAAAATAACGGATAAATTATGAAAGTAAAAGGAAAAAATAATGATAATTGAGAGGTGGGGAAGGAGAGGGGGGGGGGTGAGAAACATATGGATGAGTGGTAGAAAATACTAGAGGGGAATTATCTCACCTAATGACATATTCTGGGATGGATGTAGATTCCTGGCGTACGGTCGTCATGTTTACATAGGGCGATCGCCGCGATTAACTTCGCGTCTATTTTGACGGCAATTTATTTCGGTTATTTGCCCCCTGCTGGCAATGTATATGATGATGACAATATGTCATGGGGGAGTGAGGGGGGGCAAAGCCCCCCTCAACATAATATTGTATCCAAAGGCAGTCAAAATAGACGGAAACATGATTGCAAAGGTCCGCCACCTCCCCCGCCGTCATGTTTACATTTGTCAATCACCGTGGTTAAGTTCGCGTCTATTTTTACGGCGATTTTTTGGCAATAATATTAAGTGCGGGCGTACCGCCAGCCTTGTTTAGACTGCGCGTAGTGGCGTCGGACCTTTGCCATCATGTTCCCGTCTATTTTGACTGCCTTTGGACACAATATGTTGAGGGGGCTGTGCCCCCCTCACCCCCCCCCCCATGACATATTGTCATCATCATATATATTGCCAGCAGGGGGCAAATTAGCGAAAAAATCGCCGTCAAAATAGACGCAAACTTAACCACGGCGATCGACAAATGTAAACATGACGGCGGAAGCGGACCTTTGAAATCATGTTCCCGTCTATTTTGAATGCCATTGGATACAATAATATGTTGCCCCCCTCACCCTCCCATGACATATTGTCATCATCATATATTGCCAGCAGGGGGCAATGTCAAGAGCATTGCAACGTCCCAAAGCTGCTTGTCAGTACAGCTATTTCTTTAGTAATATAAGGGGACTTCACTCTAACATCAATTCTGTACACCAATTTCTTCAAGCAGAATCCCCTACTCTCCTTTTTTTGACAGAGACTCAAGTAACATCCACATCTGACACATCTAGATTTAATTTTCCAGGTTATCAACTGCTCCAAAATTTCAGACCTAAAGGTGGTGTATGTTGCTTCGCAAAATCTGAAATTGCCCTGGAGGAGGTTACTAGTTTCAATTGTCCCTATTTTGATTATTCTATATACAAATTAATTTCTGCTGGTAAATTTAAATACATGTGTTGCATCTACCGTTCCCCAAATACTCCTCCAGAGCAAAGTCTTTTTGATTCTCTGTCCTCACAACTCAGTGTCCTCAACTTAAATGCTTCTTCTGAAATCACTGTGTTGGGTGATTTTAATGTCCATAATGTTGAATGGCTCACTCATTCAGCCAGGACTGATGATGCTGGTCTTGAATGTGAGCTATTTGCAGACTCATTTAATCTCATTCAACTAGTCAACCAACCCACCCGTGTACCAGATAATCCTAATCATAATTCCCACCTACTGGACTTATTTTTAACAACCAATTCAGAAAATTATGATGTTACAGTGAGGTCCCCACTTGGATCTTCTGATCACTGTCTGATACAGGCCACCTGTCTATCACCTACCACACCTTCCCACTCTGAACCTGTTTTGGTGACTAAATGGCATTACGATAGGGCAGACTGGGAGGGTCTTCAAGGTTTCTTTATTGATATTCCCTGGACCTCTTTCTTTTCTAATGATGCACACTCCACCTTGAGCCACATACAAGATTTTGTAAAAATTGGAATGGAAACTTTTATTCCTCATCAAAAGTATAGTAAAAGATCTAATTCACCTAAATGGTTTGACCATAATTGTGCTAGAGTAACTGAACAAAAAGCAATAGCCTACAATGCATTCACGAGATCAAAAACACATGAAGCCTTTAATTACTTTAGAAACATCAGAAATCATGCCAAAACTGTATTAAACCTAACTAAATCAAACTTTCTCCATAAGCAGGCAAATAAACTTCTAAATAATCAAAATGATAACAAAATATTTTGGTCTACTCTTAACTCATTCAAATCCAACTTCACTACTGCTTCATCCATTCCACCATTAAAATCTCCGACTGGCAATCTTGTAAGTGACCCACGAGGTAAAGCTAACCTTCTTGCGGGTATTTCTCCACCAACTCAACCTTAGATGAAATAAATCAAGATGTCCCTGTACTTAATTTTAATTCGCCTGAAATTCCCTCACTTAAGATCCACACCAGACATGTCAAAAACTATTTTGCAGAATCTCTCAGTAGATAAGGCTCCTGGTCCAGATGAAATTCCTCCAATAGTACTTAAGAATTGCTCCTTGGTGCTCGCTCCTGTATTGGCAAAATTTTTCCGTCTGTGTACTCATACCTCATGCTTCCCAGTACCCTAGAAAGAAGCAAACATCCATCTATCTATCTATCTATCTATTGCCTGACGCCGTGATCCCCGAAGGGGTGGCCACGAACGAACCGCCCCCATGCACCTCTGTCCCCAGTCAGTCGACGCCCCTCCCCCCAACCAGCACCGCCTTCGTTCATGTAGTTCCTCACTCCATCCTTCCACCTCATATTCGGTCACCTCTCCCCCTCCACCTCGCTCTCGTACACCCTCTTAGTCATTCTCTCGCTTTCCATACGTTCCATATGGCCGAACCATCTCAAGTTGTTCCTTTTCACACTTTCCAGCACATCTACCTCCACACCACACCTCCTTCTTACTTCCTCATTAGTCTGTCTATCCCTCCATGTAACTCCGCACGCACTCCTTAAGTAATTCATTTCCACTGCTCTCACTCTTGGTCTGAGTCTCTCAACCAACGTCCATGCTTCGCTTCCGTAAGTCAGTGTCGGGATTACCACACTGTCATGCAAGGACTTCTTCACTTCCATACTGACCACCCTATTTCTTGTTACTGCTTTTAGCGTTCCTACAACCCTCTTCCCCTGTTGTACCCTCTCCCGCACCTCTTCATCCATAGTCCCATCTTTACTCAACACACTGCCCAGATACTTAAAAGAGTTGACGATCTCCATAGCCTGACCGTTCACCTTCACCTCACACTCTGTGACTTCACCCCTTTCGAAGACCATAACCTTGCTCTTCCCCGTATTTACCTTCAAATTCCGTTTTTCGCACACTGTTCCAAACTCATTTACCAGACCCTGCAACTCCCATTCATTATCACTCATCAGAACTGTATCATCCGCAAACAGCAGTATAGGTAGCTTCCACTCAATTCCCTCCCTTTTCAGCGATACACCAACATCCACTGCTCTTGATAGTATTTCTTTCATAACTCCATCCATATATACAGTAAACAACCACGGGGACATCACACACCCCTGTTTCAAACCACTGTTCTCTATCCACTCTGTCATAGGCCTTCTCTAAGTCCATAAAGGCAACATACACCTTTTGTTTCTTCTCCAGATACTTCTCCACAACACAATTCAGGGTAAAAATCTGATCTATACATCCTCTTCCCTTCCTAAAACCTCCCTGCTCGTCGCCTATCCATTTCTCCGTTCTCACTCTCACTCTCTCAATCACTACCCTACTGTATACCTTCCCTACTACGCTTAGAAGACATATTCCTCGGTGGTTACCACACACTCCTCTTTCCCCTTTGCCCTTATATAGGGGGACTATTATGCCAGTCTTCCAGTCATCGGGTGCACTCCCCTTCTCCCATGCTAGTTTGCACATTTTCCATACCCATTCTATCACTATCTCACCACCATACCTCAACATTTCCCCACACACTCCATCTGTTCCTGGTGCTTTCCCCAACTTCACTCTTTTCATGGCTTCCCACACTTCTGACCTCCTGATCCCCACCTCCTCCTCCACTACTTCTCTTCTTCTCCCTCCCATACCATATCCAGCTATGTTTGCTGGCTCTTCATTCCTTTCATTTAGCAACTCACTGAAGTACTCCCTCCATCTTTCGACTCTCTCTTGCTTCTCGGCTAGCATTCTCCCATTCTTATCTCCATTAACATGCATCCAGTCCTAAAAAAAGGTGCCTCTTCAGATCCATCAAACTACAGACCAATAGCTATAACTTCCACTCTTGGCAAAGTTTTTGAAATTATATTAAATAATCACATAATTAAGCATCTGGAGAATAATAAATTAATCAGTGATAGGCAATATGGTTTTAGACGATGTCGATCAACTGCAGACATTCTTTGCCTTCTTACGCATCAAATCAACCAAGCTACAGACCAACATGGTGAAACACATACAATAGCACTGGATATATCAAAGGCATTTGATAGAGTCTGGCATCAATCCTTATTGTCGAAGATGTCACACTACGGTCCTTGCATCATTAGTTCCACTAATTTCTTCTTATCTTCATAACAGAAAAATACGTGTAATGGTAGATGGCCTTTATTCTCAATTTCACTCAATAAAATGCTGGTGTTCCCCAGGGATCAGTTTTGGCCCCAACTCTGTTCCTCATTCATATCAATGATCTCATATCTACCACTCATAATCCAATACATTCCTACGCAGATGACTCAACACTCCACAGTTCCTTCACATTTACCAATTCTTTCACCCAACCCGATCTTATAAATTCAAAAATAAACACTGCAATTTCTCTGAACCAGGACCGTTCTAGAATTAATGAATGGGGACAAGAGAATCTAGTTTCCTTTAATGCACAGAAAACCAAGTACATTCAATTTTCTAACCGACAGAATCTCACTGACTCCCATATATTTTTTAATGATGTAAATATTCCCACTTCCCCTAGTATTGACATTCTCGGTGTAACATTAACTACTAACTTGAGCTGAACACATTATGTTAGAAGCTTGCTAAGAATGCCTCTAAAAAACTGGGACTCCTGTACAGAGTTCGAGAATTCTTCACTGACGAGCAGTTGGCCGTAATATATAAAAGTCATGTGCGCTCTCAGATGGATTACTGTTCACCTCTGTGGGGTGGAAGTGGAGTGGTTGCATTGAGGCAGTTGGACAAAATTCAAAATAAAGCTATTCGATTAATCAATAACCCTGCAATCACACAGGACCTTCCTACATTAGCCATACGAAGAAACGTTGCATCCCTTGCATTATTCTACAGTATTTTCAC
>CM064568.1:5504214-5616908 GCA_032716605.1 Paralithodes platypus
ATGTCATAGCGGTAAAAAATAAATAAATAAATAAATTTCTTTTATATATTGTACAGTGTATTTGTAAAAAATATATAAATATGGGTGTCCAAATTCGTACCCAATCCGGACTTGGGATCTTAATTCGGACATTCATAGAAAACGAAAGCACATGACTCCCCTGGGATCCCAGTATGAACACGGACATGTGTGGAGCTAATTCGGTTATGTGTGGGGCTCATTTGGACTTGTGTGGGCTGTCAAAACTTTGTTATATATATACCGGGCATTTATATTTTTGTATTTTTACTGTAACAGTATAAAATACTGTAATAGCATGATTCTTATCCTTCCCTCCCTCCCAATCTCTCTTATATCCCTCTGCCCCACTCTTTCCCCTCTCTCTCTCCCACTCTCATCCCTTAGTGCTCTTTCTCCCACACTCCCCCTCTCTGTATTATTGTTAGTCATTTTAATTAGATGACCTTTACCTCTCTTTGTCTCACTCCCACACTTTCTCCCACCTTCTCTCCTCCCCTCTCGCTTTCTCAGCTCCCCCCTTCCCCTCTTTTTTCCCAACCCCCTCCTTTCTATCATTTTACCTCTATGCTGCTTCACCTCCCTCCTCCCGTTTTTCCTCTCCTCCCTCTCGTTACTACTTCCCCCCCTCGACTCCCTATTTTTCCCTCTCCATCACGTTTCTGCTTGTGTTGTTTCCTTTTCCATTTATACTCAATCAGCTGTGCTATCATCTTCTCCTCAACTAGCCAATTCTCCACTTTCTGTTTCTTATGAAGTTGAAGGAGGTTATGCTTTTGTCTCTGTTTGTCTGTCTGTCTGTCCGTCTGTCTGCAAACAAGATAGCTCACTAAGTTATGAACCGATTTTCACAACATTTGGTGGGCAGATAGGATATGTACCAAGGAGGAAGTGATTCAATTTAGGAGGCGATTGGTAGAGCGCATACCTCCACCAGCGTAGGCAGCTCACAAAGTTATGAACCGATTCTCTCAAAATTTGCTGGGCATAGAGGATATTTAGCAAGGAAGAAGTGATTCAATTTAGGAGATATCTGTAGAGCACATACCTTTGCCAGCATAGGCAGCTCACAGACTTATGAACCGACTCTCATACAATTTGCTAGGCATAGAAGATATTTGGGCAAGGAAGAAATTATTCAACTTAGGAAGCGATCGTTATAGCGTATACCTCCGCCAGCTTAAGCGAAGGTAAGCGCTCTAACGAGTGCCTCTCTAGTTTACATTTGTTTATGCTACCTGTTCTGCTTCTCTTCTTTTAGTATGTGGCATATTTTACTATAGTAACATCTACATCTGTTGTTGGCACCGGTTCAATGCAAAAATAGCATATTATTTTCCCTGTCCGAATTCAACCATTTTGCAATAAAAAATTTAATACTTAATTAAATCTCCAATTAATGAACTAATGAAGATAATGCTAATTAGTTATATTGTAGTTTGACACTACTCAATAGAGTACACCAGCACCCATGAGTTTACTATATCTACTCTTTACTATTCCTGGCAAATAAAGTTGGCTAATATTACAAATTTCAATAAATATTTTGTATTTTGTTTTGTTTTATTTTGGTACTTGTATCGCTACGGTATATAATAAAGATATTTTACCAAAAAATTAAGAGAAGAGCATAACGAAAAATCAAGTGAAAACTGATTTCTATTATATTCATTTGTTTAATTAATTATATATTCAAGTAATTTTTAATTGGGACAAGGTCCGAATTCGCCCCAGTTGACGGTACCTCTTAACCCCATCCTTTCACCTCACTGTCTGCCTCTTCCACTCACACCCTTCCCTTATCAGGGATACACCAAGAATCCACTGCTCTTCCTTGTAATTCTTTCATGACTCTATCCATATATAATCTGAACAACCATAGGGACATCATGCACCCCGTGCTTTAACACAACATTCAGATCAAAGAACTTGCTCTGTTCATTCTCCACACGCACTGCTGCTTTTGCACCCTCATACAGTACATGCTTTTTGGCGCTGTCAGCAACTTGCTAACTACCGGTACTCCATATATTCTCAATACTTTCCACAAACCTTCTCTGTCAAACTCTGTCACAGGCTTTAATCCAGGTCCATAAAGGCAGTATACAACTCTTGTTCGTTCTCCAGATATGTCTCGACAACATATCTCAAATGTAAAACTTGCAAAAACAAACCAAATCAGGAAACTGCATAATATCAAGACAAAAGAGCTACCGTATATACAAATATTTAAGCAGTTAAAAAAGACTAGCGCAGGTGCTAAACCACAAATCCGTAGTACTCGGGACTAGAGTTCCCATTTTGATGTTTTCCTGGTTTGTTAAAACTCAAAAATTTGAAATATGGCCATGTGAAGTATCAAAGTTTAACAAAATATAATGAAAAATAAATATATTGAGTTGGCACCAACTTTCACCATGATATTTTGAGGATTTGTGTGCTTCAATATGGTAATATTCTAGATTTGCATTCCTCTCTCTTGAGATACAATATACTGTATTAGACACAATTTTTGTGGGTGAAAATCATCCGAGGATAAACACTTTTGTTCCCGGCACCATATTCAAAATCTTGCTTATAAGATTCACTATTACATTCATATAAAACAAAAAATTTAAACAAATTCTGATGCCTCTGTTAGAAAGCGTGTGATTTTTTTTTAATTCATATACTGTATAAAAAAAAAATATTGCTCAGCATATAACGCAATTGTGATGATTTGAACGCCGAAGAACAATGAAATTCTATATTATCAAACAAATTTCATTATCAAATTTTTTCCCAGTTACATGCATTCATATTGTAATATGGCTTTCCTCTTTCTTATCACATACTTATTACAGTAGATGCGACTACTGTGCATTTAAACAGAGCGAGAGAAAATTGTTTCTTAGCAAACCATCCATTAGAAGCCTAATGAAACAGTCCTGATGTAACTTAATGTAAGTTTCTTGTGCGTCTCAAGGGGTTAAACAACTATATTAACCCTTTAGCGCGAAAGGACGCAATTTGCACTCTTTCTAGGATACTTAAAAGCCTTTGTGATTATCAGGGGTGTTTAGAAACCTTTAGTTTAGTTACTTCAACCTCTGCAGTTGTCTTTCAGCGAGCTGTGGGCAGAAAACTAATTTTGGAGAGGTAATTACGAGATTAAGAGAATTCTACTTCTAAATACTAAACGGCATTAAAGGGTCAAGTACAGGTATACAGTATATAGAAACAAAGCTGTACCTGTGGTGAATATATTTCTGGAACTTGATGCGCCAATATTCTCTGACATTAAGGGCAGAAAAGCGGCCATCTTTGTGGAGAGTCGCCCATTTCTCCACTAGCTCATCCACCGGAAGAGCCATCGTGTCAACATAAGCACCCTGAAAAACATGTAACATTGTATAACAGTCTACTCTCTTCATGTATGATTAAAATATGTGTTCAGAAAAGCATGCCTAACCATCAAACATTGGCTTATGGCTTGAAAAAGCGCATGTAAGCATCGTATGGTATTTCGTATCATTGGAGGGACTAAAATTACATGTTATTCCTAGATCATTGTACAGTACTGTAGTGATTGTGTTTTGTGAATCACCAAATCAGCCTGCTGAGACCACGCCGATCTAAGTGGCCTTCCTTTCACCACTAACCTGCTGATCACAACTCTCACTACTGTAATTGCACCAGTTATATTATTTTGTTAATCAATTGACTTATTGATTGCTTACTTTGATTTCCTTGGTAACATCATTAGAAGTAGACAGAATGTCTTTTTATTATTTCCTAGTCATATATCGACTTGTATAAGTGATTTGAGAAATGTTATAGAACAAAAGTAAATACAAGCTTAGAAAAACACCCCCTAGACCCCTTCAAGATAAATTTGTAAATTTTTTGGTAGAAAAATGTTCCGGCCGAAGGCCAATTAGTCTTAAAAGTGCAGGCTCGCTAACGCTCGCCAGGAAATAATCGACACCTAAATGGCACGAAAAGTCTTAAAATTGATAACGAAATGGGGAGAAAGGTGTTAAAATCGCCAAACTAATGGGCCAAACGTCTTATAATATCAAAACTAGTGGGGCTAAACATTAGGGAGAAGGGGGTCCAGAAAAACGGTGTGCCTCCCCTTAATGGGTAAACTGGAAACTGACCAAGCCTGGATTGAAAGGCAAAAACAGGTGGTTACTGATTCATATATCCAGCTGGAGCACAGCCGTATTTCCCTGGTGCAACTTGCAATTGGAAAAATTAGCGAGTGAAGAGTGAAATTGTGAATATAACTTGCTGTCATAGCTTTCCAATATATGTGAGTTGTTTGAAATTGTTAAAACATTACAATATTCACATTTAAATGGATAACTGCATTAAAAATCCAATTCAATCTGTATTCATTTCTGATCTGCCCCTATCTATTATTCCTATAATCCTCCAAAGATTTCTCTCTGTATCTCCCACTTCTGTAATTGCTTTCTCATTTAACTTATCTAGTTTACATTGTCTGGTCTTTTAGAGTGTGAATTAATTATATTCTTTCTCAGTGCCCAATCACAATATATCAACAAATATATGCAAGTTAGCCAGAGACAGATTTCATCCCAAATAGGTAATTTACTAAATTTACTATCTATCTAGCTATCTATTGCCACCAAATAGGTAATTGGCCAGACCTATGAGAGTTCCGTATGAAGCTCAGTGGTCTGGTTAATCTGCTCTACATAACTAAATAGGTAATTTACTATGGTATCTACTTATCTATTTCCAGACACCTTGATCCCCAAGGGGGTAACCATGAATGAATAGCCTCCATGCACCTCTACTATCGATCAGCCGGTGCCCATCCTCCCAACCTACACCACCTTCACTTATATAATACAGTACAGACTATACAGATTGGAGTTGCGAGGTATAAAATTATATTATATACACTGTAGCTCTCAACACCAAACCATGGTAATATCCCTCTCACTACGAGAGGTCCTGTAGACTCCTTCCTTAGCTAAATATATTGATTGGAGATAGCTAGTATTATATATAACATCGATGTCATAGGATTGAGAGCCTAATTAGAGGGATACTTGAGGTAGAGCAAGCCTTTGACTGCAACATATCCTTCAATAGGTTATATAAAAAAAATATATATACAGTATAAGTACCAGTACAGTTCTGTATACATGGAAAGTAGTCCAACAGGAGAGTTTCAGTAACGTACCGGAATCAGAATGCCATCACCATCCATTGTCCCCCCCAGATCTTAGCTAAGACAGATTTGTAGACCCGCAGGAAGAAGGACGCACTCCACCCCTGGGGAACATGCAAGTCAACAAAGGTCAGACATCCACAAGATATAATATTATACAGTAATAGTAATAGTTAGCTTTCTCAGTTCAGTTTGACCTACAATGTCAAACAATATACTGATAGTTATTTTAAAAGGTCTGCAGAGGGCTGCGAATTGAGTCGCTTTTACCCCATGGTCAGAAATTTAAAGACTTACGCTAGTCTCAAAAATATAATTTCACTGTTTCACAGTAGCAGGTCAATTCTCGAATAAAAGGGATCTGCAAAAGAGTATTGCATTAGGTACACAGGACTAGGCCATGCAAACTAGATATGATAAAAATATACTTTGAAAAGTAGACAGAATGAAAATAAACACCATGTGAAGAAGAGCACTTTATTGACAACGTTTCGCATATAGCTTCATCAGGCCAAACTAGATATACAGTACCTGTACATGTATACTGTACTGAATGTATAATTATACAGGGGTGACAGAAGTGAGAGATGTATGAACCAATTTATTAGGGATTCTTCAATGCTATTATGCATATGAATGCAGTGAAATGTTTATGATAGCTTCAGACTGCTTACCAAGTACACATCCCAGATTGAAAGGCAGTGTGTGCATGTGGGTCACAAGCAAGGAATTCCAAGTACTGGGTATCACTAATTAAAAACGGCTCCACTCTCAAACAAGCCATTTATTCTATGCTAAATGTGACATGTACATTTCAAACATACCGGGTATATACTGTACTGTACAGTACAGTATTTAATTAAGATGACCTTCCCAATATAACAAATTACCTCATAAATAGGGAGGGTTGGGTATTCACCTAGTTCAACTAGTTGTAGCATAGGCTACAGGATTTGAGCTAGACTCATGTTGTCCCGTCTCCAATTCTATTTTTATCCATTTTTACTTGATATTAACCCGGGGAATGCAAAAATGCCCTAGGGGCAAGGGTACTTATTTGTGAATTTCTAGCCTTGGATTCTGACAGAATTTGTTATATTTACGATATAAAGCATTATTTTTTCAATGTGCTTTATTTTACATATATGATGAATACATGAACCTTGAAGAGCGATAAAATAAGTGGGAAAAGCATTTGGGTGGTGAAAATCGTAAATATTTGCCTGACGATCGTATTCTCAGGCGAGAGGAAGCGAGACATACACCCTCCTCTCTCTCTAACTCGACTGAGCTGTCTCAGTGTTATATAAAGACTCTTAACCCAGCAAGTGCGGCAAGACTTATATAAGGCCTACCGGTGGGCTGCGGGAAGCCTTATATAATCCAAGGCCTAAAAAAAAAACATTTAAACCAGCCCAGTATCATTTTTTTTATTTTATTTTTTTTATTTTTTTATTGCCCCTTGGCCATGGCAAATATCACTCCTCCACATCCCCTCCTTCAATTATCACCTATTCTCCCTCTTATTCCCTTGTTTCGGCGATATATTTTCGTGCTATCAATAGCAAGTCATAAGAGGGGTGTGCTTGTACAGTATGTGTTACCAAGCGAATGAAAGAGAGAGTATCGCGCGACAGTGTCTCTCCAGACCTCATGATGTGTGGCAGGCTGCCTGGCTGCCTCAGCCTTTGGTTATGTAACTCCTGATCTAATTTGCCGATTTTGACCATCCAAACGCTGTTTCCACTTGTTTTATTGTTGTATCAGGTTGATATCTTTATAATCAACGTAAAATAGGTGCATATGGATAAGTATTAATGATATTTATGGTAAGATGACGATTTGAGTGACAGGAATCAGTAAAATAGGTCCGCACAGTTCTATGGTGTAATATCCCCCCCCTGCGCACTTCTTAGGTTAAGCAACCCAATTGTGCTACATTACCGCAGGAGAGAAAAATAACGGATAAATTATGAAAGTAAAAGGAAAAAATAATGATAATTGAGAGGTGGGGAAGGAGAGGGGGGGGGGTGAGAAACATATGGATGAGTGGTAGAAAATACTAGAGGGGAATTATCTCACCTAATGACATATTCTGGGATGGATGTAGATTCCTGGCGTACGGTCGTCATGTTTACATAGGGCGATCGCCGCGATTAACTTCGCGTCTATTTTGACGGCAATTTATTTCGGTTATTTGCCCCCTGCTGGCAATGTATATGATGATGACAATATGTCATGGGGGAGTGAGGGGGGGCAAAGCCCCCCTCAACATAATATTGTATCCAAAGGCAGTCAAAATAGACGGAAACATGATTGCAAAGGTCCGCCACCTCCCCCGCCGTCATGTTTACATTTGTCAATCACCGTGGTTAAGTTCGCGTCTATTTTTACGGCAATTTTTTGGCAATAATATTAAGTGCGGGCGTACCGCCAGCCTTGTTTAGACTGCGCGTAGTGGCGTCGGACCTTTGCCATCATGTTCCCGTCTATTTTGACTGCCTTTGGACACAATATGTTGAGGGGGCTGTGCCCCCCTCACCCCCCCCCCCATGACATATTGTCATCATCATATATATTGCCAGCAGGGGGCAAATTAGCGAAAAAATCGCCGTCAAAATAGACGCAAACTTAACCACGGCGATCGACAAATGTAAACATGACGGCGGCAGCGGACCTTTGAAATCATGTTCCCGTCTATTTTGAATGCCATTGGATACAATAATATGTTGCCCCCCTCACCCTCCCATGACATATTGTCATCATCATATATATTGCCAGCAGGGGGCAATGTCAAGAGCATTGCAACGTCCCAAAGCTGCTTGTCAGTACAGCTATTTCTTTAGTAATATAAGGGGACTTCACTCTAACATCAATTCTGTACACCAATTTCTTCAAGCAGAATCCCCTACTCTCCTTTTTTTGACAGAGACTCAAGTAACATCCACATCTGACACATCTAGATTTAATTTTCCAGGTTATCAACTGCTCCAAAATTTCAGACCTAAAGGTGGTGTATGTTGCTTCGCAAAATCTGAAATTGCCCTGGAGGAGGTTACTAGTTTCAATTGTCCCTATTTTGATTATTCTATATACAAATTAATTTCTGCTGGTAAATTTAAATACATGTGTTGCATCTACCGTTCCCCAAATACTCCTCCAGAGCAAAGTCTTTTTGATTCTCTGTCCTCACAACTCAGTGTCCTCAACTTAAATGCTTCTTCTGAAATCACTGTGTTGGGTGATTTTAATGTCCATAATGTTGAATGGCTCACTCATTCAGCCAGGACTGATGATGCTGGTCTTGAATGTGAGCTATTTGCAGACTCATTTAATCTCATTCAACTAGTCAACCAACCCACCCGTGTACCAGATAATCCTAATCATAATTCCCACCTACTGGACTTATTTTTAACAACCAATTCAGAAAATTATGATGTTACAGTGAGGTCCCCACTTGGATCTTCTGATCACTGTCTGATACAGGCCACCTGTCTATCACCTACCACACCTTCCCACTCTGAACCTGTTTTGGTGACTAAATGGCATTACGATAGGGCAGACTGGGAGGGTCTTCAAGGTTTCTTTATTGATATTCCCTGGACCTCTTTCTTTTCTAATGATGCACACTCCACCTTGAGCCACATACAAGATTTTGTAAAAATTGGAATGGAAACTTTTATTCCTCATCAAAAGTATAGTAAAAGATCTAATTCACCTAAATGGTTTGACCATAATTGTGCTAGAGTAACTGAACAAAAAGCAATAGCCTACAATGCATTCACGAGATCAAAAACACATGAAGCCTTTAATTACTTTAGAAACATCAGAAATCATGCCAAAACTGTATTAAACCTAACTAAATCAAACTTTCTCCATAAGCAGGCAAATAAACTTCTAAATAATCAAAATGATAACAAAATATTTTGGTCTACTCTTAACTCATTCAAATCCAACTTCACTACTGCTTCATCCATTCCACCATTAAAATCTCCGACTGGCAATCTTGTAAGTGACCCACGAGGTAAAGCTAACCTTCTTGCGGATATTTTCTCCACCAACTCAACCTTAGATGAAATAAATCAAGATGTCCCTGTACTTAATTTTAATTCGCCTGAAATTCCCTCACTTAAGATCCACACCAGACATGTCAAAACTATTTTGCAGAATCTCTCAGTAGATAAGGCTCCTGGTCCAGATGAAATTCCTCCAATAGTACTTAAGAATTGCTCCTTGGTGCTCGCTCCTGTATTGGCAAAATTTTTCCGTCTGTGTACTCATACCTCATGCTTCCCAGTACCCTAGAAAGAAGCAAACATCCATCTATCTATCTATCTATCTATTGCCTGACGCCGTGATCCCCGAAGGGGTGGCCACGAACGAACCGCCCCCATGCACCTCTGTCCCCAGTCAGTCGACGCCCCTCCCCCCAACCAGCACCGCCTTCGTTCATGTAGTTCCTCACTCCATCCTTCCACCTCATATTCGGTCACCTCTCCCCCTCTGTCCCTCCACCTCGCTCTCGTACACCCTCTTAGTCATTCTCTCGCTTTCCATACGTTCCATATGGCCGAACCATCTCAAGTTGTTCCTTTTCACACTTTCCAGCACATCTACCTCCACACCACACCTCCTTCTTACTTCCTCATTAGTCTGTCTATCCCTCCATGTAACTCCGCACGCACTCCTTAAGTAATTCATTTCCACTGCTCTCACTCTTGGTCTGAGTCTCTCAACCAACGTCCATGCTTCGCTTCCGTAAGTCAGTGTCGGGATTACCACACTGTCATGCAAGGACTTCTTCACTTCCATACTGACCACCCTATTTCTTGTTACTGCTTTTAGCGTTCCTACAACCCTCTTCCCCTGTTGTACCCTCTCCCGCACCTCTTCATCCATAGTCCCATCTTTACTCAACACACTGCCCAGATACTTAAAAGAGTTGACGATCTCCATAGCCTGACCGTTCACCTTCACCTCACACTCTGTGACTTCACCCCTTTCGAAGACCATAACCTTGCTCTTCCCCGTATTTACCTTCAAATTCCGTTTTTCGCACACTGTTCCAAACTCATTTACCAGACCCTGCAACTCCCATTCATTATCACTCATCAGAACTGTATCATCCGCAAACAGCAGTATAGGTAGCTTCCACTCAATTCCCTCCCTTTTCAGCGATACACCAACATCCACTGCTCTTGATAGTATTTCTTTCATAACTCCATCCATATATACAGTAAACAACCACGGGGACATCACACACCCTGTTTCAAACCAACATTCAGGTCAAAGAACTCGCTCTGCTCACTCTCCACACGTACTGCCGCCTTTGCACCCTCATACATGCTCTTCACTGCTTTCAGCAACTTGCCCTCTACTCCGTATATTCTAAGTACTTTCCACAAACCTTCTCTATCCACTCTGTCATAGGCCTTCTCTAAGTCCATAAAGGCAACATACACCTTTTGTTTCTTCTCCAGATACTTCTCCACAACACAATTCAGGGTAAAAATCTGATCTACATCCTCTTCCCTTCCTAAAACCTCCCTGCTCGTCGCCTATCCATTTCTCCGTTCTCACTCTCACTCTCTCAATCACTACCCTACTGTATACCTTCCCTACTACGCTTAGAAGACATATTCCTCGGTGGTTACCACACACTCCTCTTTCCCCTTTGCCCTTATATAGGGGGACTATTATGCCAGTCTTCCAGTCATCGGGTGCACTCCCCTTCTCCCATGCTAGTTTGCACATTTTCCATACCCATTCTATCACTATCTCACCACCATACCTCAACATTTCCCCACACACTCCATCTGTTCCTGGTGCTTTCCCCAACTTCACTCTTTTCATGGCTTCCCACACTTCTGACCTCCTGATCCCCACCTCCTCCTCCACTACTTCTCTTCTTCTCCCTCCCATACCATATCCAGCTATGTTTGCTGGCTCTTCATTCCTTTCATTTAGCAACTCACTGAAGTACTCCCTCCATCTTTCGACTCTCTCTTGCTTCTCGGCTAGCATTCTCCCATTCTTATCTCCATTAACATCCATCCAGTTCCTAAAAAAGGTGCCTCTTCAGATCCATCAAACTACAGACCAATAGCTATAACTTCCACTCTTGGCAAAGTTTTTGAAATTATATTAAATAATCACATAATTAAGCATCTGGAGAATAATAAATTAATCAGTGATAGGCAATATGGTTTTAGACGATGTCGATCAACTGCAGACATTCTTTGCCTTCTTACGCATCAAATCAACCAAGCTACAGACCAACATGGTGAAACACATACAATAGCACTGGATATATCAAAGGCATTTGATAGAGTCTGGCATCAATCCTTATTGTCGAAGATGTCACACTACGGCCTTGCATCATTAGTTCCACTAATTTCTTCTTATCTTCATAACAGAAAAATACGTGTAATGGTAGATGGCCTTTATTCTCAATTTCACTCAATAAATGCTGGTGTTCCCCAGGGATCAGTTTTGGCCCCAACTCTGTTCCTCATTCATATCAATGATCTCATATCTACCACTCATAATCCAATACATTCCTACGCAGATGACTCAACACTCCACAGTTCCTTCACATTTACCAATTCTTTCACCCAACCCGATCTTATAAATTCAAAAATAAACACTGCAATTTCTCTGAACCAGGACCTTTCTAGAATTAATGAATGGGGACAAGAGAATCTAGTTTCCTTTAATGCACAGAAAACCAAGTACATTCAATTTTCTAACCGACAGAATCTCACTGACTCCCATATATTTTTTAATGATGTAAATATTCCCACTTCCCCTAGTATTGACATTCTCGGTGTAACATTAACTACTAACTTGAGCTGGACACATTATGTTAGAAGCATTGCTAAGAATGCCTCTAAAAAACTGGGACTCCTGTACAGAGTTCGAGAATTCTTCACTGACGAGCAGTTGGCCGTAATATATAAAAGTCATGTGCGCTCTCAGATGGATTACTGTTCACCTCTGTGGGGTGGAAGTGGAGTGGTTGCATTGAGGCAGTTGGACAAAATTCAAAATAAAGCTATTAGATTAATCAATAACCCTGCAATCACACAGGACCTTCCTACATTAGCCATACGAAGAAACGTTGCATCCCTTGCATTATTCTACAGATATTTTCACAGCAATTGTTCCGAGGAACTTGCTTCAATTGTGCCGCCTCTCCACATCTTTCCCCGTAGAACTAGGGCAGCTGAGAGCGCCCATGAATTTACACTTTCTCCTCCACAATGCAGAACTTCTGCTTATCAGAATTCATTTATCCCCAGAGCTACTACTCTTTGGAATTCACTTCCCTCGAATTGCTTTCCACAAACTTACAATCTACAAATGTTTAAATCCAGTTGTTACAAACATTTTATGAATGGAGAATGCCTTTAGGCACATGGACCTTTTTGTTTTATCTGTGTTTTTCCTTCCTCCGTTCATTGTCTCTTTTAAAAAAAAAAAAAAAAAAAAAAAAAAAAAAATAACCGAATAAATCGCCGTCAAAGTAGACACGAAGTTAACCGCGGCGATCGCCCTATGTAAACATGACGACCGTACGCCCGGAATCTACATCCATCCCCAAAGCCCCCCATTAACATATTATTGTGGCCAGCCCTATGGGAGCTCTTTTGGGGAGCTCAGTGGTCTGGTTAAACTTCTCAAAAAAAAAAAAAAAAAAAAAAAAAAAAAAAAAATATATATATATATATATATATATATATATATATATATATATATATATATATATATATATATATATATATATATATATATATATACCGGTATATATATATATATTATAATTATTATTGTATCCAAAGGCAGTCAAAATAGACGGGAACATGATGGCAAAGGTCCGACGCCACTACGCGTAGTGTAAACAAGGCTGGCGAACTCTACATTCTACCCCATATTCCTTTGTTTTGAGAGCTCCTGGGGTGTTTTGGAAGGGAATTTTGATGGTCTTGTTTCTGTAAGGCCTATCGCTTTTGCGCCCCTTCCATGAGGCCTATCGTGGTTCTTGGGTTAATAGCATGGATATTTATTGCTCTCACCACGGTCACCACCTCCCCCTTCAAACTATTTCAACCCTCTACACTCCTATGTGGGAAGCTTAATTTTTTCAAGTTTGATTTGCATCTTGTTTTTCTTAACTTATATTCATGTCCTCTGGTTTTAACCTTATCCCTCTCAATAAAGTATACTTTGTCAACCTATTCTATGCCCCTAACAGGCTAACACACCTGAAGCAGTTTCCAGTTTGATGCTTACCACCATGCACTCCCAGCTCAATAGCTGGGCTAAGGTAGGTGCCCTGATGATCAGGGGCTTCAATGCATACATAGGCCTATACATCATTATCATCCCTCCACTCCCTCAACATGGGAGACCAAGTTTCTCCAATCTTTCTCATAGGCTACTGTAATTCCCTCATTGTTGGTATCATCTTGGTGGCAACTCTCTGCACTTTCTCCAGCTTGTTGATATGTTTCTTCAGGTGTGGTGACCATACTACCGCTGCGTATTGGATAGCATTTCTTTGTGTAAGTAGTTGAAGACTATAGGCTGCTCCAATAATCTTGTTAATGTGTTTTACCGGTGGCAGCTCATCTCTTACAATACCGGTAATTCATAGATCTTTCTCCTCATTTGCCTTTTTGATAGTTTCATTGCCCATTTTGTACTCCCATGTAGGTCTGTTTTTACTCTTCCCCATTTTTAAAACATGACACTTTTTAGCATTAAATTTCATTTTTTAGTACTGGCTCCAGTCGTAGCCTAAAGTTTATGTCACCTTGTAAATCCTTGCAGTTATTTATGCAGTTAATAAGTTTCATAATTTTCGCCCCATATTTTTTTCCTTGGGATACAGGATGGGTCGAGGGAAAGAGATCAATATAGGCCTACAGTATATGAGGATGATAATAAGTCAAGGGGGAGTGAGGGGTAACTAATTTACCCCACAATTTCCATCACCTATAAAAGCGTGTTCACCCAATAAATGGCGCCGTATCTTCAAATTGATAGATAATGGGTAAGTTAATGCAAATCCTCCACTCAAACCATGAAAAACAATATCGGTCAATTAAAATGTAAAACTTGCAAACTAAACAAACCAAAATTGGGACAAGGACAATATAAAGTCAAATTAAATTATCAAAATCGCTATGTGGAAACAACGCTTACTAAAATGAAAATTATCAAATAAAAGAACACAATCCACCACATAGGGTGTACATTACTACATGAGCAAGTTAATCTGTTTCCCAAGCAAACTAATCGCACATATAACAACGCACTATCGTCACGTTAAAGGAAGTAGTCAAGTTTGGGAAGTCCGGGACGTTCTGGCAAATTTTTACTAAACTCTGCATGAATAAAGAAACTACATGTTAAATGTCAAAATATTATTTAAAATCAAATTTGCAACATGACAAGACATTAACAATAGTACAAAATACAAATATTGATAAGATATCTATACTATTACAAAATAATATATAAAATACAGTACAGCACTCACTAACGATAGTGCTATCGGGTAGGTACCTGTAAGCATAGCATGCCTCAAGTGACCCCTATCAAGAACTACCCTACAAATAACCTACATTTATAGCACAAATAAACTAAGGAAATCGCAAAAGTAAGCAATTGATACTATCGACAATGAATACATATAATATAAAGACAAATAATTGCAAAATAAGAAGTAACAACAGATTTAAACAAAGAGTACTCTTTTAACAAGAACAATAAATTTAAAAAATCATCAATATTAATATTAATAATAATAATAATAATAATAATAATAATAATAATAATAATAGAAAAAGATAAACAATAAATACAGACAAAAAGTAAGCAGAGGTTATACAAGAAACTTCAAGTTAAAAATGCTTGATTAAAATTATTGATGTCAAATTTTAGAATACAGTCACAATAATTGACCCTAAAAAGATTAAATTTATGGAACAATTTACTTGCCTCAAAACCTCTGTCCACTAAGAGTCTGTATAGTAACCTAGCTCTAGCCCAAAAGTCATCTACTTTAGTGCAGATTTTACAAAATCTTATTAATTGGGAATAAAAACAATTATAAGTTATTTTACTATCGATATTACTACTAGGGAAAGGAAAGTTTATTACGTTAAAATTAAAATCATCAACTTTGTGATATACTTTAAGTATGCACTGTTCATTAACAATCTCTATATTTATATCAAGAAAATGTTCAACTTTATAATTTACATTACATTGTGTGAGGGGAATAGAATTAGGGTAAATAAGTTTAGCAACTTGATTAAAATTTAACAAATTGCAAACAAGAATATCATCAATATATCTACTATTATTACTTAACAGTTTAGCAAGTGCTAATTTTTCTGGAATTTTATTTTTCTTGCTACTGTCAACTAAGTCTTTTATATATTTAAATTCTAAAGCAAGCAAGAATAAGTCTGCAATTAAAGGGCTAGCATTTCCACCAGGAAATACAGGAGATGCAACAATATAGGTAGCAAATTTCTAATGGTAGTTTTGGGTTCCTATCATCATATGCTTCATTTCTATATACTTTTTTATCCCCGGGGGGAAAAAAAAAATCTTGGGTTTTTTATTTTTTATTGTATTTTTTTTATTAACCTAACCAAGAAACCTAACCTAACCTAACCTAAATGTATTTGGGGGCTGTTAGGTTAGGTTTTTTGGTTAGGTTAACCCCTTATTGGCGGCGCTCGACTTAAGGGGAGGTTTTTAGTGTGTTTCCTAGACTTCCATCAAGCTTGAAATTACACCCCCTTGACCCCTTTTCAAGATAAATTTGTACATTTTTCGGTAGAAAAATGTCCCGGCCAAACGCTGGTTCCTCTTAAATTACAGGCTCGCTAGGAAAAAATAAACACCTAAATGGGACGAAAGGTCTTAAAAGTGACATAAATGGGGTGAAACTTCTTAAAATCACCAAACTAATGGGGCAAACATCTTAAAATCTCAAAAGCAATGGGGGCTAGACATGAAAGAGAAAGGGGTCCAGAAAAAAGTCCCTCAAGTGGATATCTCCCCTTAAGTCGTGCACCAATTTGCAGCAAGTTAGGAGCATTATTAAGGCTTTTAAAGGGTTAAAATAGAGTGCAAATGGCCGGGAGCACAGCGGGCCAGACAGCCGACTCCCAGGGCTTACCGCCGCCCATTAACTCATGTTCCCTGTGTTCTCGAGAGGCCGGCAGTGTAGCCAGTAGTGAGCATAGCTGGGAAAAATATACCGATATATGCTAAACTCCTATGTTCGTGGCATCACTGCAAGAGAACCACGAGTGCTACGTAGCTCGTTCATGGTCTCATTTTGAAGCTTTTAGCGCCTAGTTTTTTTATAAATAATTTTTGTCATGCAGATGCTTGATTTATCATGCAGGAGGGCCTGAATATGCCCAAATGAGCCAAAAACACCCCGCTAGACAACTTAGACAAGGGTTAATGACCCAAAAAAAAAATCCCAAGAAAAAAATGAAAAATCCCAAGATTTTTTTTGTTTTCCCCCGGGGATAAAAAGTATATAGAAATGAAGCATATGATGATAGGAACCCAAAACTACCATTATAAATGTGCTACCTATATTGTTGCGTCTCCTGTATATTGACCACACTATCAAAACACTATAGCCTAGGGCCCTAGGCCTATTCCTTTAAGAAATATAAATAGGCTAAAAACGGTACTTATTACCGAAACTGCCACTAATTATGGTAATTATAGGGAATATGCTCGTACCCTTATTTTTCATGTTTTTTCCTCCAGATTTTGAGAAATGAGTGTTTTCATGGTCTTAGTTATAATTCCAATGTGGGATACACAAGTAACACGATGGGTTGAGGGGGGGCTTTGCCCCCCCCTCACCGGATCAACCCCCCCCCCCCCCCATGAATTATTGAAATCGTCATCTATGTTGCCCGCAGGGGGTAAATATCGATTATAGGCCTACTGCATAAAGAAGGCGTTTTTAAACAGTGAGAATATCCGAAGAGCTCTGAGAGTGATTAGAATGGGCATTTTTTCTATTAATATCGGGTTTTATAAATGTGATCAAAATTATTCTCGGAATTTTTAATTTTAATACCACAAATTTTCCGAGTGTTTTTTATAAACAAAATTGTTCATTTGCATCAATATATAGTGTTAGTAATTAATTAGAAATCTCGGGAAAACCTATTTTCCCCATTAGGCCTATCGATCGATGTTGAGACACGTCCCTCCCCCCCGATAGTGATTTGAAGACATTAGCCTAACCTAACAACCTTACCTAACCTAACCTAGCATTATGGGTGGGGGCTGCCGCCCCCACACCCCCGCTGGTTGAGTACTAATCCCTTAGTTAATAAAAAAACAAAAATTGGATGTCTATTATACGAAGGTAAAAGTCGATGAAGTCTACGGTGTTTACTGTGCAATCTTCAGCTTTGATTGTACATTGATAACGGGAAAGTACCGATTGACAACCTTGCTACGAAAATTAAATTTTAGTACCATACTGTACTTTTATATTAGGGTTTTCCGAGGGTTTAACACATTTTCATATTGACAACCTTGTTACGATTTTTTTTTTTTAGTAGGCCTACCATACTTTTTTATTAGGTTTTGCCGAGGGTTAAAACAAATTTTCTTATGATCTTTAGAGCATATCCCGTATTGACAACCTTGTTACGATTTTTTTTTTTAGTAGGCCTACCATACTTTTTTATTAGGTTTTGCCGAGGGTTAAAACAAATTTTCTTATGATCTTTAGAGCATATAGATTTAATATTTATATTCAAATATATCACAAAAATTTGTGGTATTAAAATAACATTGAACCTTATTCTCCCACAGTGGGTTATACATGAGTACAGTAGCCTATAAGGATTCCATATACCGTAAAATGCGGTAACTTCGGACATTTTTCGATGTTTTTTAACAATTTCTCCTGAGTTTAAACACATTATAGAGATTTAACTAGGTCAAGTGATGTATGGTGGTAGTGCGCCGTAATCCAGGAAGCCTCCTAAAATTAACCCCTATAATAAGAGAGCTATCCTTATCCTAAATGATGTCCGAAGTTTGCTTGAAAAGTTGATAACTTCGGACTTCTATGGCTAACTTCGGACGTAGGTGATTTCTTATGGAAAATGGTTGCCAAGAAAGCTGAGATAACTTCGGACGAACGGAGGAGAACTTCGGACCTACGTTCGTGGCCTTATTTCATTCATTTTTCGGCTCCTACTATTTTATATGAATATTTTATTATTGCTGCTTATTCTTGTCCGATGTTATAGTGGAAAATGCACAGTCAATACTTTTAGGCCTGTATAATCAGTATAGGAGGGGGATATATACGATGTTTAACATATATTCTGTTTGCATCTGTTCTCGTTAGGCATCGAGCTCACTCCTAGAAAATATTGAGAAGGAAAAATAACCAATGCTGTCAAATCAATAACTCGAAAATTAACTAGGCCTAGTGAAAATATAGGTATGTATAATATATCACTGCATATACACTTTTATGAATTTGAGCATTTTTATAGGTATAACGTATTTGTTGGGGTTTCTTTCGGCAGATAAAAAAAATTTGGACAAGATATATGCCTCTCCTAATTTATATATATTATATATCCAGAATTATCCGAAATACATAAATCAGTTAGCATAGTATCATATTTTTATGGGTTTTTGGACTCAGAGAATGATGATTTGATCTTTTACCACCATGTTAATGATGTACAAGTATTATGAATGATTTTCATAGGGCAAATAATAACAAACGATTGTTTTGTTCCATGTCCGAAGTTACCATGTTTTTTTTTTAAACACAATCGGTTAAATGATACTGTTCTAGCTAGAGCGTTATACAAGTGTAACAAATTTCCTTTGGTGGATGTTGTCTCTGGTAATGTTACTACAAAATTATATCAGTCACAACATCATTCATACAAACAAATTTCTTCAGGGTGATAGAAGCTTGGCAGGGTAACGAAAAATTTACATATTTTCGTCACATAGGCCTATATAATATTTTTTTCGTGTACATATACTCATGTCAGTTCCCTAGGACTTTTACATGCTCTTCCTTTGCCATTTCTCTAAACGGACCCCACAAAAAAAAAAAAAAAAAAAAAAAAAAATCCATTAGGCTATATAATGACAATGTCTAATTACTTATTATCGCCGATGTCCGAAGTTATGACCGAAGTTACCCCACTTTACGGTACCTACATTGACATTGTCCCTAATAAATTATGTATAATAAGGCTGCGAGCGGCGAGCCTATTCCCTATAATTATCCTAATTTCAACTCAACTTCTGTATAGCCTAATGATGCAAACTAGACTACCTAAAAAATTTAGGTAGCCTAGTTTGCAGGCTAAAAAACAAAAAGAAAAACCAAGGAAAATTTAGGGAAAAACTCCATTTATTGGTCACCAATTTTCCCATGGATTTTTTTATTTTTCCCTGTTAGTTTTCATCAATATATAGTGTTTAGAAATAATTAGAACCCTCGGCGAAACCGTTTTCCCCATTATACAACGATCTTAAGACACGCCGCCCGATAGTGGGGAGGGCTATGAAGTACAGGGAAAATGAGGGGTTAAATGCGTAAAACGGCGATACAAACGTATTCAAGCAAAACTTGGCTCGGGTTTGAAGGTATTACAAAGGCCTAAAACCCAATATTTCGAAAACCCGAGCCAAGTTTTGGCCAAAGCTGGCTCGGATTTTAAGAACATAAGAACATAAGAAAATGGGAGTCTGCAGAAAGCCGATTGGCCTAAGCAAGGCAGATCCCTGTCCCACACAACCCCAATTACAAAGCCCAATTATAGGCTCAACACTCTAATACCCTGAGGATCATCTTACCAAACCGGTTAGAGATTAACGCAGGATTACGGGGGTCTGCAGAGCGCTGATTGGCCCAACCCGGCTGATCCCCCTTCACACCCAACCCTTCTCGTCCATATGCTTATCCAATTTTTTCTTAAAGCTCCCTATCGTTCTTGATCCCACTATATCACTTGGTAGCCAGACCCCCAGACCCCCGTTGGTCTTGGGATGAAAAGTGATAAAAAACTCTTATCTCTTACCTCATTATTCAAAGTTTTGTATTTGGTTTAATATACACTTCCCAGGTCATTTGAACAGTTCTATTGCTTCTATATATCATATAATACACCATAGAATACGTTTTTAATAACTAGAAAAAAGAGGACTTCGATTAAACAATTACGGAAATACCTTAAAACACGAGCCAAGTTTTGCTTAAATAATTTTGTTTTCGCCGTTTTTAAACCCGCGAAAGTATGAAAGCCTAATTGCATACCTTATTGAGATGTGGAGGGAGTAGGTGGGGAAGAGATGCGTCCACGTTTTCGACGAGGAGTTACGACGAGTAGTGGTTTTTATTTAAAAACCAATAATGACCGCATCGCCACTGGTCTGCCGGTTCATAATAGTAACATTCGTTTGAGCAGAGTTTGCAGGAAACAGAGGTAGGCAAACAACCATGGTCAGTAAAAACCTTAAGGGCTGCACTATTGTTCCTTGTAGTGTCAATAATCACTGAATGTGGGAGGGGTGAACAACCATTACAAGCGGCGTCCATGACTAAAGTGAGGAGAGACTTAAATGAAGGTGTGTATCTGTGATTGGTTCAGTGCAATGACGTAATCAAGGTCAATAAACTCACCTGATAGGTTGCTGGTTGTATGCGTGACGGAATCTATGAGTTTAATGACGTGGTCAGAAAAAAACCCAATAAGAATCCAGAAGTGTTTCGTGACGTATTGCGCAGGAGTTAGGAATGAAACTCAGTATTTCCAATGAGGATTGGCAGATGGCGTGATAGTATTACAAAAGTTGAAGGGTAGAGCTCTCCAGTTCACGAAAAAATGGCGTCGCTGAAAGCCGCGCCGTCTATAAGAGAGCATTGACAACCGTTTTACGGTAGGTAGACATGTTGTTACCGGTTTTTTTAATAGGTTTTGCCGAGGGTTGAAACTAATTTTAATATTATGCTTAGAGCATATAGATTCCATATCTGTCTTCAAATATGTCAAAATAATTGGTGACCAATAAATGGAGTTATACTAAATTTAGTGGTAGTTTCGGTAGGCCTAGCCTAATATTTTCCATAAAAACATGGTAAATAAGGCCGCTGTAGTACCGTAATATTGAACGCTACCAAACAATTTACCTAAACACTGGCCGTGGGATACAATGATAGATTGAGGGGGGGCCTTACTCCCCCCTCACCCCCATTAGGCCTACTTATTGTCAACAATTCATCATATAGGCCTACACTACCAGTACCAGCAGGGGGCAAATACCAGATGGCTGTGGGATAATTTTGTAAAAAAGGCAGTCAAATTAAACGCTAACGTAACTGCGAATATAGCCTACAATTTATGTAAACAAGGCGATGCGTATGCCCACTAACACCATCCTCAATGTATTGTAACTTTGTAAGTTTGTAACAAGGCCACATTTATCAATACTGTATCGGCCTAAGAGTAAGGGTCAACCAACTAAACTAATCCACCATTCCACCACAAAGAGCAGATTAAATATTAGTCTAGAAAAAATTGGCCGAACATCCCATACCTTTAGCCTAGCCTAATTACAAAATATGTTTATGCCTTAATTGGGCCTTGACCTAGTCTTATTTAGGGAAATATTTATTAAATTAATTACTGATCATTATGGGAGATTGGCCTATTTCCAAAATCCTATTTCAAAACATATACAATGAAGAGAGTGGAGAGCAGTGTGGTACCAAATGATAGTGAAACTACCACTACCAAGGAAACAATAACATCCAAGTGAAATGACGACGTATATGAGATTAAAGGCCAATTTTTACGTAAGTACTTACTCAACCTCCTTAGGGAAACATTTACCAAAACACTACCATCATAAAACACACAAACGTAGGAAGGTTTACCTCTTCTAATAACGTGTAGCGTAATCCACAGCACTAAGTATTACGCAGTGAAACTTACACTTTCAGTCTCACAATCAGCCAAGTCACTTTCTCCTGTGTGGGCCCTGACTAAACTTTGCAGTGTTACCACCTCCACTTGTATCCACAACACAATGACTGCCACAACCTTCATGCGGAAACAACTCTTATTCTCTATTACATTTTAGGGTGACCAATAAATAGTCATTGCTTACATAAACAGTAGTATATTCACTTTATTTAGTGCTAAACAAAGTTTTACGATAAAATATTATTTACTTGTCAATATATTGTAACAACTTGGTAATACGTTTTTGTAAAAGGAACAAAAGAGCATCACCAAGAATCTCTTATATATGAACTTGGGCACTCAAAACAACTGTTCGAGTGCATCTCATTCATGAATATTATTGTGATTAAATGCTTATTTTGTTTAGATAAAAATTGCATTTAGTAATCAAAGCATAAAGTTAGATACATGAGTTAAAGGTAAGGTATAAAAAGGAATATAAATTCAAACGTTTGGCACCTTTAATGACGTCACATCCAATGTCACATTCAATGCCCACTGAGGTTTTCGTTTGCGGGGTATATAAAAAAATAACGTCGCGAAAGCGACGTTTTTCTCTCGTAGAGTTTAAAGGTGAATTCCAGGGATGAAATTTACCTATTCAAACTACAATGTCCATTGGGATCTGCTTTGTTTTTAGGTATATGATACTGAAGAACTTTCATCAATTTGTTTTAAACATAGAAATATAGCTTAATCCTAAACCACAACAGAACGAACTAGCATTTAAATGAGAGAGAGAGAGACAGGAGAGCACTGGTGGGGGAGGGGAGACACTGGGCACGCGCCTTGAGCCTTCGTCAGGAGGGTACACACACACCAGCCGACTGGGGTAGTCCTTCTTGAGACCCGAAGACGACTTGTCTAACTTCAGGACTGATTCACCCACAGTCCGGCTTCTTCACAAGGCAGGATCTGGACTGAAGACCTCCAGCAAGGCGCCGACACTGAGCTTGGTCCTGCTTGTAACCCGATGACGATTTGTCTAACTTCCGGACTGATTCACACACAGTACGGCTTCTTCACAAATCAGGGTCTGGACCGACGAGCTCCAACAGGCGCCGGGCGTGGCGGCTGGTCTCCCCTCTCGACTTCTCTCGTCTCGTCCTCTCGTTCGCTCACGCAGTGGGAAGAAGGCGGCTTACCTGCAACAACCAGATCAACTTCAGAAGTATCACTTGGTGTTGTTGATAAGCTCACCTGGGGTGTGGCTGGTAAGCTGACACTCAATAATCCTCCTTGTGAACCGTGTTTAAGGCTGACAAGGAGGAGACTCGAGAGTGACTTCTTAGAGAGCCGGGGGTGGTCTCTTGCACAGACTGAATGTTAATTAATGTCTTAATGTCTTAATGCCAAGCAAGGGCAGTAGAGTCACACTACAATTCCAGGTGATACAGGCACTGACTCAGCAACCGTACGTGCTTTCCCAGCAAGCGTTGTAATCGACCCGGGTTGGCACCGAGTTAAGATCAAAACAGCAAGCTTTGTAAACGGCGTGAATTGATCCCCAGTTGGTAACTGAGTTTTGGTTTAGCACTTGGCCACCCTGGTTAGCATAATTGTAACTGACACAGAGTAACACTGCACGAGCAGGACAGCAAACATTGTAATTTACGTGACCTTTTCCACAGCATGAACTGTTACCATATCCTTTCTCACCTTAATTTATATTATGTCCTTTCTATTCCTAGGACTGTCTGTGAGGCAACCAAATATTGCTTTTAAGCCAGCAGGCTGAATGCTTGTCGATTATTGATTTGGCTGAAGTAGTGTCTCTTCTGGCTGGGATGTCACAGTTGGGGCATCTCCGGGCAAAAGGGGCACCTTCAAGGGCTGGGGTAGACTCTTCTCCAGCTGGGATGTCGCAGGGGATCAGTAGTTCCAGGCAGCAAGGGCACGGCTGGTTTTGGTCGAGTTGGTGATGGCTCTGGTTGAGTTTGCAGGGGTTGCAAGTGCAATGGCTGCAACTGGTGTTTTTTTTATGCCGGACTAGTTGTGCATGCTTTGAAATCCGGTTGAGGGCTGGTTGTTAGGTAATTCAGGTTTGGAAGAGATCGTGGTGGTGGGTGCGTTCATGTTGTGTGGTGTCTCCTCTTGCTTGTTAAGGTCAGAATTCAAGTGTTGCGGGTGCATTTGTGATCTCCTGCTAGTGCACACCTTAAGGATGGTCCTTTGGTTAAAGTTGGAGAGTTGTTGGGCATGTGCAGGGGGCGTGGGAGGTGAATCAGGATCGGAGGTGATAATGGCGTCTCCAGTGTTTTCTCCGCTTGACTCCGCCGTGAAAGAAGATGTTGTTTCCGATGAGTCTTTATTATGTTTGTTATGTTGATGTTGGTCTTTGATGACGGCGATACGTATATGCAGTGCTTATGCAAGTTTGGGGCTGGTACTGCATTACTAGGTTGCATATCAAAGAAAATGCAGGTGCCTCCGATGTAACAGAAAACAGCACGGTGGTCACTGCCTTAGATTTTTTTGGCCTTGTAATTTCTGATGAAAGAACCTTTGGTTGTGGAGAATTGGGCATTACATAAATATTGGCTCTCAAATCTTGTGCTGGTACCTGAAGTGCTGCCATAGCCCAAGGACCTCTACCTGGACGCTGTCTAGGCTACTATATGCTGCGTAATCCAGGCCAGGACTATGCTGCCATACAACAGATGTAGATGACGGAATCCTCATTAAGAAGGAAAGTGTTAATTAGCTTGTTGAAGACTGTTTTACAGAACTCCCTTCTATAATAATAATAATAATAGTTCTTAAAGCTAGCGCATGCTAAGCTAGCTAAGGATAGCTCAATAAGGCCGATTAGGCGTATTTCCATTGGGGTCCTGTACTACTACCCCATCCCTTTGCTCATGAGGGATGGTAACGACTCAGTGCTTGTGAAAAATCTTTAATGCGTCGAGCGTGGGCGCGAACCCGGGCCTTCTGGGTGGAAGTCCGAGACGCTAGTCACTACACCAAGCGAGCCGCTCACTGTGTAGCTAGGCCTCTCTTGTATGAGAAAACAAACCACATGTTCAGGGCGGAATTTAGGTGTGGGAAAAGTGTGCAGCTGCCCAGGGGTCTCCACAATCAGGCGGCCTCCACAACATGGGCTAAGTTCCATATTGTGGAGGCCCCCAGTTTGCCCCATGTCATGGAGGATTGGAGGCCCTCACATATTACAATATTTATTTATTTATTCATATACTGTATTAGGCTGTATATTTAGTTATTAAATATTTGTGTACACATCAGGAGCAATCATTCTAGAAAGGATTTATATATAATTTATTCCATCTGAAAACTGCGTTCAGTAAAACAAAAAAATATAGTAAATAGATACCCCTTGAAATTCTTTCAAGATGAACCAGATGAATATCTGGTTTTCTATGAATCGTATATTTTATATTAATTGCTAATTGGGTTCAAAAGAAGAAGAAGAAGAAGCTATACTATTAAGTCTGTGTTGCTGAAAATACACAATTATATATTTTAACTTTTGAATTAAATGGAATAACAACTTAGAGAAAAAACAATTACAAATACTAGTCTTTCTCCAATATCGAATGCTGCTCAGCTGCTGGTATTGTTGACATTCGCTGAGGAGTCCTCGTGTCGGCAGCGGTCTCACTAAAATATTTGAGGTTGTGTAGCTAATTAAAAGTGCCGTGTTGTATTAACTGATTTAAGAAGACGTGGTTCAAAAGGAGGAGTACAGACTGGAGAACAGCGGCCGAGACAAGACCATCGTGAAGGCGGTAGAAGCCCAACGGACATCAACCATGCCGACGAGGAGTACGGGGCCTCTGGGAGGATGAGTACTAGCTTACAATTACTTACTAATAACAATGCAGTTCTCAAAACATATATATAACTATTTCATGTCTATAATTGTACAAATACAAGGTCGGGGACTCGAGATTCAAATTGAGATACACTTAGGCCTAACTTGATGTAGACCATGCGCCGCATGCGGATACACTTAGGCCTAACTTGATGTAGACCATGCGGCATGCGCATCTGATAATGAAATTCACCAGATTAAATATGATACCCCTTTGGGTCGCAGTAGGCATTCAACCCTGATTTTGTACTTTAACCTAGACTAGAGTCTCATTTAGGCTAGAGGAATTTGCAAACAATCAACCTAGGCTTAACTATAACAAGGCAAACTTTGGTAAGATGGGTGACATGACTCACATGTTTGCTGAGATCAACTGGGATAACATCTTGGACCTTGCAAATTTTGAGGATAGCCTAAGTGGACAGAGTTTATGAAGTGTCATGATAACATTATTAATTAACCTGACAAGCGCGATATAGACCTAGGTGCTAGGGTAGTTATTTGTGCATTTCTAGCCCTGGATTCTGACAGAATTCGTTATATTTACAATATAAAGCATTATTTGTTTTCGGTATGCTTTTATTTTACATATATGATGTATATATGAACCTTCAAGAGTGCTAAAATAAGTGGGAAAAGCATTTGGGTGGTGAAAAACGAAGATATTGGCCACCCGGTCATAATCTCAGGCGAGAGAGAGCCTCAGGCAGCCCTCCCCTCTCGCTGCCTGGGAGTCAACTGAGACGAGCGGGGTGGTGTGTGCCGGTGTCTGGGTGTTGCATAACGATCTTTTATGCAACCCACTTGTGCTACATTATCGCGGGAGAGAAAAATAACCGATAAATGATAATAAGAGGATAAATAGGTGATAATTGAGGAGGGGGGGAGGGGGGAATAAGGTGGGGAAGGAGGGGAGGGGGAGGGGTGAGAAACACATGGATGAGTACTAGAGGGGAATTATCTCACCTAGAGACAAAATCCTTTGTTTTGATAGGCCCTTTTTTTTTTGGAAGGATTTTTTTATGGTCTTGCTTCCATGAGGCCTATCGCGTTCCCTATAGGAAGCCTTCCGTGAGGCCTATCGCGCTTGCCGGGTTAAGGAATGTGTACGGTGTACCCTACGAGCTTATACACCATATACGGGAAATAGGAGACCTAGCCTAAATGGATAAATCGCAGGTTAAGTAAACTGAGCTGTGGTGGTCGAGTGGTGAGCACGCTCGCGTGTGAATCTGCAAGACCCGGGATCGAATCCCTGCCACGGCGGACATTTAGCCTAGTGGGTGTGGTAGTACGTCCTAGCATGTTTCACATGCTTGCACCCGTGACCCAGTCAGGAGACATCCTGACGATGTATACAGACTAAACACACATAACAAAGCCACTCCAACACCTTCTTCTCTCTCCAACACCCCTTCTCCCCTCAACACTCTTCTCTGAGCTAGTGCCGATACAAATGGCATGGACAGTCCTGTATAGAATCGTAAGATTCAGAGTTGTAAAGATTCCAGGACGAGCTCAATAGCGGCGGATCCCCAGATCGACCATGGTGATTGTCACCTAAACATCTACAAAAGTAATAAACGATAAGCAAAGGGCATGGGCGAGATACAGATCTAGGCTAGAGCTACAAATCGCAGCATTCGTAGGAAAGAAACCTAGGCTATAGCCTACCGGTAATAATATTATTATTAGGAACAAAGTGACTACTGAAGTGAGATCTGCTAAGTTCAATTTTGAAAAGAAGGTGGCTATAGATAACGGTACCAAGAAAAATCCTGGGAATTATTCTATAATTGCACCTATACGAGCTAAACAAATTATTATTGTATTTAACAGGAAGGTACGACGAGGTAAGTGATGTGGTATAGGTGGCAATATGCGGAAATGGATTATAAGGGCATTCCGCCCCCTCTGACCCCCTTACGAAAATCTACGGTTACTCACTCCACCCCAACTGGATTTCTACAGTTTTACCCAACCAGCCGGGGTGTGGGGGCGGCAGCCCCCACCCATAATACTAGGATAGGTTAGGTAAGGTTGTTAGGTTAGGCTAATGTCTCTGAAACATTGTAAAATCCGTGTCACATCTAGATTGATAGACTTTTGTCAGAAGGGGCGGGATGCTCTTATAATCCATTTCCGCATATTGCCACCTATACCACATAACTTACCTCGTCGTACCTTCCTGTTAAATACAATAATAATTTGTTTAGCTCGTATAGGCTAGGTGCAATTCTAGAAATTTACCAAATCCTGGACAGTTTTGGGGATATGTAAGGGGTAAAACCAGAAATAAGGACCTAGTAACCCAGATAACTCGGGAGGATGGAACTCTATCTAAGGATGACAGGGAAACGGCTGAATTAATGAATACATCTTTTAACAGTGTGTACGGTATATAAGAGAAGATTTTACCCAGTCAGTGCCTTTGTTAAACAGTAGGTTTACAGGGTCAAGCAGTTCTAAATAGGTTGAAGAATAAGGTCAATAAGGCTGGTGGTCCAGACAGTATTTCTCCTATTGTGCTTAGGAGGTGTGCAGAACAACTCCACTAACAAATATTTTTCAGAGCTCTCTTGCCACTGGCATTCTTCCTTCCGATTGGAAATTTGCGACAATATCTCCCATATATAAGAAAGGTAATAAAAACGACCCACTCAACTTCCATCCAGTATCCCTGACTAGTGTTGTGGTTAAGATTTTGCAGGGCATTATTAGAGACAACTTAATTGGCTACTTAGAGAGGAATAAATTAATCAGTGATGCCCAACATGGTTTCAGGAAAGGTAGAAGTTGTGTTACAAACTTACTGTGTCATTTGGAAGAGATTATAAAGGCCACTGACGAGAAACTAAATATGTACTGACATAATTTATTTGGACTGTGCAAAGGCTTTTGACCGGGTCCCACACCAGAAGTTGCTATCCAAGGTACACTCTTATGGTATTAGAGGTGATATAATAAAATGGTTAGATGCATTTGTGGGGGGACGATTCCAAAGGGTCAAGGTCAGAGCTGGAACTTCAAATTGGCTACCAGTGGTCAGTGGATTGCCTCAGGGCAGTGTATTGGGTCTTGTACTATTTTGTATTTATATTAATGATTTAGTTGCAGAGTTAGAATCTAAAGCTAGTCTGTTTGCTGATGATGCTAAAGTTTTTAGAATAATTGATGGTGACAGTGATATTGAAGCTTTACGTAGGGACATGAAAAGGATGGATGATTGGACTGACAAATGGCTTTTATCCTTCAATATACAGAAGTGTAAGGTGATGCATGTTGGTAAGAGTAATGCTAGAGCTGATTATAGCCTTAGAGGTGAAGCATTGGCAAAGACTGACTTAGAAAAAGACTTGGGGGTGCACATATCGTCAGACTTAAAACCAGCACAGCATATAGATAAAATAGTCGCAAAAGCAAACAGCAGATTGGGTATTATCAAAAGAAATTTTGAGGTTTTGAATGCTGAAATTTTCTTGGCTCTATACCTATCCTTGGTTAGACCATTGTTAGAATATGCAGTTCAGTGTTGGTCACCTTTTTAATTAAAGATACAGAACAGTTGGAAAAAGTTCAGCATAGAGGAACTAGTAGGATGATCCCAGAATTTGCAGGCCTACCATATGAGGAACGGTGTCAATAGTTAGGTATTCAAACTTTAAAGGATAGAAGAATTAGAGGTGATATGATTCAGACATTTAAGTTTTTGCATGGCTTTGAGAATATTGATCACACAAGGTTCTTTAAACTAAGTTCAAACTAGCTTAGAGGACACAGTCTGATTACGGATTACTGATATTTACCATAGGATGTAAGGTATCTTAAAATAACCTAGAAATACTTTCTCTAAAGTATCTATTTCTTTTATCCTCCCCTTTTCCCCAGCTAACCTAATCCCACAAGGACCCCAATGGAAATACGCCTAACGGCCTTATTGGGCTATCCTTAGTTGGAATTATGCAAAGCTGGTACATGTCATATTTGTAACATACTATGTGGTACCAACTCTGTAAATTGCTAACTGAATAAATATTATTATTATTATTATTATTATTTGTCTCAAATTGGAACGCCCGAGCCAGTGGAGAACTAACTTAAGAGGTAACACTTTCTTTATAAGAGTAATAAAACATTGGAATGCCCTGCCCGAATGGGTAGTTACGTCGGATAGCCTACTATTTCAAGATTTAAGAAAAATTATGATAAACATATTGGGGGTCTTTAACTTGAAATAAATAAATATTGGAGGTGGGGGTCTATACAAGAAGACTTCTTACTCCCCCACTAAATACGATTAGGTAAGCACTGGTCCAATCTAGCTTTAAAAGCACCGATTGGGGGGGCAGTGACTACATCAGTTCCAAGCATTGACCACTCTCACACTGAAAGAATTCGTCCTGACTAGAGTTCTTCAGTGACCTTTTTTAGTTAGCTTGCGTGTGTTCGATCTTGTTCTCAACTCGCTGAATTCAAAGAAGACTTGCTCAACATTTTCTACCCCTTTCACGATTTTATAGGTTTCAATTAGATCTCCTCTTTGTCTTCTCTTCTCCAGCGATGTCAGCCCCAGTCGTTCACACCTTACTTCATAGTCAAGAAAGTGGAGATTGTGGCAAATGTCAGAGTCAGAGAGAAGTAAAGTACGGCCAAAATGGCTTACTATGTGATCGTTGCAAAGTTTGGTACCGGTACCATGCAGGATGTGAGGGAATGCCAATAGCTCATTACAAAAAATTGAAGAAAAAAATATGCTTACATTTGTAACATGT
Source organism: Paralithodes platypus (assembly GCA_032716605.1). Classification (NCBI taxonomy): domain Eukaryota; kingdom Metazoa; phylum Arthropoda; class Malacostraca; order Decapoda; family Lithodidae; genus Paralithodes; species Paralithodes platypus. The sequence continues at coordinate 5,535,097 of CM064568.1, forward strand.
GCAAACCCAAGATTGCTAAGTCAGAAACCCAGGAAAAGAAATATAAAGAAGTGTTAGAAAAAACTAAAAGACTAAAGGAAGAATTAGGAATGCTGAAGGATAAGTTTGATAGCTTAAAATCAGAGATGGTAGGAGAAGTAACAGACACAGTATTAGGCTATGTTATAATGTTAGGGACACTGTTATTTCACAAATTCAAGGTATAGTCACTGAGGAAATGGAAGAAAAGGAAGAGAAGGAAAAAAAAAATAACAATTTAATAATATATCATTTAGAAGAAAGTAAGGCAGAAGAAGGTGTAGGCTAGACAGACAAAATTATGATCAGGAAAAATGTGAGCAGATCATCAATGCAACAAAAACCCAAAACTTTAAAGGTGAATTACACAAAGATGATAAAAAAGTGAGATAAGTTATCTAGCAGAACGTTAAATGCTCTAGTATTACACCATTATCGGGAATATCCTTAAATTTGCCCCTATCATATAAATTAAATAGGGTCAAGTTAAAGGTAAATTTCTGTTGCCTGACAACTATCCCTAATTTTACTTAATGATGTAGCCGAATGTGAAGTTACTTACACTTGGTCAGTAAAAGATATGAGAAGTGTTATAGACTATTTCAAGATCAACACCAAATTTTATGATAAATTTATGAACATACATACTATATAGACGAGGAGTCGAGGACAAAGATGTATTTGACCTTTCTGACCACAACTTAATTCCGCTACAGCAAATTTTGAAATGGATATAAATACAGGATCTAAATTTACTAAATCATCTTGGGAGGAAAAAAGTTATTTAAAGAAAGATAGATGACATAAGAAAACCAATGTTTTTTTTATAAATAGAAAATAAATAAATGGACAAAAAATATGTAACCTGGATTATTTTGACAAGGTAATAATGAATACAGCAAATTAAACTATGAGAAGAACATTACGAATAAAAGTAAATACGGAACACAAAATTATAAAACCAGTATGGATGAATGGAGAAATAAGAAAAGAAATAAAGAAGAGACGAGCAATAAATAGGGAAAAAAGAAAAATCTAGTGGTGAGAGAAGAACTTTTTGAGTCTTACAAAAAACAGAAGAAAGTACAGATACTGATAAAACAGGCAAAAGAAGAACATGAAAATAAGTTGGTTGAGGAAATAAAGCAAGATAAAACCAATAAAAAGTGTGGAAAATTATTAAAAAAATAAAAAGCAATACTAATGTAAAAAATTAAAAGCATTTATACAATGAAAGTGGAGACAAATTAAACGAAGCAGACACAATAAAGGAACTGGAAGCTTTTTAGTCCAGTGTATATAAAAAACATGATAATAAAATTGAAGAAACTTGGAATAATAACACATTTGTATATGAACAGAATTTTGAAAATGACACAAATCGACAAATAATAGATGTGACAGGAGAGTGCATAGTTGAGTTGATATATCCATATAAGAACATTTAGATATAATATTCAAGTTTGAAAAAATAAACAACATGTTATACCGGTACCCCAAAATAACGATCAGTGACGTTAACAAATATTTAACTACAGTAATCTATAAAATAACAAGCGCCAGGACCTACTGTAATACTGTAATATCAAACCAGAGTTATACAAATTTTTGGGTAAAAGTTTAATTTGTAAAGAAGCTTTAACTGAAAAAACTAAATGAAATAATTGAAAGAAAAACAGAAATACCAGAAAATTGGATGTACTCTAAAACTAGACTTATACCTAAAGTAAAAAAAAAAAACACACAGCTAAAGAAATAATGAATGTACCGGTATCCTATAAGATGTTTATGGCAATATTAAGAGACAAATTAGATAAACACTTTGAAACAAATAATCTTGTAGGATATTAGATACTCAGTCAGGGTTTATAAAATAAATAATCTTGTATTATTAATCTTGTATGTAGTCGATTCCGAATCAATAAGGGAGTTTGAAAGTAATCTTGATAAAGCATGGGGAAGACAAGATTTGAAGTTTGATTATAAAACAAAAATACAGAATAGTAAAAATGTTGCGTCTGCTACCGCCGCCGCCAACACCGTGAACGACCGCAGCAGTGCAAGTACTGGTACTGAGCTGGATATACAGGCCTAGTTTGCCTTTTTCCAGAGGATCTACTGTAAGAAATTAGATAGGCCTACTCAGTCAGGGTTTATAAAACAAATAATCTTGTAATAGATACTCAGTCAGAACAAAGGGAAGTAGATTAGCCTAGACGACAACTTATTTATTCTGAATTATTGTATTATTAACAGTTTCAAGATGAAAAAAACATTAATAGTTACAGCAATAGATTTTGCGGGGAATAGCAAAGTTATGGACTTTGAAAGGGGTGGAGCCACAGAGTGTGAGGTGAGGTTGAACGGTCAGGCTATGCAGAATGTCGGCTCATTTAACCCACTGAACCCCAGCTAGTTTAGAATAAATGTATATCGAGAGACCAGCTGGGGGGGGGGGGCAGCCTCAGCCATCAGCTGATGCCGGGCGGCCTTCAAGCTTCCCGCCCGGCTAGACACAGCTGAGTGCGGTACGGTAGCATGGCAAATGTACGATGCGTCCAGTTTTCGAGTCACAGTTATTTACACCACCCGAGCATCATGTGTGCCTTCATAGTTCAGATATTAGCAACATGTATCACATGTTGTCATTGTAAGTGAAGTTACAGTGTGATAAGTGCATAGATTCAAGTTTATAAGTGTCGAGGGTGTGGCAAGACTCGCGCGCGTCGTGGTTACCATGACGACTGGCGGGCTGGAGGCTACCTTGTTCATGGACTCACGCTCGTACACACTGCTAGCTGAATGACACCCGACTTCCCCTTGACTCACTCTCACTTTTATTTTGCCTCTCTCACGTACCGGTACTCTGTTTATTGATTTTATACTTTACCGTATATTTTATAGTTAGAATATGAGTGTTACACATTGTTTTAGGCACCTTTGACTTAGAAATATGTGTTTTGACGTATTCTTAGTGGGGAGACAGGGGAGGTGGTGGTGAAGGCAGGGGGAGTGGGGGAGGACCAGTGTACACAAAAGCCTAAACTTGCTGTGTACATAGCAACATGACACACTATCTCGTCTCTTCTTACCCCTACCATGACCTGACGGAATTTTGAGGAATGCCGTGGGGTCTGGGTCATCCTCCTCCTCCTCTTCCCCTCTTGGTGGGGAGTCAACTATGTTATGGGAAGCGTTAGGGGAGTGATAAACATAGCGAGGCGACGAGGGCAACTGGGCCGGGAGGGAGGTGGGAGGCCACCCAGTCCTTCCACTCCCGCGCTCTCTCTCCCCACTCCCCACCGCGGTGGGACTTGGGTATTGCCAATTGATAAGTATTGCCACTGTTGGACAACATCATAAGGTATATCCCATATGAATTTGAACCTTCTAAATACCATAAGATAAGAATAAATAAGCACAAAAGTGGCGGTGGGATAAGTGGGTAAGCTGGCTTTCCCCATCCGCCCTTATTCAGCCGTGCGGATGAGCTAGGGGTTGCCGCATACCGTCACTGTTCGGCAACATCATAAGGTAGTTTCCCATACCATCCTCAAGCCTCTAGCTACCATAGGACAAGAGTAAATAATTTCGAAGTAGCGGACGCAACGTATGCGATGCTGGGGTTTAGCGTTACATAGTACATACATTGCCGACGCATACGCTGTGGCGCTGGGGTCCCGTGGGTTAAGTACAGGTATTTGGGCAGTGTGTTGAGTAAAGATGGTAGTATGGATGAAGAAGTGCGGTAGAGGGTGTAACAGGGGAAGAGGGTTGTAGGAATGCTGAAAGCAGTAACTAGAAATAGAGTGGTAAGCATGGAAGTAAAGAAGTTCTTGCATGACAGTGTGGTAATCCCGACATTGACTTACGGGAGCAGCGAAGCATGGATGTTGTTGGAGAGATTCAAACCGAGAGTGAAAGGGGTAGAAATGAGTTACTTGAGAAGTGTGTGCGGAGTTACATGGAGGGATAGACAGACGAATGAGGAAGTACGAGAGAGGTGTGCTATGGATGTAGATGTACTGGAAAGTGTGAAAAGGAACACCTTGAGATGGTTTGGCCATGTGGAACGTATGGGAAGCGAGGGAATGGCTAAGAAAGTGTACGAGAGTGAGGTGAAAGGACAGAGGGAGACGTGAACCGAGAGAGAGGTGGAAGGATGGAGTTAAGAAGTAGGCCTATATGCGGGAAAGCGGTGCTGGATGGGAGGAGGGGTGTCGACTGACTGGGGACAGAGATGCATAGGGGCGTTTCGTTAGTGGCCACCCCTTCGGGGATCAAGGTGATCGGCAATAGATAGATAGATAAATTCATCTTTTAGGCTATTTCTTCCATCTTATTTATCCTGTTAGTGTGCTTGATTAATTTTTGTGCTAATGTAGTTGGTATTTGGTGTAATTTTATTAGTTTACATACCAGTATTTCAGATAAATCTGATGAGCACATGCAATTTATTTGGGCATGTTCAGTCAGTATTGCTGGGGAAAGGGTTAACGTATTCATCTTTTGGGGTATTTCTTCCATGTTTTTATCCTGTTAGTGTGTTTGATTTTTGTTATGCTAAAATAGTTGGTATTTGGTGTAATTTTACAAATTTTAGATAAATCTGAAGAGCACATGCAATTTATTTGGGCATTTTCAGTTAGTATCGCTGAGGAAACAGTTAACATAAACATAAGAACATAAGAAAATGGGAGTCTGCAGAAAGCCGATTGGCCTAAGCAAGGCAGATCCCTGTCCCACACAACCCCAAATCAATTACAAAGCCCAATTATAGGCTCAACACTCTAATACCCTGAGGATCATCTTACCAAAACGGTTAGAGATTAACGCAGGATTATGGGGGTCTGCAGAGCGCTGATTGGCCCAACCCGGCTGATCCCCCTTCACACCCAACCCTTCTCGTCCATATGCTTATCCAATTTTATCTTAAAGCTCCCTACAGTTTTAGATCCCACTATAGCACTTGGTAGTCCATTCCACCCATCTACAACTCTGTTACCAAACCAATATTTGCCTATATCTTTTCTGAAACGAAATTTATCTAATTTGAAACCATTGGTACGAGTTCTTTCGCTATCACTGAGCTTTAGTACATTTGTCATGTCCCCTTTGTTAATCCCACTAACCCACTTGAACACCTCTATCATATCCCCTCTAACTCTGCGTCTCTCTAACGAATGTAAACCTAATTTCTTCATACGGAAGATTTCTAATATTATGGATCATTTTTGTCATTCTACGCTGTACTCTCTCCAATGAATCTATGTCCATTCTGTAATAAGGACACCAAAATTGGACAGCATAATCCATATGGGGTCTCACTAATGACAAGTAAAGTTTTAAGATAACATCAGCAGTTCTGTTACTCACACTCCTAGAGATGAACCCGAGAATCCTGTTTGCCTTATTACGAACGCCTATACACTGTTTTCTAGGCTTCAAATCATTGCTAACAAACACACCTAGATCTTTCTCGCAGTCTGAATTTTCTAATTCTAAATTAGCTAGTTTATATTTAACATTTGTTTGCATCTTCCCTATCTTTAATACCTTGCATTTGTCAATGTTAAACTTCATCTGCCAATTTACTGACCATTCATGTAAGGTATCTAGATCCCTTTGGAGGCACTCTATATCGCTATCTGAATCAATTGATCTCCCCATTTTAGTATCGTCTGCGAATTTACTTATCCTACTAGTTATACCTAAATCTAGGTCATTTATGTATATAAGAAACAACAGGGGACCTAATACCGATCCCTGGGGGACACCACTTTTGACTGCTCCCCACTCTGACTTGGTACCATTTATGCTGACTCTCTGTTTCCTACCAATTAGCCATGACCTAATCCATCCCAACAACGCCCCACCTATTCCATGTGCCTCAACCTTTCTCATCAATCTCTCATGAGGGACTCTGTCGAAAGCTCTACTGAAATCTAAATATATAATATCGTATGCCTTGTCATTATCTACTGCTTCATATACCTCTGAGAAAAAACTAAGCAAATTAGTAAGGCAAGAACGTCCCTGAGTGAATCCATGCTGAGAAGAATTGATTAAGTTAAATGTTTCTAAGTGGTTTCTCATTTTCCTAGCAATAATTGACTCTAGTAGCTTTCCTATGATTGAAGTGAGACTAATGGGACGGTAATTGGATGCTATTGATTTATCACCTTTTTTGAAAATCGGAACTACATTTGCAAGCTTCCAAGCTTCTGGAACTATACCTGTTTCTAATGAATTGTTAAAAAGAAATGTTAATGGGTAACTTAACTCATCTCTGCATTCTTTTAATACTCTGGCATATACCTCATCGGGACCAGGCGATTTCTGAGGTTTCAGTCTGTCAATTTCCTTAAGCACATAATTTCTACTTATAGTAACCGTACTTAACCTATTTTCTATACTATCGCTATATACCTTACGGACTTCTGGAATCTGTGCCAAATTTTCATTAGTGAAAACGGATAGAAACTGACTATTTAATGTACTGCACATTTCTAAATCATTTTCTGTCATTTCTCCTATCGAAGTTTTAAGGGGGCCTATTTTATCTCTAACTTTAGATTTATATAGCTGGTAAAAAGCCTTAGGGTTATTTTTTGAGTCATTGGCTATCCTGATTTCATAATTTCTTTTGTCTGTCCTTATAAATTTTTTAACCTCTCTTGATAGATTCTGATAGTAAGCAAGTAGGTGAATTTCGCCTTTCTTTATTTTTCGATATATTCCTCTCTTTTTTCCTAGAAGGTCTAATAGTCTATTATTCATCCATTTGGGTTGGTTCTGTGTTGATCTAAATTTTCTTTTGGGGATATATTTATTGTGCACATTGTGGAGTGAAGAAATAAAATTATTATATGTAGCTGTCAAATTATCCTGAGTTAAGACAGGTATCTGAGAGAGAGTATGTTCGTTAGCGCACCTGGGTCCACTTAATAGTTTAACCATAGGATCGACTCTTAAGGCTCGTCTTAATCCACCATAATTGGCTTTTCTGAAATCTGGGATAAGTGTCGTATTCTCTTTAGCCTTTCCTGTCCATTGTATGTTAAAATAAATTGATTTATGATCACTATTTCCTAGTTGGTCTCCTATCTCTACATTATTTATCATTTGTTCATTATTACTGAGAACTAAATCGAGGATATTATTACCTCTGTAACATACTGTATTTATTCATCTTAGGGGGGGAAGAGGATGTGTAGCTCAGATTTTTGGCCTGACATGTGTTGTGGAGAAATATCTGGAGAAGCGACAAAAGTTGTATGCTGCCTTTATGGACTTGGAGAAGGCCTATGACAGAGTTGATAGAGAAGGTACTGTATGTGGAAAGTATTTAGAATATACTGAGTAGATGGCAAGTTGCTGAAAGTAGTGAGGATGTTGGTGTACCGTACCGCTGATAAGGGAAGGAAACGAGTGGAATTAATGGAGAAGGTATGTGGAAAGTACTGAGAATATACGGAGTAGATGGCAAGTTACTGAAAACAGTGAAGAGCATGTACGAGGGTGCAAAGGTGTCAGTACATGTGGAGAATGAACAGAGCTAGTTCTCTGATCTGAATATTGGGTTAAAGCAAGGGTGTGTGATGTCCCCATGGTTGTTCAATATACAGTATATATGGTTGGAGTCACAAAAGAAATAAAAGGAAGAGCAGTGTGTTATGCCACGTTTTTCAAGCAAACGTGATATATTCTGATTGCGATCAGCAATTATATTCAACTCAGGTACTGTACCTCTCCGCTGGGCGAGGACTGACCTTACTTCTCTAAATCAACACACAAGCAATAAACAATGGACACAAAACACAACTATAGGAAACACAAGTTTTATTTCTTAACCACTATTGTACAATAGTAACGGGTCTCTGGAAAACTTAGTTATATAATTATATAATAATTATAATCATAAATACACAGAGATAATAAGTCTCAAAATCACATGAATAATGTCCTCATATAAACAGAGTAAATAGCCTACTCAAACAAAGGTAGATAGCAAGTTACTGCGACAATAGAGCCGTGGCTCTGAATTTATGGACAAGAAGGACAATATCAAGTTTTAAACGAACAAGTAGTAAATGCAAATGGATTAACAAAATAAAAGTAAAATGAATCAACAAGTGACAAGGATGGAAACACACTCCATCAAGGTTAATTAAACAATAAGTAAATTTTAAGTGACTGACAAGAATTGAACTCTGCGACGAGACTTTCACTATTTGATCTGTACTCAAAAATGATAAGGAACGAATAAACTCAGGTCTGTGCGAAGTACCGGTATCCCAAATGTACGTGTAAGGTGCATGTACTGTATATATATAACAGGAAATATTATATATATATATTTCCTACGAAGAAATTCAGGAGCCCAAATTCGAGGAAGTATGTACCGGGTATATATTTTCCTAAGTGATAGAGTGTGGAATGTTTCCCTACAATTGGGATAACAAGAATTAAACAAAAAAGGGAAGAGATGAAAGCTCTACGATATTACGTTAAGTTTGAGTATAATCTTGGCATACCTGTATCTAAACCCTCACGATAATCATTGTTACCATTACAAAACTTAGAAAGGCACTTAAAGGAATTAGAAGTTTAGAGAAGCACTGGTAGAATGAGTTTGGGCGTGGAAGGGCAGGTAGTCACGGGGCGGTATCTTTCCAAAAAAACAGGGACGTAACATCACACTTGGAATCCTTGGCCCTTAGGTAGCTTTTCACACGTCAGAGCTAGGTTTAGGCCCAAACAATTCCAATAACCGCTTGGCAAGGTTTCTACGCAGCTTCGACTTAGTGCTACTTTTTTTACACATATTCACACTGGACCTATGGGATAAATCTAAAGTATCCCCTGCACTTGGTTGGAATAAATTCTTTCCAGGCGTAGGAGGACAATTAATGTAAACAATATCCTGAGTCTCGACAGAGGTGTTTAATGCAAAGTCGTGCTTAGAAGTTTTGGGCAGACTTGTGTACACAGCACTAAGTTCACTTGGAGTGGCCAATGGACCGGTAGATCGAGGTCTGTTATAAGCACCACGACAACTCCGGAACTTATCAACTACTTTCAACTTGGCTAGCGACTCAATCTTGGGCCCACATAAGGAAGTGTCGCACTGACTGTCCAGACGATTCCCGCTGCAACTATGTCGTTGGTAATTAACCTCTGAACTGCGCATGTGGGTAATTAGAAACGTCTGCCTGTGCTGACGTATTTGAGCTGTTTCCATCACTAAAATATTAATTTTACCATAAATAGCATTAATACTTATCCATATGCGCCTATTATAGGTTGATTATAAAGGTATTAACCTGTTACAACAATAAAACGAGTGAAAACAGCGTTTGGATGGTCAAAATCGGCGATACAGGCCGCGAGTTACATAATGTATGGGTGAGGCAACCTCCTTTCCCGCCAATTTCCCCCAAGGCCACTGAGACACTGTCGATCGATACTCTCTCTCTCTCTCTCTCTCTTGCACTCGCTTGCTAACTGTGATGACAATGCCCTGCTTGCAACTCGCTAATGTTAGCCCGAAAATATACCTCAGAATAAGGGAATAACAGGGAAAATAGGTGATAACTGAAGGAGGTGGGGAAGGAGGGGAGGTAGAGGACTGATATTTTGCATGGCCCAAGGGCCAAAAAAAAAAAAAAAAAAAAAAAAAATTCTATGTTTAAAATTGATTTTTTTTTTCTCTGACTCTTAACCTAACAAGTGCGCATGGGGGTAATTGGAAACGTCCCCCTGTGCCGACGTATTTGAGGTGTTTCCGTCACTAAAATATTCATTGTACCATTAATAGCATTAATACTTATCCATATGCGCCTATTATGGGTTGATTATAAAGGTATTAACCTGAAACAACAATAAAACGAGTGAAAGCAGCGTTTGGATGGTCAAAATCGGAGATATAGCCCGCGAGTTGTATAATGTATGGGTGAGGCAAGCTGCTTTCCCGCCAAATTCCCCCAAGGCCACTGAGACACAGTCGATCGATACTCTCTCTCTCTCTCTCTTGCACTCGCTCGCCATCAGTGATGACAACACCCTGCTTGCAACTCGCTAATGTTAGCACGAAAATATACCTCAGAATAAGGGAATAACAGGGAAAATAGGTGATAACTGAAGGAGAGGAGGAAAGTGGGGAAGGAGGGGAGGTAGAGGACTGAGATTTTGCATGGCCCAGGGGCCAATTTTTTTTTTTTTTTTTTTTCCCCCGATGTCAAAAGTTGATTTTTTTTTTCACTCACTCTTAACCTCTGAAGTGCGCATGGGGGTAATTGGAAACGTCCCCCTGTGCTGACGTATTTGAGGTGTTTCCGTCACTAAAATATTCATTGTGCCATTAATAGCATTAATATTTATCCATATGCGCCTATTATGGGTTGATTATAAAGGTATTAACCTGAAACAACAATAAAACGAGTGAAAACAGCGTTTGGATGGTCAAAATCGGAGATATAGCCCGCGAGTTGTATAATGTATGGGTGAGGCAATCTGCTTTCCCGCCAATTTCCCCCAAGGCCACTGAGACACAGTCGATCGATACTCTCTCTCTCTCTCTCTTGCACTCGCTTGCTATCAGTGATGACCACACCCTCCAATCGGATTTCTAATGTTAGCACGAAAATATACCTCAGAATAAGGGAATAACAGGGAAAATAGGTGATAACTGAAGGAGAGGAGGAAAGTGGGGAAGGAGGGGAGGTAGAGGACTGAGATTTTGCATGGCCCAGGGGCCAAAAAAAAATAAAAAAATAAAAAAAAAATATAAAAAAATATTTTTTTTTCGATGTCAAAAGTTGATTTTTATTTTCTCTGACTCTTAAGAGTCTTCCCGCAGTGCGCCGGGGGAACTCTTAAGAGTCTCCCCGCAGCTCCCGGGTTAAGAGTCTCCCCGCAGTCCGCCGGGGGAACTCTTAAGAGTCTCCCCGCAGTTCCCGGGTTAAGAGTCTTCCGGCAGTTCCCGGGTTAAGGTACGGATGCCGAGATGTAAGTTTTCTCACTAAGCCTAGAATCAGTAGTTCTCCTGTCTAACCTAGGAGTATTGATAACAGATTCAAAAATGAAGTTCAAGCCAGTAGGCTGAATGCTTTACTCTGATTTGGTCAGTGTGGATAGTGTTTTTTTAGTCTGCGTTGTCCTGGATGGTGATTCCAGGGCACGCTAGGTATTTCGGCTTTCTTTTCAATCAGAGAGCAAGGAGTACTGGTGGTAACTTGTATTTTAGGTGCACTTATTAGTTGTGCATTCGGGGGCATTGATATGCCACTTTAATTGGTGAAAACGGGATAGAGATTAATGTTAGACGATTTCTCCACTTGTGGCCTGTTCGTTTCACTTGGCTGTTTTATTACATGAGTGGTTGGAATTGGTCTTAGGTAATTTTCTGTTGTGCACTGGTTTGGATCACTGTTGTTGAAGTTTGGTGATGCAGGGTGTTGTGGTTGTTGCTGGCTTTCCTTGCGAAGTGTGGGCTCTTTGCAATGGACAACTCCATGTGTTTGCTACTCTTTCGCACTTTCGGTCGTGTTGCAGGTTGCAGATCGAATGCTGGATGGTTGCTACTGGTGCACTGGTTGAAGGCGGTTGTGTGGTGATCAGTTGGTTGCTGTGGGAAATCTATTTGAAGTGGTGTGGGGGGAAGATCTCTCGGGAGTTTAAAATAGTTTCCCCTCGTAGACGCATTTTCTTTGGTGCGGTACCTTGACTCGGTTCCCGTGCTGAATTGCAGCTGAGTAGGATTGCAGGTGCTTATGCTAGCAATCCTAGCTGGTTGTTCCTCTTGCTTTCAAGATGTTGGAATTAGTTTGGGAAATCTCGGCTGTACATTTTCCTCCTCGCATCTTACAGTGGATGTTGGTGTACCGCAGATAAGGGAAGGAAACGAGTGGAAGTTGCCTGAACAGTACAGTACTATAGGTAGCGCCAATGAACTTGACAATTTTCTTGACCCTTTAACTTCTCATAACTCAAAAAGGCCTATTGCAAACTTTCTGCAAATATCCACACCTATTTTTGAGTTATGAGAAGTTAACCTCTGAAGTGCGCATGGGGGTAATTGGAAACGTCCCCCTGTGCTGACGTATTTGAGGTGTTTCCGTCACTAAAATATTCATTGTGCCATTAATAGCATTAATACTTATCCATATGCGCCTATTATGGGTTGATTATAAAGGTATTAACCTGAAACAACAATAAAACGAGTGAAAACAGCGTTTGGATGGTCAAAATCGGAGATATAGCCCGCGAGTTGTATAATGTATGGGTGAGGCAATCTGCTTTCCCGCCAATTTCCCCCAAGGCCACTGAGACACAGTCGATCGATACTCTCTCTCTCTCTCTTGCACTCGCTTGCTATCAGTGATGACCACACCCTCCAATCGGATTTCTAATGTTAGCACGAAAATATACCTCAGAATAAGGGAATAACAGGGAAAATAGGTGATAACTGAAGGAGAGGAGGAAAGTGGGGAAGGAGGGGAGGTAGAGGACTGAGATTTTGCATGGCCCAGGGGCCAAAAAAAAAAATAAAAAATAAAAAAAAAAAAATATAATTTTTTTTTTTTTTTTCGATGTCAAAAGTTTATTTTTGTTTTCTCTGACTCTTAAGAGTCTCCCCGCAGTGCGCCGGGGGAACTCTTAAGAGTCTCCCCGCAGCTCCCGGGTTAAGGGGTCAAGAATTGTCAAGTTCGTTGGCGCTACCTATACTGTTTGCCGACGATACAGTTCTGATGAGCAATAGTGAATGGGAGTTGCAGGGTCTGGTAAATATGTTTGGAACAATGTGTGAAAAACGGAATCTGTAGGTAAATACGGGGAAGAGCAAGGTTATGGTCTTTGAAAGGGGCGGGAGAGGGTGCAACAGGGGAAGAGGTTTGTAGGAACGCTGAAAGAAGTACCGGTATGAAATAGGGTGGTCAGCATGGAAGTTAAAAAGTCTTTGCATGACATTGTGGTAATCTCGACATAGGCATAGCCTATACAGTAGGCTACATACGGCATCATGTAAGTTAGCTTAGTCCAGACTAATCTATCTTGCTTATGAATTTTATGACCCATACATGATTGTAAGTTTTTTTTTTATTACACCCCCACTGAGTAAACTAACCTAGTCTCTGTCCTAACTAGGGGCTGCCACTCCTGTCCCACACTAGCCTGTCATAATGTTCAAGCCAACATTTGTTAAAACTTGGCTCACCTCAGATAGGCTAACCGGATTTTGAAATTCTGTGCATTTATTACTTTATAGAATGGAAAATCCGAGCTACCTTTTCAATAATATTATTTTATAGATATATATAGATTACTGGTATTTAGCCTAACCCAATATTTTCCCTGATTTTTATAGCCTTGTACACTATCAGGGAGCATGATTTTATATTATAGTTACCGGGTACCTTCAAGGAAGAGACTACAGCAGCAGTTCACACGCTCTCTGCATTCTATTCTTATTTGACAGTTTTTGGTGTTGAACCCCCCCCCAGGACTTAATTGTCATCATCATATTCATATAAAATGCCAGCAGGGGGGCAAATAACCACTGGCCGTGGGATAATTTCAGAATAAAAAGTGGTCAAATCTGACGCATAGAGCGTATAATCTGCTTGAATATTATCATCATATTAGCCTAATCACACCAAAAACCCTTGAAAAACCTTCAGTATTTGTAAACACTTTTCTATAAAGGTTGGTTGAGAGTGCAATTATACCCTAATTTTTCATTACCGGTATATCCTAGCCTACCCCTATATTTTGTATATACAGTATATCCAAACAAAATATATTAACCTGAGAACATAAGATAGGCCTAAACTAGACTAGGCTAACATATAGCGTTAGATTATGCCGAGTGCATACGCTAACCTACTAACATAGGTAGAAGCTATAAGAGTAATAGGCTGGTAGGCTAAACAAAATTATAACATAAGAGCACAACATTTCTATTAACAAAAAAATCCTACCTATTTTAGGCTATACAGTAAACCCCCGTTTTCTCAAGACTTTTTAGTCGGAAACCCGTACTTCTCGGAATGGCATCGGCCTCTCGGATAGTTCGCCGTAGATCTCAGCAAAATTCCGACATCTACGATTTGTATCCGAGGGAGCACAGTGGCTTGTCGGACAGGTGTCCATATATCTCCGACATTCCGAGATTTAAGGGGTAAAACTCCAAGGGCCCACGTGGTCTGTCGGACATTTCTTACAGTTTCTTACAGTAGATCCTCTGGAAAAAGGCAAACTAGGCCTGTGTATCCAGCTCAGTACCAGTACTGTACTTGCACTGCTGCGGTCGTTCACGGTGTTGGCGGAGGCGGTAGCAGACGCATCATTTTTACTATTCTGTATTTTTGCTTTATAATCAAACTTCAAATCTTGTATGGTGATGGGCTGGTCTATCAGGGTGAGAACTGAGCGATCTCTGCCATACCCATAGCTTACTCCGACTGTTCCTTTTACTTATGTCTTTCCTAGATCTCAAGTGACGGCGTCTTTTCCGTGGATTGACCTCCCACTCTACCAAGATTGGAAGCCGAAGCGTCACATTTTTCCTTTGCCCCTCAACTTTCTCTTCATAATTGCTGAGGGGCACAGGGCCCTGGGTGGGGCTTTGGTTTCCCGGGCGTTTCCGCACCCTCCTCCGCTCCCCGCCATGGAGTGGCTTCGGTCACCCAGGCTTTATTGTGGTAGGCAGGGAGGGTTCTGTGGGGGCGCTCGGTTATGGCCTTGGCCTTGCTCGGGGCCTTGGGGCTGTTCGGCCAGGCAGCTTGGGGAACAACAACAACAACTTCAAATCTTGTCTTCCCCATGCTTTATCAAGATTACTTTCAAACTCCCTTATTGATTCGGAATCGACTACATACTGGGGCAGTGCGTTCCACTCGTTTACCACTCTATCACAAAATGAGTTCTTTGCCTTTTCAAGCCTATTTCTTTCTTTGTAAATTTTCTTAGAGTGTCCTCTCGTTCTTGTTCCCTCCCGCATCAAGAAGATACCTTCACACACATCCTCATCATACTTTCCTGACACTATCTTAAAAGTCTCTATCATATCCCCTCTCTTTCTCCTATATGCCAGTGTCGGAAGCCCCAGTGTCCTCAACCTCTGCTCATTGCCCGCGTTCTTCAACGTTGGTACTAGCTTGCTAGCTCTCCTCTGCACTTTCTCCACTGCTTCTATATCCTTTACCATATTTGGAGCCCACACCTGGTTCGCATATTCCAGGTGCGGCCTAACCAGCGCTGTATAGAGATTCCTGAAGATTTCTTCGTCAAGTGACACAAATGTCCTCCTTATCAGCCCTACAATTCTATTGGTTTTGTTTATCTTTTCTGCTAAATGTTCTGAGAAATTTAACTTATTGTCTATCACTATTCCTATATCCTTTTCTGCATTCACTTCCTCCATCGCTTCATACATACTGTATCCTACCTTGTCTATCTTGCTTGTCCCAATCCGCATGTACTTGCATTTTTTTGGATGAAAAGGCATTGACCAATGCTCAGACCATCCCTTCATGCCCTCCACATCTCCTTGAAGCAAACCCACATCTTCCTTACTCCTCACTCTTCTATACAGCTTAGTGTCATCCGCATACAGGTACAGTATACCTCACTTCCATTAGTTATAACTTCAGGTAAGTCGTTGATAAATATAACGAACAGTAGTGGTCCCAACACAGATCCCTGAGGTACCCCACTTGTAATTTCCCTCCACCCCGAGCCTATTCCATTCACCGTACTAGTACCCTCTGTCTCCGATCTTTCAGGAAGGCTTCTATCCATTTCACACATTTCTCTCCTATATTATAGCTTCTAACTTTCTCTATTAACCTTTTATGTGGGACCTTATCGAAGGCCTTCATAAAATCGCAATATACCACGTCTATTACATCACCATCCTCTAGAATTTGCATCCAATCATCTACCACCTTAATTAGCTGTAGTACCGTCGACCTCCCCGGCAAGAATCCGAACTGTCTCCCACTGAAAAGTTGGTTTGATTTCATATGCCCCATTATTCCTTCTCTAATTACCGTTTCCATTAGTTTACACACAACACTTGTCAAACTGACTGGTCTATAATTTCCTGGGTCATTTCTCTTTCCCTTCTTAAAAATAGCTGTTATGTTCGCCTCTCTCCAGTCCATCGGGATTTGTCCTGTATTAAACGATACCTCAAATAACATTTTCAATGGCTCTACTATAACATCTCACCTCCTTCCTTTATGATTCTTGGGTGTATCCCATCCGGTCCCGGGGACTTACTTCTGTTCATTTTTTCTATAGCCCTTCTTATTCTAGCATGGGAAAACTATTAGTTGTAGTGCCGGTGCCTGTTTGATGGGAATAGTAGGCACTGCATCATCCGACTCCACTGTTAGTACCCCCCCAAAGTATTTCCCCAGCACCTCTGCTTTCTCCTTATCAGTCTCCGCTCTACTCCCATCATCCAACCCCCCTACCAGCTCTGGGATCCCTACTCTTCTTGTTAACTTTTCCTGAATGTACTTCCAGAATATTTTTGGATTATCCTTCACATTTCTTGCAATCTCTCTCTCTCCCTCTCCTTTACTCTCCTTGTCTCCCACCTTATTTTATTGTTTATTTGTCTACGTTTCAAATCCACTACTTTAGCTTCTATACTAGACCCCCTGTTCTTTTTTAACACTTTTAATCTATCCCACAATCGTTTCTTTCTTCTTATCAAAGTCCACAGCTTTCTTTTCATTGGTAATTCTGGGTTCGTTCTTTTCCTCAATTATGTTTTATCCTTATACAGGTATTCCCTTACTGGTACACATTTGGATATAGCATCCTCCAGTTTGACTAATCTTCCTCCACATTCCTTCAGCGTCTTCACCGTTCAAGTATTCCCCCCACTCAATGTCCAAACACCTTCTCAGGGGATCTGGACGGCTCCGCATCTATGCACAGTCAGTATGTACCACTCAGTAGTAGCAGGTTAGTACAGCTCCGTACCTCAGTCAGGTACTGCAGGGTACTAAACATAGAGGTCCTTTCTGACACTACCTGCCTTGCAGATTGGACAGCTCCGTAATAGTACGGACTGGTAATAAATACAGCAGTTCTTTATTATACGCTACCTCCTTGCAGATTGGAGCCAGGATCGAGTCTTACGTAAATGCATAATAAATATATGGTTATAGCCTTGTGATTTGTGACTGTATAAAACTTTGTGTGTATGTGTGATAATTAAATTAAGAAATGTCGTTTGATTAACAAAATAACTAACAAATACTGTATATTTAGCCAATTCATTAAATAATCTATACAGTAAACATTTCATATCTAGCTTAATATGGCAAACTCAAGTCTAATTAAGGCTATTCCACATCATATCCACATTTACAAACCATCTTTATTCATATGATAAGGATAAAGTACTCAATTAAGCTACCGGATATATATATATATATATATATATAGGGAGGCGAGAGGAGGGTGGAATGGTGAGGAGGGTGGAGAGGTTGCAGGAGGAGGAAGTCAGGGAGGAGTACAGGAGAGCAGTGGAAAGACGACTAGGTGGGTTCGACCTGGAAGTTATGGAGGAAGTGGAGGAGATGAGCAAGGTGTTTAAGGATGAGATCTGTGCAGCATGTGAGGAGGTGTGTGGAGTGAGGAGAAGAGGGAGGGGAGTGAAAGGTACAGCATGGTGGACAGAAGAGGTAAGAATAGCTGTGGAAGAAAAGAAGAAAGCATATAGAGAGTGGTTGGGTAGTAGAGGGAATGAAGATTCCGAGAGACAGAAACGAGCGAGGTACGTGGAGAGTAAGAGGGTGGTGAAGAGAGTAGTGAAGGAAAGTAAGAGAAGAGTAGATGAGGAATTTGGAAGGAATCTGAGTGTAAAATGGAGGGAGAGTAAGAAACTGTTCTGGAAAGAAGTCAAGAAAGTTAGGGAAGGTAGCAAGGGAAACAGTAAGGGTGTGAAAGATAAGAATGGGAGAATGCTAGCCGAGAGAAGCAAGAGAGAGTCGAAAGATGGAGGGAGTACTTCAGTGAGTTGCTAAATGAAAGGAATGAAGAGCCAGCAAACATAGCTGGATATGGTATGGGAGGGAGAAGAAGAGAAGTAGTGGAGGAGGAGGTGGGGATCGGGAGGTCAGAAGTGTGGGAAGCCATGAAAAGAGTGAAGTTGGGGAAAGCACCAGGAACAGATGGAGTGTGTGGGGAAATGTTGAGGTATGGTGGTGAGATAGTGATAGAATGGGTATGGAAAATGTGCAAACTAGCATGGGAGAAGGGGAGTGCACCCGATGACTGGAAGACTGGCATAATAGTCCCCCTATATAAGGGCAAAGGGGAAAGAGGAGTGTGTGGTAACCACCGAGGAATATGTCTTCTAAGCGTAGTAGGGAAGGTATACAGTAGGGTAGTGATTGAGAGGTGAGAGTGAGAACGGAGAACGGAGAAATGGATAGGCGACGAGCAGGGAGGTTTTAGGAAGGGAAGAGGATGTGTAGATCAGATTTTTACCCTGAATTGTGTTGTGGAGAAGTATCTGGAGAAGAAACAAAAGGTGTATGTTGCCTTTATGGACTTGGAGAAGGCCTATGACAGAGTGGATAGAGAAGGTTTGTGGAAAGTACTTAGAATATACGGAGTAGAGGGCAAGTTGCTGAAAGCAGTGAAGAGCATGTATGAGGGTGCAAAGGCGGCAGTACGTGTGGAGAGTGAGCAGAGCGAGTTCTTTGACCTGAATGTTGGTTTGAAACAGGGGTGTGTGATGTCCCCATGGTTGTTTACTGTATATATGGATGGAGTTATGAAAGAAATACTATCAAGAGCAGTGGATGTTGGTGTATCGCTGAAAAGGGAGGGAATTGAGTGGAAGCTACCTATACTGCTGTTTGCGGATGATACAGTTCTGATGAGTGATAATGAATGGGAGTTGCAGGGTCTGGTAAATGAGTTTGGAACAGTGTGCGAAAAACGGAAGTTGAAGGTAAATACGGGGAAGAGCAAGGTTATGGTCTTCGAAAGGGGTGAAGTCACAGAGTGTGAGGTGAAGCTGAACGGTCAGGCTATGGAGATCGTCAACTCTTTTAAGTATCTGGGCAGTGTGTTGAGTAAAGATGGGACTATGGATGAAGAGGTGCGGGAGAGGGTACAACAGGGGAAGAGGGTTGTAGGAACGCTAAAAGCAGTAACAAGAAATAGGGTGGTCAGTATGGAAGTGAAGAAGTCCTTGCATGACAGTGTGGTAATCCCGACACTGACTTACGGAAGTGAAGCATGGACGTTGGTTGAGAGACTCAGACCAAGAGTGAGAGCAGTGGAAATGAATTACTTAAGGAGTGCGTGCGGAGTTACATGGAGGGATAGACAGACTAATGAGGAAGTAAGAAGGAGGTGTGGTGTGGAGGTAGATGTGCTGGAAAGTGTGAAAAGGAACAACTTGAGATGGTTCGGCCATATGGAACGTATGGAAAGCGAGAGAATGACTAAGAGGGTGTACGAGAGCGAGGTGGAGGGACAGAGGGGGAGAGGTAGACCGAATATGAGGTGGAAGGATGGAGTGAGGAACTACATGAACGAAGGCGGTGCTGGTTGGGGGGAGGGGCGTCGACTGACGGGGGACAGAGGTGCATGGGGGCGGTTCGTTCGTGGCCACCCCTTCGGGGATCACGGCGTCAGGCAATAGATAGATAGATAGATATATATAAAATTGAGTTGGGTCAATCATGTTAATTAATGTTATCTTAAAACTTTACCTGTCATTAGTGAGACCCCATATGGATTACTGTTCAATTTTGGTGTCCTTATTACAGAATGGACATAGATTCCTTATAGAGAGTACAACGTAGAATTAAACAAAATATCCATAATATTAGAAATCTCCCATATGAAGGAAGGTTGAAGAAATTAGGCTTACATTCGTTAGAGACGCAGAGTTCGAGGGGATATGAAAGGTGTTCAAGTGGGTTAGTGGGATTAATAAAGGGGACATCGTAACAGAGTTGTAGATAGGTGGAGTAGGCTACCAAGTGCTATAGTGGGACCAAGAACGATAGAGTTTTAAGATAAAATTATATAGGCATATGGACGAGATGGGTTAGGTGTGAAGGGGATCTGCTGTCGGGTGTGGGCCAATGGGCGCTCTGCAGACCCCGTTTTCTGACCTATGACCGTTTTGGTGAGGTCGGTCCTCAAGGTGTTAGTAAGCTGGGCCTATAATTAGGCCTTACAATTAGGGTTGGGTGTGAGAGGGATCTACCTTGTGTGGGCCAATCGGTTTTCTGCAGACTCACATTTCTTATGTCCTTATGTCTTATTTTAATCGTCACCCATACACACAAAGTGTTATACAATCACAAATCACAAGGCTATAACCATATATTTATTGTGCATTTACGTAAGACTCGATCCAGGCTCCAATCTGCAAGGCAGGTAGCGTATTATAAAGGACTGCTGTATTTATTAACAGTCCGTACTATTGCGGAGCTGTCCAATCTGTAAGGCAGGTAGTGTCAGAAAGGACCTCTGTGTTTAGTACCCTTCAGTACCCAACTGAGGTACGGAGCTGTACTAACCTGCTACTACTGAGTGGTACATACTGACTGCGCATACGTGCGGAGGTGTCCGTAAGCCCCTTCTCAGCAGCTCATAATCTGCTCTGTCATACATGTATATTTTTTTATTGCTTATATTATCCCTCTCTGTTTTAATATTGCAATTTAAAACTTATACAGGCATGGTCACTACGACCTATAGGGCTATCCACATTGACCTGTTCCACTATATCCTCCTCATTGCTAAAAATTAAATCAAGTACACTCCCCTGCTTCCCATCTCTATATCTTGTCATCTCTGTAATATGTTGCGTTAAAAAACAATCTCACTTTCTCCATAAACTTGTTTTCCAGGCTACACTGTCCCGCTGGAGTAGTACAATTTGCCCAGTTGATCCTTGGCAAATTGAAATCTCCAATCAAAATCTTATATTTGTTCTCTCTATTATCTATTTCCTCCATTGCTTTCAGTAGGTTATCATCCTCTTCCCTACTATTATTTGGGCTTCTATATATAGAGGCAATTAGAATTGACCCTCTTGCACATTTTACTTCAATACACAAATACTCACAATACTGCTGTCTCATATCCACCTCATTTACCTTGAGCTCTTTTCTTACATAAATAAACAGTCCTCTTCCAACCTCTGCTCTAATAGCATTCCTCTCGTACAACTCAAAACCCTCCAAACTATACTCCACCAGTTCCCTTTCAATTCTAGCATTTTTTGGTCTTACTTCCTGTAAGGCTATGACATCAGGTTTTTCCTCTTCATCCTGCAACCTACATATCAGTTCTCTGTTCTTGTCCTGGGTAAACACATCAACATTACTAAACATAATCCTTAATCTTTCTACCATTCCTTCAGCAGCTACATCATCCCGCTCCTCCTGTCCGTGCCCTACTCCCCCCCTCACACTACCGGTACTGGGTCTGCAGCTTCTTCTCCTGTCTCTCCCCGAGACGCTTCCACCCTGCTCTCCACCTCTGCCACAACTTCTGTCACATTCTCTTCCCTCCCAGCTCTCCTTCTCCCTTCTATTCGTATAAACCACTTCTTCAATTTCCCGTCCCTCACTCTCCAGAAAAACTTCTTCTTATCCTCCTCACCCAACTTTCCATTTTCCTCATCAGCCTTTTCCTGTAGTTCCTTTATTTTTTTTCTTTGTTTTATGCTCAAATCCTTCTTTAATCTTATATGTTTCAGTTCTTCATTTGTGTTTAGTCGCCAACTAAAATTTGTCACTGTCTCTACCACTGCCCTGGTTTTAAACTGTACCCTTATAAGTTTCATCTCCCCCCTTCTATATCTACCTATCCTACTGACTTCCTCCACCTGTCCATCCCATCCACATCCATCTACATCAACAGCTTTCATGACCTCCTTCACTTTCTCCATATCTCTCACTTTTCTCACTCCATTATCATTCATATGAGCCTCTATATATCCATGCATGATTATACCTCTATCCCTGTCCATGGCCTCCCTCACGACACTCTCCTTGTTCTTCATGACCCCCTACGACTGCACACTCAATTTTTTTTTTCTTTTTTCTTATTCATTTCCTCCTTTTGTTCTTTCCCAATTTCCTCCAAATCCTTAACTTTCTGTTCACCTACCACCGTCCATGCAGTTGACTCCTTCACTTCCTTGAATCGTCCTTCGTATTCCTTCAGCTCACAACTCGGAACATATATATATAATATGTTCCGAGTTGTGAGGTGACATGTCCGACAGACCACGTGAGCCCCCATCTTAGCTCCTAATCGGTTCCGCAGAAATCGAGCTAAGATTGAAACAGCCAAGACCGGGGCACTGTTCTTATGGGGAAAATTATAATCGGTTCCGTGCGCATTCTAAAAGTTGCAATTTTTCCCAGTTTTAGCCTATGAAAACTTAGGTGCATTATAAATACTATAGATTGGGACATTGTTTCTATCATGGGAAATTTTTAGGCCTAGGCTAGGCCTAGGTTCTAAATTCGTCCAGTACCCATTTCGCCCCAAATACATCCAATAAATATATATTATGAGGAAAATATGTATAAATACATATGAGAAGATTACTTACCACACAGACTTTATTTTAAATCATTGTCATATTTAGCCTAGCCTAACATCGTCTAGGCATTTCCACCGCTTTCGTCCAACATGCTCTGTGTTTTGAGCATGAATTTCTTTCATTGTTACCACCAGGCCCACCATCCCTATCACCAGATGTACTAGAGGTTATAATAAATGCCAGAGATAAGGGGTTCAGGCACAAAGAAGCTTCAAACAGTTGTTTTTTCCAACACAAATACGGGTGGACTGTAAGCGTCTGCCTAGCGATACATCTGGCAGATTCTTTTAGTTAAGTTAAACTTTTTTTATTGTTTTTGTTTTCTAGTTTTATGTAGAGTTTTTCATTATTTTTGCTTGTTTTTCGGGTTTCGACTGGGATTTTTGTGCGAAGATTGAAGCTTTTTGAGCAAAAATGGAAATTGGGAATATTTGGTGTGTACCGCAAAATTTGAAACAGCGAAGAGTGCTGTGGCGAAAATGGGGGCTCCACTGTATAGGAAAATTCTGAGATGTCCGTGGCATCATGCCCAAGCCGCGGACACTCCACGCGGCGTGTTGCCATAGCAACCACTCCCCCCGTATGCACCCCCCATCCTGTATCCTCCGTCCCACCCCCCTTTGTTTTCCCTGACACACCCTCATCTCCCGCCTTATCAGCCTCAGTCCGCCTGTTGTTCTCGTGCGCATCACATCCCTTAGTCCGCCATTATGCCTCCCAAGGCTAAAGTGAAGGGGAGTGATGTGGAGAAGGACAGTGAGGTGGAGAGGGGGAGTGAGAGGGAGAATGGGCAGTGAAGTGTGGGGATAGGGGAGGGGGAGGAAAAGACAATCATCAAGAACTACAGCAAGACTACATACAAACCTACAGTACAGATCACAGGGAAAGGAGTGAAGAAGGGACCTGTTTCCATTGTTTCTTATGGAAGGGTGAATGTTCCTGATCAGTATATTACAGTATAGTACACTGTACTATAATGTACTGTTCACTAAAAATATTGTACTGTACTGTTGTATTCCCATTATACTACTGTATATATTTACATGTACCTGTAGGCTACTGTATAATGTGTCTTAGTGGGGCGGCATAGCTAACCTATTGTTCATTTTGTGATAAAAGCACCAAATTCAGCATATATATAGCTTTATATATTTCAAAGACATTTGGATATTGGGTCATCATAGGTTTACTCTACATTGGCTTTGGCAGCCCCCTATCAATTACTTTCCATTAGAGTTCTTAAGCACTGATTTTTGCCCCAAACTGTATACCCTGGTAGAGATGTCAAACTAGTATCAAATGACTTGTCTGGACATGGGTAACAACTTATATTCAGACAATGTTTAATTAATGTTGACCGTTTGATAGGTAGCCTACAGTCTGTTGTAGTTTATCATTATGCCACAAATTGGTAATTAATGTTGCCATTTGCCACTAATTTGTTGAACTACAGGAACCAGTACAAGTAAAACTAACACAAGGTACGGGTGGCAAAAATTGGGGCACTGACTCGGGCACAAAACACACTGTATCCTCACTCCCCGGGGCTTAGACGGTGACTGAGCTGACTCTCAGTGAGCGCTCCTTGTGGTACATCTGCCAAGCCCAGGGATGTGCCTCGCTGCCAGACACGCAAAGTTTCAAATCCTCGCAATATTTTGGCCAAAAATTGTCTCTAACCACTTTTGGTGAAAAATCTGCTTGTCAGAGGGCAACGTACGCAGACTTTTCGCCGCCACTGTATAGATATAGATAGATAGATTGACCAGTATAAAAGTCACAGAATGTTTCAAAAATAAATTTGCATATACAGTACAAACATTTATGGTTGTTGCTCCCCAAGCTGCCTGGCCGAACAGCCCCAAGGCCCCGAGCAAGGCCATTACCGAGCGCCCCCACAGAACCCTCCCTGCCGACCACAATAAAGCCTGGGTGACCGAAGCCACTCCATGGCGGGGAGCTGAGGAGGGTAGCAGAAACGCCCGGGAAACAAAAGCCCCACCCAGGGCCCTGTGCCCCTCAGCAATTATGAAGAGAAAATTGAGGGGCAAAGGAAAAATGTGACGCTTTGGCTTCCAATCTTGGTAGATTGGGAGGTCAATCCACGGAACAGACGCCGTCACTTGAGATCTAGAAAATATATAAGTAAAAGGAACAGTCAGAGTAAGCTATGGGTATGGCAGAGATCGCTCAGTTCTCACTCTGATTGACCAGCCCATCACCACATGACTAGAACCCAATCCTCTCAGTATCAGGTAGGAAAGGCCCTAGAAAGCCGCCTTTGGCGGGGGGATAGCTCCCCTATTTCAATCCCTTTCGGGGTTGGGCACCCGCCCTATGGTATTTATGGTAGAACTCATTAATGGTTAAAAGTTTTTCTTCCTCAATAGTTTATCATCCTCAGCAATTTGGTTCATTCCTTATCATACCCGGTACCCTTCCTCCATTGCCTCAGTAGAATAATTCTGATTCTCATCTTATTGTTAGTTTATTTTCCACTCTGATTACTCTGAAGTCAGTTTTATTATTCCTTTATACTTTTAGCACAATTACTGTTTTTGCACCCTCAAAATTATACATATTAACCCCTACTCTCCCAAAAGAGTTTGCAAAAACTTTCGCTCTCAATCCCAGGCAAAAATGGTCAAGAGAACGGCGCAATATGACTGGATTTTGCAAAAACTTTCGCTCTCAATCCCAGGCAAAAATGGCCAAGAGAATGGCGCAATATGACTGGACTTCATGAACTCTAATGGGCAACTGACTGAGGAGCCACATACGACCTTGCATCAGACTCCCGGGGGTCACTCCCCACAGCCCAGAAAGTGTTGCCAATGACTTAAGCTAAGTTTTTGCTAATATTTAGCGGTATACAAGCCCTCACCATATCTACAGCTTGCCTAATAAGCAGTCGAACGATGTCCGACGCTGAATCTTTTGTGCACATTTTGTGCTTTCAGACATCGTCCGACGCTGGAAGGGTACAAGTTAATATTACCATTGTAATTTTTCATTATAAATTACTTTTCTTGCTGGAATATTCATAACCACTTGAACCAATAGTTAGGGACATAATAATACAATGGTGTACTGAAGATAAGTTTATTTACACTGCTTCAGCTTACACTGAGAGGCGGGAGTGGCATAGTGTTGTGCCCACTGCTGCCACCAACACATCCCCATGGCCGCCACACTCTGACACCTCTACACTGACATCACTCTGATGCCACTACAGTGACATCAAACTCCGACACTGTTCCACCAGTGTTATATATTTATAGTAGAAGAGGTTGTTACAAAAACTGGGATCTTTTTCATGTAACACAAGACAACCAGTCAGAGTTTTGCCAGTGTGTGATTAGAAGAAAAAAAAAGGATATTTGTTATGCAAAACAATCAGCAGAAGGCTTGCCAGAGTGCAACGGCCGCGAGCTGTACTTGAAGGTTACAGGGGTATAAGTACAGTCAGCGTATGGGGGTCGTGTAAACAGTTCCCAGCGTTAAGTTGCTTGTATATGGCGGTGCTGCTGAGTAGACAGAACGAGGTGAAAACAGATGAGAGAATGTTTACAGAACCCCCAACTCTAGTCGGTTCAAGTTAACTTGGCAGCTATAACCGTACTTTCCCTCATAGTCCTTCATGATTGATGTCATTTTTCATCTTTTGGATATATAAAAGTTCTTCATTGTTCAGTTTCTCCGGTCATTCCACAACTCACTACCAACAGCGAACATATTAATTCACAATCACAATTATGGGCCGAGGTTTTACTGCCAGGTTAAATTGAACAGAGTATAGCTGCCACTGTATAACCTGCCAGACAACCCAACGATTGCCGGGTTGCTTTCAAGTCCAGTCCCACATTCCTGTACATATTAAAAATTACTGTTATTAGGACTGTGAAAGAGGACCTTCACTAAGCAAGGCAACATTGATAAAAAGGTGTCAGTTTATGAAATCAGTCACGCTAGGATCATGGAAAGACAAGTACCCTCGAGTAGAAACAATGTAATGAGGTCTGCTGGATGGTCTGAGTACATTTAAACACTGAGATGAGTTTAGGAGAAGCCAAGACTCTCTACATTGCCTTCAGGAGGTATTTAAGTGCAACTGATCTCCATAAACTTGTGCATGAAAGATTGGGAAGGATGACCTCAGTTGACACAGAAAAAAATATAAATACAATTGGTCAAACTGAAAGCCAAAATCTTATAATCTATAAGTATAAAACTTTACCACTGGATTACTCTTCTAAGAAAGTTTGATATGAATATAATATTGGTAGATGTGATATTTTTTCTTTTAATCTATACTAGGAACCCTTCACCACATTAAACAGATTGAAAAAACAAGAGCCTTGCTGCAGAGTTCTAGCTAATCATTGTAAAACTAACAAATATGGCCACTATTAAGAAACTAAAACAACACTGCATGCTACACATATATCACAAGAGACACCATACTATAAACACAAAATTAACATGTACATTTCCTGATAAAATAAATTCATGTCTACTGGAGCAATTATGGTAGAAGTAATAATAATAAGATAAAATAATAATTATTATAATAATATAAAGAACAAGCACCAAGTGTGTGGTCAACCCATGGTGTTTGCTCAGACTTAAACTTAAAACATGAATCTTAAGACTAAAAAACCACAAGTGTACCTGTGGCTTATAAGCTGCCAAAGTGACCTCTTAATGACCTGGATCATGACCTTTGACCAAGTTTAATGACCCAGGGAGGAGTAGATCGGCCACTAAACAGCTGCAGACAAAGGCACTTGGGACATCCATAAATCACTTGAGCAGAGTGTGGATGGATTTGTGGAGAGCGGAAATACTGAGGGTACGACCAGAGTAAGCGACGGGGGTGGGACAAGAGAAGTGGGGCGTGAGGCGGCCCACATCTCACTTGCTTATCATAAACTCATCATATTTTCTTTACTTGATAAAGTGAGACAGGAGTGGGGGGGGGCATTAGGCAACCCACAACTCTATTACTTATACTCCGTCACATTTGCAAAGATGAGAGGTGAGAGGGCATGAAACGACCCAACTCACTCAACATATTATTTTCTTTCTTCTTTCTTCAGTGATCATCTAGTGTCCCATATGTCTACTGCTGGCTCAACTTGAGACAAACTTGTGCTGATAATAGTAGAAGAAACCACCCACATGACAAATCAATGGTAAGAACGAAGTACCACATTTCAGTTTTGTTTCCAACTGGTTAGTTTAGTGTGGTAATTGTTTTAAGTACATTACTTTTTTCCAAGAAATAAGGCTGAGACTTAACAGGCTAACACCTTGGTTCCTGCATACAATCATTACTAGTCAGACATACATGCACAGAACAAGGCCCTTTGTATATTTTAAGGCACCATCAATACTATAAGACACAAGAGAATGTCAGTAACTAGCCCAGAAAATCTTATAATACTTGTTAACAAATATAAATCAACAATTTCCCTGCACAATTAATTTTATGGTAGTATGAAATTATATTATTGCGTGATTATTATTAGGGGAGAAACTATACCACCTACTGTACAGTAGCTAAGGACATATAAACTACTGATATGAATATCACAAACATCCAAAGGCAGTAGCATCAATAACTATCTTTAAATAATCTTAAAATTTGTATATCTAATACATCAACAAAGATATTTTTGCAAAATTATTGATAAAATATATATATATATATACATATATATTTAAAAAAAAACAGCTAATATCAATCAAAGTAAATTACTGTATATTACAAGTCATCTTCAATTGCTGGAAGGCTATTTTCTGCTACAACCAACAATAGTAAAGTTAAGAGGTACTAAGTAGTAGTAGTGGTAGTGGTGGTAGTGCAGGGGTGGTTGTAGTGGTGGTGGTGGTGGTGGAGGGGAGGGCAGGGCACAGGCTGCAATACACTCACCTCAGGAACTAGGGTAGCCATGGATGGAACAACATAACAGCCAACACAACATAACAAGCTAAACAAAAATGCAACCAACAGAATGCTCCACTGTCTTCGCAAAAAAAGGAGCACTGAGTGCATTGTTAACAGTATGATCATTGTTCCATTAGAAATGGGATTAACACTTTATAACTGAAACAGCTGCCTGTAATCTAAAAGTAATTAATGCCTTTTCATTCAACTACAGGTATTTTAAACTATTCATAACATAATGATTGATGAGAGTTTCTTATACACATAACTTTGAATGCTATTTACACAAAAAAAAAATAATAATAAAAAAAATAAAATAAAATAATAAATACTATGTTCTGTAGTATGAGTAAGTTGGGCAATATCTCATGGCTGAAAGCAGACTTGGACGGTAGATTGGTACTAGATCACTCGGTACATCAAACACAAGAGGCAGTGATATTAGTCTCTACTCCGGTTGCAATTCTGAATAGACAAATTCACAAGTGAATTAATAATGTTTACTAATTAACTACCATGCAGAAATGTCCCTAATTCAGCAACCTCTTGTACAGGCAGGGTCAATAATTATGTAACATCTCTATTTTGGATATAATATTATCTATTACATATATGTAATCCATGTCACCACACCTTATGAAATGGGTTGTTGTGAATGTTTGTTTAATGTGTGTTGAAAGGCCAATATGTGTTGCAACTAGAGATGAAGTTATATCTTGTAAGTTGTTGAGTGCTCCATAACTTTTGACCCTGATTTGACCAAGTATAAATTTCTAGATTGAGGCACTATTCCATCACAAACAGGATCAAGTCATTATAACTTTTGAGTATAGATGAAACCATACCACATTAAATGTCAGGCAATGAGCAAATCTCAAATGTCTCTGTAATCAAAATAATATGGCTTCAACATATTTTTTCTTCTCCAATGTACATAACACATGTACACCGTCAAATTGTTTTTTCTAAGCTAATAAGATCTACCATATTTTACTAATGGTACTTTCTCCTTTGCATTAACTGTACATAAAATTGATGCTGCCTATCATATTGTACCACTTGTTACTTTGAACAGTCAGGCAACAGGCTATATTCACCTTCACAGAGCTTTTCTCTAGAAGATACTAAATATACAGTATCCAATATGGCAATTTGCAGCATTTTCAAATTCCCTGTTGCTTCCCATATTAAGCTAAATTTGATGTAAAGCAACATTGCGTAATTTTTCGTACATATTGGCCAATATATTTCCTTCAACCTATTAAGCTCTGAGAGGTAAAGTTTACATAAAGATGAAAAAAGAACAATACAAGCGCAACATTCACTGTTGGCAGCCATTACCTCTTCTCTTCTCAATACTATTTAAGCATGTGCAATTTTTTTTTCATATTTTTCACTTTTTTTGGTTTGTTTTATTAGGTTTTGCTTACAGCCAAGTGTGTAGGTTATCCATTTTGGACGATTCGAGCATGTCGTTTAAAAAGTCTGTCGACAAGTCATCATTCAGCTGAAAAGAAAAGAAAAGAAAATTAACAAAATATATGTAATCACACACAAAGAAAATAGAAATGCTACTGCTGCATTTGCATAATATAGAATATATACTGACAATGTGCAATGCAATTTAAAAAAATGTATACCTCTTCCTTACTTTTCTTTCAAAACTGGGATTTTTTTTTAGTACTTCTGACCTTGTACATATACGGCATCTATAATGGGGTACAGGTATGGTCACCAGATTAGAGTACAGTATATAAAAACATAGGTAGTTGTGTGTGTGTCTATGCTCCCACAGACGATAAAGCTGAAAGAGTGAAAGAGGAGTTTTGAGGCGTGCCTAGATAATTTTGGTAAGAGTGAAAGAACATTTCTGATTGGGGATATTGAATGGGAAGGTGGGTGATAATAAAGTAGATAGGGTGGTTGTTGTTGTTTCCCAGACTGTCTGGTCGAACAGTCCCGAGTTCGGTAGACTGAAGTCATCCAGAAGCTCGAGGGTGAGATTAAATCTGTCTCTGAGAGGGCAGCGGGGGAGGGGATCATCAGACCATGGGCTTGCACCCCCGGGCCAATTCCCCCACCGTCCGCAGCCCCCCTTGCAGTGCCACCCAATCGGGTGATCTTGCCAGCACCTAGAAGGAAAAGTATGTATGTATGTATATACTCAGGCACATACCCCATAGCTGGGGGTGGCCAACTCGAGACAGAACCCAAACAGAAACAACATTCAAAGTTCCCATTCTTAGGGTCCGAGACAACTTCCGCATTCCCTCGCCCCTTTCTCTGTCTCGTCTAGTAGGGGAACTTTACAAGGAAAAGTAGTACAGGAAAAGAGACAGACAGAGAACGACTAAGGTAGGATAGAGAATAGGACCAACCCTCACCTAGATCCACCTGGCCAGGCTGAGATGCGGACACCATCCAGCTCTTCTGAGCTATCACAAGAGACTGGATGACTCCGTCGTCGACACCTGCCCGGGATGTAACACAGCACCCCATACCATTAAACACATCATAGAAGACTGCATTTCACACAATCACTTACGCCAACAACACAATCTACACTGGTGATGGGTTGGTCTATCAGAGTGAGAACTGAGCGATCTCTGCCATACCCATAGCTTACTCTGACTGTTCCTTTTACTTATATATTTTCTAGAACTCTTCCGTGGATTGACCTCCCAATCTACCAAGATTGAAAGCCAAAGCGTCACATTTTTCCTTTGCCCCTCAACTTTTTCTTCATAATTGCTGAGGGGCACAGGGCCCTGGGTGGGGCTTTGGTTTCCCGGGCGTTTCCGCACCCTCCTCAGCTCCCCGCCATGGAGTGGCTTCGGTCACCCAGGCTTTATTGTGGTCGGCAAGGAGGGTTCTGTAGGGGCGCTCGGTTATGGCCTTGGCCTTGCTCGGGGACTTGGGGCTGTTCGGCCAGGCAGCTTGGGGAACAACAACAACAACACAATCTACATTCCTTTAGAGCTCTGTGGGAAAACCCGACCGTGGCCATGGCCTTCCTTAGGGACTCAGGGCTGTTCGGCCAGGCAGCTTAGGGTACAACAACAACCCTCACCTAGATGGGGTGGTTGGAGGCAGATGGGAATGGAAGTGCACTTGTGGATGTATGTGTCGGGAGGAGGCTGTTGATAGCCAACAACTTCTTCCAATACACAGGTGCACATAAAAAGTGGAGTGGAGGAAGGGAGAGACAGTGGAACGAAAGGCATTGATTGATTATGTAAGTAAGGATGAGCGAATGAAGAATTTAATGCTAGATGCTAGGGTGTATAGGGGTATTGGGGGGGGGGGGGGTTGTCTGACCTTCATGTAGTAATAGCTAAAATTGGGATACAGAAGAAGTGGGTGAAGAGAGTAGGGCAGGAGGAAGGTGGAGTGGTGAAAAGGGTGGAAAGGTTACAGGAGGAGGAATTCAGGGAAGAATTCAAGAGAGCAGTAGAAAGACGATTAAGTAGATTTGACATGGAGGAAGTGGAAAAGGTGAGCAAAGTGTTTAAGGAAGAGGTGTGTGGAGCATGTGAGGAGGTGTGTGGAGTC
The DNA here is from genome assembly GCA_032716605.1 of Paralithodes platypus. Lineage (NCBI taxonomy): Eukaryota > Metazoa > Arthropoda > Malacostraca > Decapoda > Lithodidae > Paralithodes > Paralithodes platypus. The sequence goes on from CM064568.1 coordinate 5,567,232, forward strand.
AGAAGATTTTTATTTTTATTTTTTTTAATACGGCAGTTTAACCAGACCATTACAAGACACTCATAGGGCTGGCCTTAGCCTGAGCTAAGGATTCAGTGGGCATAGATATAGATCAGAATAAGTTGGGGCACTAATCAGATTTCATTGATGAGAGAGGAGGATGAAAGGAAGTGGACGATGGGATAAATAGAGAAAGTAGGAGAATCTGTTAACAATTTAGAGTAAGATTTGCAGCCAAAGTATAGTGTATGGGAGCGGGAATAGAGTGGGCACTCAATAAGAGTAGTGTGACAGGACTGACATTCTGGTCGTGGATCATGGGGTGTAGACATCAAGTAGCCATGTGTTAGACTGGTATGGCCAATACGCAGGCGCGTGAGTAGAACTTCCAGCGCAAGGGACGGTTGGAGGGAGGATTGCCATAGGTGAGGTGATTGTTTAATCGAGCGTAGTTTGTTAGTCGGGATTGTGATCCCCATAACCGATGCCACCGCTGTTGAATAACACCATGTAAAGATGACAACCAGTCCTCCACTGGGAGACAGGGTTGAGATAGCGGTAGGTCAACAGCGGATTTTGCAGAGCGATCAGCATGCTCATTACCTGCAATTACTACATGGGCTGGAATCCAGCAGATTTGAACCCAACGATCAGTGTCATGTAGAGTATGCAGCGTGTATTGAATGAGGGCAACTAGTTTGTGAATGATAGTGTCCAAGTGCTTCAACTGCGCTCAGGAATCACTGTAAATAACAAAACGACCTGAGGGAGATCGTAGGACTATATCAATGGCAGCATGAATTACATAAAGTTCAGCAGTATAAACTGAGGCCTGTAGCGAAAGAGAAATCTAGGCACTGTGGTTGGGGGAAATTGCGGCACATCCAACACCAGAATCGGATTTAGAACCGTCAGTATAGATGGCAGTGTGCGATGCCTTGCGACACATATGTTCTAGAGTATGATGACGCAAAACTTCAGTAGAGGGAAGCGATCGTTTATTCAGGTATAACAAATACAGGCAGGTACGTGGCATATGTAAAGTCCAAGGGGGGTGGCAAAGGCAAGACTAGTATGGAGCAATTGAGTCGCATGCACAGGGAAACTCGGGATATGATTACCAGCAGTAGTGTCAGGGGAGGCAAAGAGAGCTTTGGTAGGAGAGTCGCCGTCAGAAATACAAAGTGCTCTGCGCAAAGGAAGAGTGGGGCTCACCACTATCAGCGAGGATGGAGATGATCAGAAGAGGGAGAGGATTGAAAGGAACAGCATGGTGGACTGAAGAAGTGAAACTAGCAGTTGAAGAAAAGAGAGCATATAGAGTGGTTAGGTAGTAGAGGGCATGAAGATTTGGAGACGGGAAAGGTACTTGGAGAAAAAGAGTGGTGAAGAGAATAGGGAAGGAAAGTGAAGAGTAGATGAGGAATTTGGAAGGAATTTAAGTGTAAAGTGGAGGGAGTGTAAGAAACTGTTCTGGAAAGAGGTCAAGAAAGTTAGGGAGGGTAGCAAGAGAAGTAGTAAGGATATGAAAGATAAAAATGGGCGAGTGCTAGCAGAGAAGCAAGAGATAATCGAGAGATGGAGGGAGCACTTCAATGAATTGTTGAACATAGGCAAAAACCAGCAAACATAGTTGGATGGGGTATGGGAGGGAGAAGAAGAGAAGTAGAAGTAGGGATCAGGTCAGAAGTGTGTGAGGCCTTGACAAGAGTGAAGATGGGGAAAGTATCAGGAATAGATGGAGTGTGTGGGGAAAAACTGAGGTATGTCAGCCAGAGTAGACAGAAGGGTGCTGAGCTGGTATGGTCATGTTGAACGAATGGGAGATGAAAGGCTTACACAGAGAATATGTGAGTCAGATACAAGGGGAGATAGAAGGGCAGGAAGACCCCCATTGAGATGGAGAGACTGTGTAAGACAAGCTTTGGATGATAGAGGAATGACTATAGATCAGGCAAAGGAAGTGGTAATAAACAGGAATGAATGGAGAATGCTTGTGAATAGATGAGTGAACACATGGTCATTTGGGGGAAGGGGTCGGGCGCAAGTTGGACTAGATAATAGTCCATCAGGTGCCTGGCCTGGGGAGACGATTAATATGAAGGATGCGCCTGGAAGTGTGGTGGGTGGGCTTGTGGCTTCGGCTCCGCTGCATGTCTGCCTGCCGAGATCGGAACCTCTCCGAGTGGTCGGGGGCCGGGGGAGTGCTGGAGGGACCTTGGTGACCCTGGTCTCTGGGTCTTCTGGGTGACCTAGATGTGTGTGAATTTGTGTTTTGTCTGAGTGTGTTCGTTGTGTTTTGTGTTTTCCCTGTTCTTGCTCTGTCTTGAGTCGGCCACCCCCCCCAAAAATAGGAAAAGAGGGACAAAGAAAGAAAAAAATAGGAAAAGTGGGGATTGGGCCTGAGTAAATACTGTAGATAGATAGATGGTGGTGAGATAGTGATTGAATGGGTATGAGAGAAGGGAAGTGTGCCTGATGAATTGAAGACAGACATAATAGTCTCCCTGTAAAATGGTAAAGGGGAGAGAGGAGTGTGTAGTAATCACCGGGGGATATGTCTTTTTAGCGTAGTAGGGTAGTGATCGAGCGAGTGAGAGCAAGAATGAAAAATGGGTAGGTGAGGAGCATGGCGGGTTTAGGAATGGAAAAGGGTGTATAGACTTTATTTTTGCCTTAAAATATGTTTTTGAGAATATGTGAAGAAGGGACAAAAGTTGTATGCTACCTTTATGGACTTGGAGAAAGCCTACAACAAAGTTGATAGAGAAGGCGTGATGGAAAGTATTGAGAATATACGGAGTAGCTGACAAGTTGCTGAAAGCGGTGAAGAGCATGTATGAGGGTGCAAAGGCGGCAGTGCGTGTGGAGAATGAACAGTTCTCTGATCTAAATGTTAGGTTAAAGCAAGGGTGTGTGATGTCCCCATGGTCGTTCAATATATATATGGATGGAGTCATGAAAGAAATACAAGGAAGAGCAGTGGATGTTGGTGTACCGCTGATAAGAGAAGGAAATGAGTAGAAGTTGCCTGTACAGCTGTTTGCTGATAATACAGTTCTGATGAGTGACAGCGAGTGGGAGTTGTAGGGTCTAGTAATTATGTTTGGAACAATGTGAAAAACGGAACCTGAAGGTAAATGCGGGGAAGAGTAAGGTTATGGTCTTTGAAAGTGGTGCAGTCACAGAGTGTGAGGTGAGGTTGAACGGTCAAGTTATGGAGAATGTCAGCTTTTTAAAGTATTTGGGCAGTGTGTTGAGTAATAAAGATGGGAGTATAGAGGAAGAAGTGCGGGACAGGGTGCAACAGGGGAAGAGGGTTGTAGGAATGCCAAAAGCAGTAACAAGGAATAGGGTGGTCAGCATGGAAGTAAAGAAGTCCTTGCATGATAGTGTGGTAATACCGACATTGATGTATGGGAGTGAAGCATGGACGTTGTTGGAGAGACACAAATCAAGAGTGAGAGGGGTGGAAATTAGTTACAGTACTTGAAAAGTGCGTGTGGACTTACATGGAGGGATAGACAGACGAATGAGGAAGTATGAGAGCGGTGTGGTGTGGATGTATAGGTGATGGAAAGTATGAAAAGGAACACCTTGAGATGGTTCGGCCATGTGAAACATATGGGAAGCGAGAGAATGACTAAGAGAGTGTATGAGAGTGAGGTGGAAGGATAGAGTTGAGAGGTATATGCGTGAAAGCGGTGATGGATAGGAGGGGCATCGGCTGACAGGGGACAGAAGTGCATGGGGGCGATTCATTCGTGGCCACACTTTTGGGGATCATGGTGTCTGGCAATAGATAGATATACAGTAAAACCCAGCGCTTTCGTTTTCCTCGCTACTGTAATCCCGGCGCTTCCGTAATAAATTTTGGTTCGTACTCTATCGTTTTTTAGTACGAAAGAGTGAATAAAATCCAGTTTTCCGGGTCATATTCCGTCATCTGAATCACTAATTGTGCATTTAGTGACTCCCTAACCTTTAATATACACACACATCTACGATATAACATACAGCTGGCCAATAAAACCCATAATGTATCATTAAATAGACACTGTTATGTCTTTCTTTTTTTGGGGGACTACAGCCAGCTTGAATATAAAGGTTTCTTTGGCCTTTACTATTAGTTAAGTATTACAGTAGATAATTTCCTCATAAACATATATTTATATAATATAACATGGTTAAGTTATATTTATAACTGTAGATAATATTTCATAATTGAATGTCAGAGCAGATGTCTCAGGTTTGCATGTCATGATCCCTGAATTCTTAAATTCTTATAGCATCATTAATTTGTAATTGAGAAAGACTTCAATCAGTTAACCTAGCCTAACTTACTATGTATCTCTTATTACGAAAAGCGGTAAAAATACTTCGACCGGAAAGATTAGCCTAACTGTCATTTTGTCCACAATGTATTTCGCTGACGGCGATCGATAGTACAGGTACAGGAAAACCAAACAACGATGTGTGGTTCACCAAACGGTTTGTTCAAGTGTATTATGGTAAGTAGGCTACTGACAATGCCATTTGTTACTGTACTAAGGCATCTAGAGTCTTGTATAGGGGTAAAGACCGATTAATATGAATGGTGCATGAATTTATCAACAACAAAAGACCTCGGCGCCGTCTTTGAAGCCTCCACGGCGCCTGTTTTTGGTGGTCGTTTCGCTCTTCCTTAATTTTGCGCTTTCATACTGGCAGTTCCCCCCAATTAGTACGAAAGAGCGGGGATTTACTGTACTGTATATATTTGAATGTACATCATCATAATTTTCCTAGTATATATTTTGAATTTAAGGCCTAAAGTATTCTCTTGGGTAACTACTAATTTCTAAACTGGTTGGAAACTTAGAGAACTTACGGTATTGACCCTCACATCATGCATGCTCAGTATGCAAATCCCTTAATCATTTAAACATATCCCTTAAAAGAGAATTCCCAGGAGGGATCAAAGACGATTTTTATACCGTGAAAACCATGCATTACACGTATCAAAAAAAAAAAATATTATCAAAGCGTAGAGAATAGTGAATTTGAATTTGAGTGGGAACTAGTGATTCAATTCAAATCGAGTAGGAACCGGTCATTGGATTAAATAGCTATGTGTTAATGCTGCTTTCCTATAATTACCTGTATTGTTGGGACCAAATCTTCAGAATCCATAGACTCCAACTCTGGAGCCTCGAGAATGTTATTGGGTGGGGGCGATTTCATCTCTGAAAAGAATGATAAAAATAAATAAACTACCAAATTTGCTTTCAGTCATAACAGTAACATTGGATGGCTGTACAAACAGAAAATTGTACTGAAAGATATTTCATAAAGGGGGCCTTCCACTTACAATAGTTGTTGTTGTTGTTGTTGTTCCCTAAGCTGCCTGGCCGAACAGCCCCGAGTCCCTGAGGAAGGCCATGGCCACGATCGGGCTTTCCCACAGAGCTCTCATTGAGTGTAGATTGTGTTGTTGGCGTAAGTGGTTGTGTGAAATGCAGTCTTCTATGATGTGTTTAATGGTATGGGGTGCTGTGTTACATCCCGGGCAGGCGTCGACAACGGAGTCATCCAGTCTCTTCTGATAGCTCAGAAGAGCTGGATGGTGTCCGCATCTCAGCCTGGCCAGGTGGACTCTGTCCTCGCGAGGGAGGGAGGATTCGGAAGGATGGATTTCGGGAGGTCGTGCATGCAGCTGCGTGTTGTCTGTGAGTGAGTGGATGGATCGGCGAGAGATATGAGTATGGATGTGCTTCTGGAAGTTGGTTCGGGGTGGGCAGGGAGGGAGAGAGGACAATAATTGTGTGTGATACCATGTGCTGGGTGTTGTTTTGATATTTCTTGGTGTCTGTGGGTGTGTTGCCGTGTAGTTTAGTGGGTGGTCTTGGTTCGTGGAGGCTGCTGCCAGGAATTGAGTGCCTCTCATGTCCAGATGGTCTTTGACTTTGAGGATTTTGGTTTCTTGATGTACTGTAGGTGATCTGTGGGTGCAGTAGCTGTGCAGCCTGTAATGATCTTCAGGGCTTTGTTTTGAATAGTCTGTAAGGTCTTATGATGTGTTTCAGCTAGGTTAGAAGCCCAGGCTGGGCTTGCGTATTCCATCACTGATCTTATGTATTGTTTATATACTGTGGTGGTAGTTTCTTTGTTGTGTCCAAATTTTGTGTGAGCAAGTGACCTGAGGGCGTTAAGTCTGGGTGTCAGTTTCTTTTTAATGTTTGTGGTGTGCTGTTTGAATGTCATATGAGTATCATATGTTACTCCTAGGATTTTGGGTGTGTGTGTATGTGTCAGGGGTGTGTTGTTTATGGTGAGTTGAGGGATGTATTCGTGTTCTCCTGTCCAGCTTGTGAGCAGGGTTGCGGTGGATTTGGCTGGGGCTAGATTAAGTGCACCAGCCATGTAGTGTGTTGAGATACAATAGTTTATCTTATTTGTTTTACCTTCACCAACGAAGTTGGAGGGGGTTATGTTTTCAGCTCCATTTGTTTGTCTCTCTGTAATCAAGATATCTTATGCATTTTGTACTATTGTTATTATCTTGTTTAATTGCAAATTTCTTTAAATTGAATATTGACTTAAATTGTAGTTTCTTCATTCATCCAGAATTTAAAAGAATTTACCAGAACGTCCTTAATTTCCCAAATTGACTAATTCCTTGAATATGACGCGAGTATGTTAATATTTTGAGAAGTTCTTTTGTCTTTATATTATATCGTTCCTGTTTTGGTTTGTTTATTTTGTAAGTTTTACATTATAAGTTATAAACCGATTTTCGTGAAATTTGGTTGGCAGATAGGATATGCGCCAAGCCAAGAAAGAAGTTATTTCATTTAGGAGGTGATCCAGAGATTTTAACAAACTTTGGTGGGTAACTCACCAAGTTATGAACTGATTTTCACAAAATTTGGTGGGCCATGGAAGAAGAGATTACGGGAACCCAGATGGTAGAGAACCAGCCAGCATAGGTGGAGGTATGCGCTCTACCGAGTGCCCTCTAATTTATTGTTTAATTCATATTTGTGCATGACCTGCACATAGATAATGCTTGATTGCCTAATGAATAGTGTGCGGAATTTCGGTGGGAGTATCCTAGGTGTACCACATCTATTCATTACTTTCATTGATTTCATTAGTTAGGTTTATTTGTAAATTACTTGGTGGGTTGGTGGAAACAAATATGAATGAACATTTAAGCCTTTTAAGATGGAATACTATGTATAGTATTTAACAAAATTGTAGTCAAATTGTGTAAGACTTCTACAAACTTTTAACGTTAAATGTAACCGTTTGAAATTTCCAAAAAACATGGATTACAAATTTATAAGTTTATTTACAGTACACATTAATTTTAGCCAAATTTTTGCTGTTTTATCTTTTTATATATTGTTTGAGAACCATAATACTGTATGAGGCATCTGAAGTTAAAGTTGTGTATATCAGATTTGTCTCTGAATCTGAGATAAATTTAATAAAATTGGTGAAGAAACTGGTAAAGCCTTAGCACTCTATATACCAAAAAATAAAACAAAATTGAGTTATGGGCATCTAAAGGAGTGTTGAAATATTTGAAGGATGGGTGAAGAGGATCGTTTACCCCAAATATCTCAAAACTTCAAAATCTTGTCAGAAGCTGCACCACCCTTCTATTGGGTGATCACATAACCCATGATTTTTATTGCTCTGTAGTTTTACATTTTTGCCCTATTTTTGCAGTGGAAGGGCCCCTCGTTAATTATATAGCAGTTAATTAATATACTGTATAACCATATTAAATAATGCTAATGTTTACATATATACTTATCATGTATGAATACTTTTATTCAATAATAATATGAAAATCTTTCCCAAAATCCTGCTATACTTACACAAAGCAAATTACCTACACCAGAATTTTATGAGAGGTAGAGTCCTCATCTACTCCATAATAATTAAAGCAACAAGAAGCATGCACTATACACTACATATTATAACAAAACAGTCCCATGTTAGAACAGGCACAACACAACTAAAAGAACAATCAAATTATATATCATTACAGTGTATTTATTTACGACTATTTACTTTCAAAGGTAACTTTACTTCATTGTTCATATAACACTATAAGAAATATTATGTATGAATAGGTAACATGTAAAATCATTCAAAATTAGTGTTTAGTTGTTTGTTCTTCAAGTCCATATGCCCAAGTCCAAGCCCATATGAATGAGACAATCCCGGTAATTTTCTTGAAACTTAGCACAAGCTATACGCTGTTCACATTAACCAGGTGAGAAATGTTCATGGTCCTATCTTCATTACTGAGATGTGGCAAGACAAGTAAATATGACATGGTACTAATGATTAACAAACTATATTTAAAAGATTATAATTATGCCATTTTATTGGTGTCTTTAATATCAACAACTTAGCTACTGAGGGACAAGTCTTCGCCTCCTTATAATGAACAGAATATAAAAAACGAATCTCAAATTGATTGCAACATATCTCTCCATTTATCATAAACTTTCCCCATTCTGTCAATGGGAAACTGGGACATGTTGCAGAATATCATGTCAATACTAATTGTACAGTATGTATGTACTGTATGTATGTATGTATGTATGTATGTATGTATGTATGTACTGTACTCAGGAACATAACCCATGGCTGGGGGTGACCGACTCGAGACAGCCCGAACAAAAACAAAATTTAACGCTTCAATTTTTAGAGTTGGGGACCACTTTCGCGTTCCCTCGCCCCTTTCTCGGTCTCGTCTAGTGGGTGAATTTTATAAGGGGAGGAGTATTCCTAGCCTCCCACCCCCAAAGACAGGAAAAGAGAGACAGAAATGGCTAAGGTTGGTTAGAGGATGCCAAACCTCACCCTAATACAATACTAATTGTGGTATCAACAAATAACCATAATAAATATTAACAATGTAAGAACGCTTGCATACTTGCATAAATTACCAATTCAGTATAATTATGCACATATCACTAAAAAAACAGGAGCACAACCTTCAGTATCAAATTATGTTGACCAGTAAATTTAATATGGTAAATTGTAAACTAAATATACTGTACAATCGTGGTCAGGAATACTTGAAAACCTCTTAACCCGTGGAGCCCCGGCTAGTTTTGTAATGTTTGTTCACCAGAACCCGGCCGGTTTTCAAATTTTTGTTTTATTCCAGAAACAATAGCGAATGGGTTAGGAATGAAGAAAAAACCACCAAAAACCGCTCAAAAAGCTTAAAGAATGGTCCTACAGAGCCCCCGAAAACGTATTTTACAAGAGTAAAAAATTGAAGGCAATTACCCCAAAAAAAACAGGTTATTGCGCGCTCACGCGCACGCACGTGGACTTTGAGAGTTTTCAACCATCGGCACGGTTGCGTGGGATACGTACACAGTTCCCATACAAATCTGAGCCCTCTTGAGTGGCTACACCTGAGGTTACGGTCGGCGCAATTAGGGTGACGCGCCAGACGCGTCTCTGGGGCTGTGCGTTACATACATCGCCGACGCGTCAGACGCGTCGCTGGGGATGTACGGGTTAATGATAAAAATGAGATGTGGAGCCGGGTCAGGAATCTGATAAAGGCAGACATTAAGTTAAGACATGCCAAATCGTAAAGTTTTAATAACAAATCTCACATTTTGAGCTATTCAATTTAGACAAAAAATTAGTTATAAATACTGTATAACAAAAGAATGCGACACTTTTTAAGGATAAATGCAAATAATTGGTATAAAAAATGGCACCATTGTTTTTGCGACGTTGCCAAATGGATTGATATAGGATACGGGTGAACCCGAGAAAAAGTTCCGCTCATACGATTATAGAAAACGGTGGCTGCTTCTGTTTACCCTAAACGTGGCAGCTGCGCCTTTATCTGATGCCCAAGGCAGACCTTACCCGAGCGGCTTTCATAAATTAGGAGTATAGTGAATCCCAGTTATTCCTTGAACATGACGATAGTACGTTGTTATGTTTGCTATTAGTTAAACAAATTAACTTGCTATGTAGTGATGTACACCCAATGTGGCAGATTGTGTTCTTTTATGTCATAAATTTTATTTTAGTAAGAAGCGTTATTTCCACATAGCGATTTTGGCAAGTTATTTTACCTTTATCTTGTATTGTCCCAGTGTTGGTTTGTTTAGTTTGCAAGTTTTACATTTTAATTTGATCTTTGTGGCTCAAGTTGTGTACCAAAATAGTTTGTCAGTGTATCATAATTGTGCTTCCAAAAACTGTCCATCTATTCCTGACCACGACTACTTTCTTATGGACAGTTCTACATTCGGTACTGTACTGTATTGTGGAATAATATCCGATTTGTGGGCTAACAACGAAAGGGTCACTTTATGGTTTTCATAATGTTTTTTAATTAGTGCTGTAAAATTATCAGTGTCTAAGGAGTAAATTTAATGTCAGGTTGGTGTTGTTGTTGTTGTTCCCCAGGCTGTCTGGCCGAACAGCCCCAAGGTCTCGAGCAAGGCCAAGGCCATAAACGAGCGCCCCCACAAAACCCTCCCTGCTTACCACTAACAAAGCCCGGGTGACCGAAGCCACTCCAAGGTTACTTAATTTGACAAACTATTTTCATTGCTGGAAGTGAAAATAAGTTAAAAATATATCAAAGAAATTAGAAATAAGTTAAAAATATATCAAAGAAATTAGAAGTTTATAAAGTGATCAGCTTATGTTTGGGAGTATTTCACACGTGGATTTACATCAGAGTGTGTGAAATAATTAAGAGATCCCTAATGATATTATTTGTGAGGATCTTTTTATTTTTGTAGGTATAGTCGGTCAGTGCCTTCACTAGGTACCGGTTCTCATTTAAGGTTAACATTTTATAACTTTTATATCCCCTCTAAATAAGCCTCACAGGCCCTCTGTGAGGGCCTGCTATTAAGAAAGAACATCTTATCCCAGTTTCTTTGATCTAATATTGGCAATAAATACTACATACCGGTACATAGTATACAATATATACTCTGGCATTCTCTAATAATATTCAATTAATCCTATAAACGACTTTTATGTACATGCTGTACATATAATGTTGTCAATCTATATTTACAGAGAGAGAGAGAAGGAGCTATTTTTCAACAGCCTACTGGGCTGCAGCCCTCATAAGGCTGGTTATATTTACAAAAAAAAAAAAAAATAATACAGCAATCACACATATACAGCCTACAGTACTACTATTCAACACCACAGCAAAGCACTACACAATTATGTAACAGCCAAAACAACCTAAACCTTAGGAAGAAATGTATCACCAAAATGGTTGAAAACTAAATAAGAATATTTCATAAAAGAATCTATTATAGAAAATTACACACAAGTTCACAAGGTAAGGCAACTATGTTCCAGGACACGATTATTGATTAAACACTACCAGTACAGTATTGTATTTGAATGGGGAACTTAAACGCATAACATTTTCAGAATTTGGTAAAATTTGCACTAATGAATCACTGGAACAAGATTTTACATACAGTACATACATTCGTAAGACAGTTCAAAATCTAGCTTGCATACAATACAGCTTAATCATTTACAGCAACACTCGGCACAAACCCACAGACTTAAATTATCTTGACCATCTGCGACTTATTGTTTCCTCACAAGAAACCCCTGCAAATATATCAAAGCTACTTGTCTAGACTTGATTGTTTTGCCTGGTTCTTACTGTTCACTCCAGAAAATATTTCACCCTTCTTCAAGTATGGCCTTCCTATACTGTACTTGACTTCTACATACAGTACCGTTATTGTTTTTTGCCTTATCCGTTCTTTGTCAGATATACGAACATACCACCATAGTTATATTTCATTATCCATTTAACCACTATGCCCAGAGCTTCCTTTTCTACTCCAGATGAATGATACTATTACTCAGTCTAAGTATGCAAACTCTTTACTCTTTATGCCACATTCTGAGATAGCTTATTTCCATTGCCCTCAGGCTGGAGAGTTCCCGCGTACTTGCAACCCTGATTTCGAGTCCATAAAAATTAGCAAGTGCAACACTGTTATCCATGGATTTAATCACTCAAATTTCATTAGGCCTACCTTATTTTTCCCTTTACTGACCTATGACTTTATTCTTCTACTCATTTATTTATAAAGACCCATACCGGTACTCATATTCGCATACATATATCTTCCAACTGAAAGCAGAATTTTGTGAGTCATGATCTTGGGCCATCTATGTTCAATCCTTTAGCCTGGAGATACACATACATACTGTACATTAAAGACTATGATCTACACAGGAGTAGGTCAGTCTTTTTGTTCACCTAATGGCGGCCTTCCAGGCAGCCCGGTCTTCGGCGTCCCTCTTAGTCAGTCATTTGGCTGAGAGATCAGTGTGTACCACACCTGATCCACATCTTTCTTGGTCTACCTCTCCTTGTGACTCCCTCCATGTTCATAGACTTGCTTTTCTTCACCCAATTATTCTCATCCATCCTTTCCACATGTCCATACTATCTAAGACTACTCCTACGCATATCCTCACTATTACTCTCAATGCCTAAGCGCCCTCCGAGTTCCACACTGGGGGTTCTGACTCTCATAGCAGACCCAGATATCCATCCCACCATCCCCATTTCATTTCGTTCCATCCTATTTATATCTTCCATTATGACTGGCTAGGTTTTGCTAGCATACACCATTACACTTCTAACACAAGTGCTATATTAACCTCCCTTTTAGTCATAGGGAGAACCCATTCATGGTCAGTGATGGCAGCATCTCTCTGAACTTCTTCCATGGAGATGTTGTACTTCCGCAATACCTTCCTCAAATTCTTCATTGTTTACCACCAGGCACACTACTTAAAACTTTCATGCTAGTAACTTTCCTTACCCAATTATTCTCCTCCATTCTCTCAACACATCTATTGTATGAGTTTGCGACGCTGACAGTGGCCTGATGAGCGCCTCGCCTCCTACCATCTCAATCTACCAATATTTTTATCACTTGACACTCAGTGAAGCTCTACATATTTATCTCATTTATGTGCCCTCTTCCCTGTGTACATTCTCCTTCCTTACAAGCCATGTCTCATTGCCATACAACATTACGCTTTATACATATCCTCAGTATAAGTTTCCCTAGACACGAAAACAGAGCCTCTTCATATTAAAAAATACTACTTTCTACACTTTCTGCCAACAGGATACCATTAACTGTATCTATCTATCTTCTTTTTATTCACATCTCTCCTACTTAGATGCTCATTACAATACAAATATATTCAAAAGCTATTGAGATGTGACACTTTGCCTCACTATCGCAGCTACCTCAAAACTTATTTACCAATTTATTACCCTCTTCACTTTTGTCCGCATGATGTTGTAGAATGCTTTAACTAATCCCAACTTATACCTGCATTATATACAAAAAGTATATCCTACAATTCACTATCATATGCCTTTTCCAAATCTATAAATATATTTATGTTCTTTGCTAGTTCATGACCATATGCCTTCTCTAAATCCATAAAGGCTTTCTGTTCTTTGCCAGAATAATTTATATTAACACCGTCATGCTGCTTAGTTTTATGTCTACCTAGTCTATAATAAACCCTTGTTGCACTCCATCTATTGTAATATCTGTTAGGCTACTTCTTCCAGTGTCTCTTGTTATATACCTTTTTATGCACTTTTCCATGCATACTTCTCAGATTATGTCCCATATAACTATTAGACCTATACATTATTTTTCTTCTATTCCCATTGTTCAAAATAATAACCCTCACTATGTAATGCTGGTCCTATCCAGAGTGAGGTTTGGCATCATCTACCCTGTCTGTCTCTTTTACTGTCTTACATTTCCTTCTGGGGGCAGTTGGTTAGGAATCCTCCTCCCCTTGAATAATTCTCGTACTCAACGAGACAGAGAAAGGGGCCAAGGAACGCGAAAGTGGTCCCCGATCCTGAGAATAGGAACTTTAAATGTTGTTTCTGTTCAAGCTCTGTCTCGTGTCGGCCACCCCCAGCAATGGGGTATGTGCATGAGTATATATACATACATGAAATGCTATCATATAAGACAAAAAATCAGTGCTGCCTTTAACAGCAAAATACAACAATAATAAGAACACCTCAAACGGGTGCATAATACGGCCATCAGCAAGACCTGTCGCATGACATACAATATAATTTATTAGTGGCCCCTTCATCATTGACGATGCGCCGCCTTAACGTAGGTAATGGTCAATCTTGAACTCTAGCTTGCTGTTCAAACCTTCCCGCCCGGGGAGAGATCATATACGATTGCCACACATCGTGAGCGAAACGCTCTTAAAAAAACACTCACGGACTCGTCCTTTATGATGTGGGTACCACTACTAGAAAAAACTAGTAAAAAATAAGTAAAATATATTTTTTTTAATTTGATCTAGCATTGCGCTTCCCTTGCGTCTGCTGTTTTGGGTACGGCACGCCACCCTCCTCATAGCGGCTGTTCGTTCTTATTCTCCCCGGGCCCGCATAGTGTGGACATGCGTCCCTGGCACTCCTGCCTACCCTTGTTCATCACCTTTCCTCGGTGCTGGTGAGTCTTTACTCATTTGTACATGATAGTGCTGAAGTCAGGTTAGATTATCGACTAGGTGTAGGCTGAAGTGTTAAATACGGGCCCTGGAGACTGTTCTTCTGGGTCTAAGCATTCGTGTTAGGTGGAGTCCTTGTTGTGATAAGGCATGGATCCCCACGTGTTCTGATTCATTACCCTAGCTCACTATTAGTTCACTATTTAGTCATGAGGCTTCTTTTAGGGTGAACTGGAGCCTGTTGCTCGGTCCCTTCAGGGTGTGCAACAAGTATGCCACGTGGGCTAGTGCCGTTGGATTTTTTCACTTAGCTGAGGGGTCCGGCACGGAGCCATGCTGCTCTGCAATCTTCTCATCGTGTATTGTACGTGTTGTGTGGTCGACGCTGGATCGCAGGTTTGTGCTATATGACTGAACTCATCGCTACTTGCTCCCATCTAGTTGGCCTCATTAGGTTGCATATATACTGTATATGGTTAGGAAGTGTTATCATTGATTATTGATTATTATTCATGTATAACCATACCATGTATGTACACGTTGTTCATTCCTATATTTTGGAGGGTTGGCCCTTCCAGCGGGACTTTTATTCAAGTGAGACTTACATACAACGTGTCTCCGGGTGTTTCGCGTGGTTTTTCCGCCGAGAAACACTCGGAGTTATGTTTAAAATTCAGTTTTTCCACGCTTGGTACGGGATTGCAATGGATTTTATTTGTGTTGTTTACGGCGTATAGTATGATTCCGGATGAACCGGCATGTTACTAAACAAATCGGGTTTCGAAGGGTTACGGCTATGCCTTCCCTCGTAATCACTTTTTCTGCCGCATTAAACTTCACAAAGAAAACGTTCTTTGCTTGGTACAGACGAACGTTACGCCGGCTGGCATTAGTGGGGAGCCACTGCCGCCGAGCTAATAACGGCTGAGCCGTGAAACGAACTCACCCATTCCGATCTTGTAGCTTCCAGTTATACTGTTTTGCTTTATCATTGGCGATTGGTCCGCCGGGCTTAGAATCTAATTCCGTTTTAGCGTTGGTCGCCGGGGTTGATTCTACAGTGTTATTCACTTAGGTAAGAAGTTAAAAAAAATTCGTAGCACATGATCGGGGGAGTATCCTAGCTAAGGACTCTACCTGCCTCTGATGTGATACAAAATGTAACTAGTATTAAGGTCATGTGATAACCTGTTCCTTAGACTAAAGTAAGTCTAGTCAGGATTTTTTTTTTTTTTTTATGTTAACACTATGGATGCAATAGAGTTTCCAATATACTCAATAATCTTAACCCATCAGACCCGGCTATGTATTCCATACCGAAACCCGGGGGTTTTGGCCGAAAAACGTCTACGCCTAGGCTACAGTATCTTTGTTATTTTGACTGCTCCCGCATTCCCGCACATCCCCAAGCATAGATGTGTTTTGTACCTGTAGAATGGCGTTGAGTAGAGCTCTCTAAGTCAACTGGTTCAGTTGTGATGACGATTTCCGTGGAGATAACTTTGTGGCGATATCAGCCACTTATCATTACTTTTCACTACTTAACCCGTTGAGCCCCGGCTAGTTATAATATTTTGTTCACCCCAGTCCCAAGCCATTTTCACTTATTTTTTTTTGTTTGCTAAAATGGAAGACAAGGATGAGAAATGAAAAAAAAACAAAAAAAATCACCTCTGACATTTTTTTTTGGGGGGGGGGCCGGTGGGGGGTTGGGGGAGGGGAGCTTCAAAAAAATTTGTTGAGCCAAAATGGAAGAGAATGGTGAGAAATGAACACACAAATAAAAAAAACTCATTTCGGTCATCTGGGGGGCGGGTTTCAATAGTTCGTCTCCCCCGCATGACCACCCGCCCGGGAGCACTAGGGTAAAAACTGAGTATGGCATTGTACGGCATACATCCTAAGGAGTATCTCACATAAATCTCAAGCCTCTAGCTCCCATACGACCGGAGTAATGAAGGTTCAAAGTGGCGGTAAACTAGGGGTGTAAACTATCCCCACTAAGCCCACCACCACCAGCCGCGCGGCTGTCTCGGCCCGCTCACACCTACTGGCCCGGCTCCCCCACACACTACGGTACCGCCCCCTCCTATTCTCCCGCCATTTCCTACCTTACGAGCCACGTAAGTGTTTTTTATATGTCGGACGCACGTGATGCGTCGCTGGGAGTTGGTGATCAAAGACTGCCGACGCAACACGTGCGGCGCTGGGTCTCAACGGGTTAACAATAACATACAGGCACACACGAACAAGGACAACTCTCCTTCTTGTGGTCGGAGATGCGCGGCGTCGGTCCAACCGGCTGTTGTTTACATGCGTCGGACGGACGGCTTTCAAAACAAGCTTACAGGCTTTCAAGCTGCCGGTGCCTCAGAGCCCTTCCGGGTTCCGCGGGGGTGTTTTTTATGGATGCCTCAGAGCCCAAGGATTAGGATTAGAGTGAGAGTACAAATATTTTGGTAATACAGTACCTGGGGCCATGAATATATAGGCCAACATAATTATCAACTTTTGATAACAATGAGATTCTCATTTATTTATGTATTTATAAGCTAAATGAATAGTTTATTTTTGTGTTACATCAACTGTTCTATCAAACGTAACGGTGCTAACACCACAGGCCTCCTTTAAGAGACGCCGCCTGTAACCTCTGTTATATTTTTGTATTAAACCGATCTGATTAGTACGTGTTTGTTTGGACCTTATCTAGTTTATTAGTGGTTTTCGATGTTCATGATGAATGTCCCCCTCCAGTCTTGAGATATCAGGCGCATCGTCAATGATGAAGGGGCCACTAATAAATTATAGGTTTGAGTCCCGAAGGGAAGAAGGAAAACCTAATATTTAGTAGCAGCCCCGGAATCATTGACGATTTTGGCCCTGCCTTCCATCCCCTTCCCATTCATCTGCTATATTTTGAGATACAGATTAAGAACGAACAGCCGCTACGAGGAGGGTGGCGTGCCGTACCCAAAACAGCAGACGCAAGGGAAGCACAATGCTAGATCAAGTTTATTTTTTAAATTTTACTTATTTTTTACTAGTTTTTTCTAGTAGTGGTACCCACATCATAAAGGACGAGTCCGTGAGTGGTTTTTTAAGAGCGTTTCGCTCCCGATGTATGGCAATCGTATTTGATCTCTCCCCGGGTGGGAAGGTTAGAACAGCAAGCTAGAGTTCAAGATTGGCCATTACCTATGTTAAGGCGCATCGTCAAGGATTCCGGGGCCAGTACTAAATATTAGGTTTTCCTTCTTCCCTTCGGGACTCAAACCTATATTATTGTACTATTATCACCATAATGATTACTACTATCAACCTTATCACTATCACCATCATCATATCTAATATTATCAGTACTACTATAATTATAGTACATAATTACGCATAGATAAATTGTGCGTATTTTGAGGGTTCACTGTACTACAACTTTCACTATTACTATCAACATTATCACTACTACTATCACCATCATGATTACTACTATAAATATTTACCACTATCACTAATATCATCACTACTACTATCACCATCATCAGTACAATTACAGTATCAATATTACTATAATCATCACTATCAACATTATCACTACAACTATCACTATCATCACTACTACTATCACCTAAATCGATACTACTCTCCCCAACACCACTAGGCCTACTACAATCGCATCCTCACTACAACTATCACCATTATTTCCATCACTATAGCATCATCACTACTACTATCATTACTAAAACTATCACCATCATCACTACTATCATCACTATGGCTATCACCATCATTACAACTATCATTCATTCACTATTACTATAGTCAAAGTCACAGGAGAAAAGAAATTCCCGTTTGGCAACCGTCTTCCAACTTGTTTGAGTTGGTGCATTCTTGTGGTGAATAGCTAAATGATATACAATGATGCTAAAGACAACAGACTTCAGTGTGAAACCGTAAAATAAATTGTATTTACCTAAATGAAACACAAGTATTAGCAGTCAGCTGATGAAATACATGGTTGTAGCCGAGCATATGGAACAAAACAGTAGTGGGGGAAGGGGAGGAAAGAGGAGGATGTTAGATAATATACCATATATTTCGCATATAAAGCAATGTTATTACAGTATGTCACATGTGTATGGGTTTGTAGTACAAGGCACATGTGAACAATGAGCACCCTGAACATAGGTATAAATGAACATTATTGTAGAGAATATACAAAAATAATGTAAAGGGAGGGAAAGGGGAGGGAGTATCCCGTGAAGGAACAAAACCGTTGTGGAGGAAGGAGGAGGGTGTTAGATAATATGCCATATATCTCCCATATAAAGCAATGTTATTATGTCACATGTGTATGGGTTTGCAGTACTAGGCACATGTGAACAATGAGCACCCTGAACGTAGGTGTAGAGAAGATAATTGTAAAGAACATAATATTGAGGGTGGCCTAATCGTTTAAAGACCGCGCCACACACGGGATATATCCTCCCCTTTCCCTCCCTTGAAATTATTTTTGTATATTCTCCACAATAATGTTCCTTTATACCTATGTTCAGGGTGCTCGTTGTTCACATGTGCCTTGTACTACAAACCCATACATATGTGACATAATAACATTGCTTTATATGGGAGATATATGGTATATTATCTAACATCCTCCTCTTTCCTCCCCTTCCCCCGCTACTGTTTTGTTCCATAAGCTCGGCTACAACCATGTATTTCATTTAGGTTTGTGTTTAGAAAAAAGGTAAATGCAATTTATTTTACTGTTTTACACTGAAGTCTGTTATCTTTAGCAACATTGTATATCATTTAGCTATTCACCACAAGAATGCACAAACTCAAACAAGTTGGAAGACGTTTGCCAAACAGGAATTTCTTTTCTCCCGTGACTTTGACTATACAGTATAATCATCATCACTATCAACATTATCACTACTACTATCACAACCATCACTACTATCATCACTGCCGATATCACCATCGGGACTACCATCATCACTCTGGTGATGGGCTGGTCTATCAGAGTGAGAACTGAGCAATCTCTGCCATACCCATAACTTACTCTGACTGTTCCTTTTACTTTTATATTTTCTAGATCTCAAGTGACGGCGTCTCTTCCGTGGATTGACCTCCCAGTCTACCTAGATTGGAAGCCAAAGCGTCACATTTTTTCCTTTGCCCCTCAACTTTCTCTTCATAATTGCTGAGGGGCACAGGGCCCTGGGTGGGGCTTTGGTTTCCCGGGCGTTTCCGCACCCTCCTCAGCTCCCCGCCATGGAGTGGCTTCGGTCACCCAGGCTTTATTGTGGTCGGCAGTGAGGGTTCTGTGGGGGGCGCACGGTTATGGCCTTGCTCGGGGCCTTGGGGCTGTTCGGCCAGGCAGCTTGGGGAACAACAACAACACTATCATCACTCCTATCACCATCATCACTACTATCACCTAAATCACAACTACTATAACCAACATCACTACAACATCATATAATCAATTCTCATCAATACTATCACCAAGGTCTAGTAGAAATGCAATGTTGTAAATTGACCAAAATCTGTGAAGAAATAAAGGTGCTCGAGTGATAATAAGGAGTTAACCCATATGGTGTCTGACAGAGAAAGTTGGTGGTAGCATCCCTAGGTTTTCTGATAGGACGCGAACAATCGAACTCATCCAAGGTCTTATTGTAGAGAACCTATGTTGTAAATCTTATAATATTCGGTAAAGAAATAATGAAAGTTAACCCATACGTTACTGTCAGACAGAAATTTGGTGGTAGCGCCCATAGATTTTAAAGCTGAAAATCGAACTCGTCCATGGTCTCTCAGTAGTGAAGCGTTGTTATAAGTTTTATCAAAGTCAGTGAAGAAATAAAGCCGCTAGAGCGATGACAAGGAAAGTTAACACACGGACGAAGGGTATACATAATACGTCCTGTCGTACGACGGCCGTACATTGAAAGTCTATGTTCTACATCTGCATAGTGTATTATTTATTCATTTACTTTCTGTTCCCACCTAAGGGCAGCACTCCAGGCTGTGTGATCTCAGGCAGACTCCTTTGTAAATCCTTTAGTTTCAAAATTAGCTCTAAGACCAGATCCCAAGGCTTTTTTGGTCTTGCTCTGTGTGCAACTCTCTCCATATTCACATGTTACAGGCATAATTTTCTTCCCTCAATTATTTCTAGCAATCCTATCAACTAGAGAAGCACTTGACCATCTGTTCATGCATATAACACTAATGCTCCTAATATCCATTTCCTCAAGTTTCCTAATGGAAATTCTTTCACTTGCATTTACTCCACCCATTCATCTCGCCATTATATTATATTTATATCATACCAACACTTTCACACGAGTCAATCCTGGAACATAATAATCACACCTTGAAAGTATATACGGTAATAGTTTGCATGCATTTGTAAAACCATACAATAATAGATTTATATATAGGAAATACCAGCACCATGTAGATAACAATTTCTAGAAGAAAAATGTACCAAGAAAATTTCTATAACCTTTTCCTTTGCAACTAAAAAGAGTCACTAGTCCTAGTTGATCAAATAGTCCTGCTTCATTACACTACCTGTACTATATTTGTTTTCTAGATCAACGGCACAAATTACTGTAGACAAAGTGGAATGATCCAGTTGTCAATGAGAGGGGTATTAAGAGCACTACAACCAGTCTGTTGTGAGGTGTTAGAGGTGGAAGTGTACATACTCTGAGGGTGAACCAAATTGGTAACCAACCATCAGAGGGCGTTATCTCCACATCCTCCATTGAGGCCAGGAAGTCCTCTGGGGTGTGGGGGAGGGAGTAGTTTGTGCCCAGACCCAGTCCACTATCGGCAGACTCCTGACGAGAGTGGAAGTCTGTGGTTGTGATGAAGGGGTCCGCAGCCGAGGTCACGACTGTGTTCACTGTCTGCGGGGCCGAGGGTAAAGTCAGGCCGGCAGAGATCAGCACCGACTCACTACCTTGCTGCTGTTGTGAAGTTTGCTGCGTGGATTGCTGCCCAATTGTTTGTGCTGTCTGTCCCGGCTGTCCTGGCTGTGCCTGCTGAGACTGCAGTGGGCCCGCTTCCTCTCGTAGACTATTCCTCAGGCTTTTTTCCTGTAAGTGAAAGAACAGCATATCAACACATTTTATGTCATAATACAAAACTTTTAATATGGCCTATTTTATGCAACTTTCAATATACTGTATAAAGAGAGACAATTAAATAATGTGCATAAAAAGCGAGCTGAACATTATATGCCTGGGAGTAAGGTGGGGACCATTACATGTTACCTGCCCTCCCCACCACCCCTCCTGTGCTGGCTGCCTGCCATGTAAACACTCACACTGCCTCACCTCTTTTCCACCTCCACTCTCACCCTCACTTCTCACTTCACTTCACTATTGGCTATCACATTTACCTAGATCAAAATAAACTTTGAACATACAGTTACTGATAGCCTACTCGTTGGCTCTGCATTGATTTACAAACTGAAAAGTTAACTGTTTAAGCGGTGTTAACACTAGCTTATCCAACTTTTGGAGGTTATTGTGGCGGTGTTTTTTTTTATTATTATTTATATGTGCATACACTGGGAAAATAAACAGAATAACTTTCTGAAACCTAATCTTCTTTTTCTGCTTCAATTCCTGCGTATTATGTTGCCAAACAGCAATCTCTCTCAGGTCTCCTTAACCCCTTCAGACTCATGACGCAGAGGTTGCCAGATTAGCAATAATAAATAGAGTTCTCTCACTCTTATAATTACCTCTCCAAAATTAGTTTTCTGCCCACAGCTAACTCAAAGACAACTGCATAGGTTGAAGTAACTAAACTAAAGGTTTATAAATACCCCTGATGGTAACAAAGGTTTTAAAGTATCCCTAATAGGCTCAAAATTGCGTCATATGTCGGAGAGGGTTAATAAACTGAACTAAATTACATTTTACATTAAAAATTCTATTGTGTGTCATTACCAAAAAACATTAAGTCTAGTCTAAAAAGGATTCAAATTTGTTATTTATCTTGTATTTAAAATTGTCTAAATATCATATGCTACAAATTGCCACAATAGCAATACCATAATTTGTGTAATTTGAACATTATCAGCATGACCCTATTAACTATAACTAAGTAATAATTTAAGCAACTGGAGAATGAATATTGTGTACAGTGGTATGCTTAGGGCGATGTGTGGAGAAGTGTAACAATGGGAGTGTTTGATGTGGTATAGTGATTTAGTGTGGTGTGGAAGTGATGCACTACCAAAAAACTATCGCCCGGTAGCTCTAACTTCCCACATCATTAACATTTTAGAGTGAGTCCTGCAAGGCAAAATCTCAACATTTATGGAAACAAATGAACTACACAACACCGGTCAACATGGGTTCAGAGCAGGAAGCTCTGTCTCTCACATCTGTTGGAACATTGACAAAATTCTTAAATCCCGAGAAGAAAAGAAAAACGTGGATGTCATTTACACTAATTTTGCTAAGGCATTTGATTATAATCGCACACAAATTTAAAACAAAAGGGATAACAGGTGAAATCGGAAGGTGGATATACAACTTCCTTGTGAACCGGAAACAACCAGTAGCAAAAAATCAATTACTGTAACATCTTAGCCTTCGGATGTCAAAAGCTCAGTTCCCCAAGGAACAGTGCTAGCACCCCTTCTTTTCCTCATTTTAATTAATGACATAAATGCCAACACACGACATAATATATCTTCGTTTGCTGATGACACAAAACTAAATATGATAGTAAACACATAGGAAGACACAGGCCAACAGCAGGAAGATATAAATGTAGTGTTCCAGTGGACCAGGGAAAACGACATGCAGTTCAATGAAGAAAAATTCCAAGTAATACGATACCGAGATGATAATGTCGTTATAGAGAATAAAAATTACATAAAGACAGTGTGAAAGACCTTGGGGTGTAATTGTCTGAAAATATGAGATTCAAAGAACATAACCAGGTCAAAGGTGCAGCTGCGAAACAGCTAACAGGTTGGATTCTACATACATTTAAAGCACGCGGTGAATTGTCTATGATAATGCCCTTCAAATCCCTGGTGCTACCGCGGTTAGAATACTGTAAAGTATTAACATCCCCATAGGCATAGGGTGAGGGCTGGTCCTATCCAGAGTGAGGTTTAGCATCCTCTACCCAACCTTAGCTGTCTGTCTATTTTATGGTCCTACTTTTTCTTCTGGGGGCAGGGGGCTAGGAATCCTCCTCCCCTTGTATAATTCTCCTACTCGACGAGACAGAGAAACTGGCGAGGGAACGCAAAAGTGGTTCCGGACCCTGAGAATAAGAATTTTAAATGTTTCTGTTCAGGCTCTGTCTCAAGTCAGCCACCCCGAGCAATGTGTGCTTGAGTACTGTACCTGTATATACATATACTGTACATACATATTAAAATCCCCATACAAAGCAGGTGAAATACAGTAATTGACTTAAAGAGTGTACTAAGGAACTTCACCTCACATATAAACTCAGTAAAACATTTACACTATTGGGAGCATTTAAGATCACTAAAGCTGTATTCGTTGGAGCATAGAATGGAACATTACTGTACTTTATAATATATACGTGGACAAATCTTAAGAGGTTTAAGTACCAAATCTATACACCCCGCTAGTCATGAAGTTCAGAGTTAGGAGAGGCTGGGAATGCGATATTCCCCCCCCCCAAGATAAAAAATTGGGGTGCTATGGGCTCGTTCCCGGAGGATTGGTTTTCACAAAGAGGAACACGTCTCTTCAACAAACTCCCGCGGCGAGTAAGAGACATGAGGGGCGTCTCGTTAGACAGCTTCGATGTCAAACTGCAAAAAGTGCCAGACAAGCCCATCTTCGCAGGGGAGCACTCCTCCCTTTCGAACAGTTTGCACCAATGTTCAAACCACAACAAAGGGCGGTGCACTCCTCGGTGCTACTAGGTGAGTGGAGAACCCTACTTAGGTGTAGATATGGTGTAATATGGAATGAAGTGATGTAATGTGATATGATTCCTGATTGAATGGGGCCCAATAATCCCTGTAGTGTGAGTTAATGGCTGTGATGTAGTGTGACGTGGTGTGATTTGATATCACTAATATCAAATTATGTGTTGTAGAATAGCATTACAAGGTGTTATTATACAATGATAGGTATAGGTGTACTGTACATTTTGTTGCCCAAGAAAGTTAATCCACGTGTTCCCTATAGAAATAGAAAGCCAGAGTCGAGGAGTGTTACATAAATAATTATTAAAAAGACCTATCTATCTATCTATCAATCTATTGCCTGACACCGTGATCCCCGAAGGGGTGGCCACGAACGAACCGCCCCCATGCACCTCTGTCCCCAGTCAGTCGACGCCCCTCCCCCCAACCAGCACCGCCTTCGTTCATGTACTTCCTCACTCCATCCTTCCACCTCTCATTCGGTCTACCTCTCCCTCTCTGTCTCTCCAAAAAAGACCTCCGTCTACGTATTGTGAAAAGCCTGTTAACCTTCAGTAAATTGGTGTGGTGATTAAGTAACGTGAGAATAAGTAAGTTAAATGATGGATACATATTTTTCATAATACGTCTTGCTAGCCCCAAACGCGCAAGCAACTGTGGCTTTCAAATATCCAACACATTGAATATAATTGACTCTGATTATGCAATAAAATGCATATAAATACCTGAGTTTGCTGTAACATCAGGTAAGGTATAATAGTTCAGACAAGTGATGTGTAGTGATCTAGGGTAGCTGTAATACCAAGAAAGGTTTAATAACTAGGGTACAGATCTGGGGAAGCTATGTGATCAGGAAAGGTATAAAGGATCCAACTAGTTATAGGTATGTACTAGGTAGGGATGTGGATATGTTATAAGATATCATAATGTATAAAAGGATTTGCTGTTACCTCAAAAATCAACTGTGAGTTTTTATCATCAGTATTTAAGCTTGATTATTTGTTGACCGAGATAAACTTGGTCTGGGAGATGGAAGATATGATTAACATAATAAATTCCAGGGGGTGACACACAATTGCAGCCAAACCATATAGTAAATGGAAAAGGTTTAAAACAAAAAAAGTTGTTTTATTTTGTGGGAACATTTACTGACCGACTTGATTATCTCCTGCTGCCGTAGTCTAAGTCTCTCATGCTCCACTTGAAGGCGCTGCAGTCGGAGTGCCTGTTGCCGCGTCTGCAGTGTTGTACTGGAATTGCTTGCGTTGGGGGCCAGGGGAGGCAGGCCAACCTGATGCCCTAGCTGTGGTGGTGGTGGTGGTGGTTGCTGCTGCTGCTGTTGTTGTGCCGGTTGGTTCTGTTGTTGACCAGTTTGAGAGGTCGCAGAGGAGTGTTGCGGTGGCTGGACACCATTCAGGCAGGCTGCTGTCTGAAGGCGGCGTGCTGTGGACGAAAAATAATATGTAAGTATAATTTTTCAATTGTATTGTTAGATAAGAGACTAAACTATTGTAATATGTGATAAAAGTGTTCACGTATACTGACAGGTTGTGGGAATGACGGAGAAAAGTAATCATTAACTATTTGTTTGGGAACAAAATACTGTACCATTATTTATTACCACAATAATTACAATTCAGTTTTGATAAGGAGAAATCCTAAACAAAACTATTTACTTAATGACCTCAGGAAAGGCATTCATACACACACACACATATATATATATATATATATATATATATATATATATATATATATATATATATATATATATATATATATATATATATATATATATATATATATATATATATATATATATATTATATAGTAATATAACTTCCTCTTGCATCATGGTAATTACAGGATCTGAGTATACCAACTCAGTCCTTCAGAGCACTGTTCTGCTCCGTGGAGAACAGGCTGTGCTATCATTAATTTAATGTACAGTGGTCCTCCAAGCAGCACTAGTCTATTCAAGGAACTCCAATGGGTTCTTTAATATACATAAATTAATCAATTTGAAAAAATCATCTATACATTTCTTTTCAGAGGATATACAACACTTGAAGAAATAGTATTTATGTTTGTCGTACACAGTTTGCCAGCAGATAAGTAACCTTTAGGCTACCTCATCATTGACAATGCAAATGTGATAGCATTATACAGGTTAGGCTTGCTGGAGTGCACATACTATTTTTTTCAATAATCAAGACAGCTTTGCCTTTTGTCTCTTCATACACATAGATAAAATAACTCTAAAACGAAATACCATAGACACCTCTTTCCCTTTCAATCTTGTTTTTCCCCTTCTCAGCAACATTTCTGGGCTAATTACAGTATATTAATTGGTATCAGGTAAACTGATGATTTGGTGGCTAACTTCTTATAAAAGTTTTATTGGGCAGCTGCCAAACCAGAGTTGCCGAGAATAATATTTGGTAAAAGGTGGTAGTGTGACTCCTCTATACGGTCATGTGTTTGAAAGATCATCTGCGTTATGGTGTGGGTAGTGACGTCAGACGATGCGTAAGTCAGGCCGGGGTACGCAGGTGGTCAACTGGGCACCAGCTACTAATTGCTACACCACTACTATCTATCTATCTATCTATCTATCTATCTATCTATCTATCTATCTATCTATCTATCTATCTATCTATCTATCTATCTATCTCTCTCTCTCTCTCTCTCTCTCTCTCTCTCTCTCTCTCTCTCTCTGACTACGAGTGTAGGCTATGTAAATATACCTATACCATTTTGACATTCATCCAAATACTGTAATACAATTTTAGCATTCGTACACATATTACCATTATAGCAATAATCAGAAGATTTAACTATCATGTTTTGCTACCGTTCCAACTTGACAATTGTATACAACATACACGTTAAAGTAAACGACCCGATATACCCAAGGCGCCAAAATACTAAAGTGACAGAATGAGCAGAGGGAGAAACAACCCCCAAGACTTCTGGCGCCATAAGTTCACGACTTGCCCTCATCAAAACTAACACACGAGAGAGAGAGAAGGAGGGGGGGGGGGGGGTTATAATATGCGTGTATAAATATATCTTTTGGAGGGGGGGAGGGGACTCAAGACAGAGCAAGAATAGGGAAAACACAAAACAACGAACACACACAGACAAACCACAAATTCACGCACATCTAGGTCACCCAGGATATAAATATATAGATTCCTAAATCCTAAACAAAGAACCTTGTTAAAATTGTGAATATACTGAGCGGAACACAACAAACAGCTTCCAAGATAATTATTACCAATGTAAGCATGAACATGGGCACACCTACATCCCAATACCACACACACACACACACACTCTCTCTCTCTCTCTCTCTCTCTCTATATATATATCTCTATATATATATATATATATATATATATATATATATATATATATATATATATATATATACCGGTATAGATCACATGCACAAAAACAGTATTACGAAAAATATAAGTGATACATTATTTAACCCGGGAACGGCGAGAACACTCTTAACCCTCTCACGACCATAGGACGCAGAGGTTGCCAGATTAGCAATAAGAAATAGATTACTCTCACTGTTATAATTACCTCTCCAAAATTAGTTTTCTGCCCACAGCTAACTCAAAGACAACTGCAGAGGTTGAAGTAAACAAACTAAAGATTTATAGATACCCCTGACGGTAACAAAGGCTTTAAAGTATCCCTAATAGGCTCAAAAATCGTGTCAGGATGTGAGAGGGTTAAGAGGTTTTAGTGGGCAAGGGTGAGGACCCTCTTAACCCTCTCCGACATATGACGCGATTTTGAGCCTATTAACCCGTGGAGCCCCGGCTAGTTTTGTATTGTTTGTTCACCAGAACCCAGCCGGTTTTCAAAAAATGGTTTTAATCCAGAAACAATAGCGAATGGGTTAGGAATGAAGGAAAAACCACGAAAAACCGCTTAAAGAATGGTCCTACAGAGCCCCCGAAAACGTATTTTACAAGAGTAAAAAATTGAAGGCAATTACCCCAAAAAAACAGGTTATTGCGCGCTCACGCGCACGCACGTGGACTTCGAGAGTTTCAACCATCGGCACGGTTGCGTGGGATACGTACACAGTTTCCATACAAATCTGAGCCCTCTCGAGTGGCTACACCTGAGGTTACGGTCGGAGCAATTAGGGTGACTCGTCAGACGCGTCGCTGGGGCTGTGCGTTATATACATCGCCGACGCGCCAGATGCGTCGCTGGTGCTGGACGGGTTAAGGATACTTTAAAGCCTTTGTTACCATCAGGGGTATTTAGAAACCTTTAGCTTAGTTACTTCAACCTCTGCAGTTGTCTTTGAGTTAGCTGTGGGCAGAAAACTAATTTTGGAGAGGTAATTATAAGAGTGAGAGAACTCTATTTCTTATTGCTAATCTGGCAACCTCTGCGTCCTATGAGCGTGAAAGGGTTAAGAGGTAAGGCCTAAAAAAAAAAATTAAAAGGCAGGAATGGAGCTTAATAATGCCGCCCAGAACCGTGGTGTACTGCGCACGCGCACCGGGTTAAGGTTAGCCCAATCTATTTTGCTATATCAACGCAACAAGTAGGCTATCCGATACTGTCATGTTCAATGTCTGTTCATAATACAGTATTTTACACATATGTCACTGACTATTTATGTGTGTGGCTGACTATACTGTATGTATGTGTGTATACATATGTAACCGACTTTTGTGTGTGTGTGTGTAATTCACTCACTTGTTCGTCAAGGGGAATCTACACAATGCGAGCTAAGCTCATTATTATTGCGCCTCCTTAACTGGGAATGTTTTGCGTGAAATGCATGTTAAGTGTTTATGTATCATCGTTGGAATGGCTGTGGATGTGTGTGTAGTCTACATTTTAGCCAAATGGCGACATCTGGAAACGAAGGCTTAGGGTTAATCTGTACGATACCATTCTCACTACAGTACCAGTCTCACCCGAAGGCTTAGGTTGACCAGTAGCTTAGGTTATTGTTGTTGTTGTTGACCAGTAGCTTAAGTTGACCAGTACGATACCCATCTCACCTTGTAACCGATCACCAACCCCAGATGGGATGTCACAACTTCGTCCACTTATACCAGGTTCCTATTTATACTGCTAGGTGAACAGAGGCTATACCGTTAGGGGACTTGCCCAAATGTCTCTTCCCCGCCCGGGTCTCGAACCCGGGACCTTCTGGTTGTGAGCCAGACGCGCTATCAGTTACGCTATGTGTGGCAGGCAGTGCCTGAGTATATACATACAGTGTATATGTGTGGCAGACTATATTTATATGCGTGTGTAACTGACGATATATGTGTGTATTTATATGGGGGCTGACTGACTAAATGTGTGTGTATTTGTATGGGAATGAGTGAATGACTTTGTTCGTGTGACTGATATACAGTATGTATGCGTAACTGACTATATACTTATATTGTAATATGTGACTGTATATATAATGTACTGTATGTGTGTCTGAGTTTCTATTTTTGTTCGATTGTATGTGTGTGTGTGTTTGTGTGTTGTTTCCGGATCCATCAGCTGTTTCCGGGGATTCTGCTGCACCTGTTCCACCCTCCACCACTACACCTGTACTATACTCTCTCCCTCTCTCATGCATACTGCAAGATAATAGCATATCTATACTACTAACATCTCCTAATCCTGCCACGGACATTTGTCCCAGGGCAGTCTTCCCTTTCCATTTTTCCCTTATCCACTCTACGCCACTGTTTGGACACTTGACCATCAGTGTTTTGGAGGGCAAGCAGCCTTCAGAGGTCGCTAGACCTATTATTGCTTGATTTCCTTTGTACACACATAACTCATATATACAGTACATCACACATATACATTCCATATATACACCTCATCAATACCTGTTACATATACTAGTCCTGCATTCTGACACACATACGCAAGAGACGTGCCTCTTCACCACCAAGCCCGTGAGGTATTCTCCTACATCTTACATTTAGCCTTATGTACTACCCTCACGCCTCTATATACCTAAACCCGACACTCATACACTCATGATACAACAACTACTACACACACACACCCCACTGGTACTCATGATACAACAACTACAACTACTACACACACACCCCACTGGTACTCATGATACAACAACTAAAACTACTACTACTACTACTACTACTACACACACACACCACATATACACTCATGGTACAAAAAACAACTACTAATACTTCGACACACACACCACTAATACACTCATGATACAAAACAACTACTACTACTATTAAACACACACACACCACTGATACATTCATGATACAACTATTACTACTAAATTTTAATACTTATCATGCTAAATAACCAGAAGGAATATAGAATGAATTACTGTTTTGCAATTTCACTTGATTGGTGAAACGCAACCAATTGTTACAATCCCTGATCTATGATTACTTACAGTATGTATTCGACAGTTTGTTAAATAATTTTAAGTACAGATAAAGCCCATTACCCAAAATAATATGAAATAATGTATATGCGTATGTTGGGAATAAACTAAACAATAATAACTCTACAACTATGACCGGGGCCCGACCCCTGCTACGCCTGGTTTGGCGTGGCCACCAAAAAAAACAAAAAACAAAAAGGGAACAATGGGGATTGGGCCTGAGCATATAGATAGGTAGATGGTTTTGCTTGGCCACAGTGCTAATTCCCTTGACATTGCCCTTTGGAGCAAGAGCCTGTGGTGGGTAGCTTGCGAATTATCCAGCCTGGTACACAAATCAATTAATGGGGAAACTCGCCCTCTGACTCCACTCCGGGGGATCCTCCCGGGCGAGACTCCAGGCATCTGCCCGCCCTGATCAAGTATCCTATCACAAGATTGGTTGACTTGCCTCAGCCATGAGTTCCGTGATCTTCCCCTAGGCCTCCTCCACTCAGGGTTGTCCTCTATAGGACTAGTAATATCCTAATATAACTAATTTAGTAACTACATTTTATGCTTACACTGGCTACAAATCGTAAATTAGTCTAGTCAATGGAGTACAATTTACATGTAAAAAATAATATTTATTTCATCCCACAATAAACAGCTGAAGAATAAATTTCTGTATCTTTCGTAGAGGGTTCGACAGACTTCACTTGAGTTATAGATTAGTAAACATGAATGGATGCCATTAGCAAGATGTGGACGAGAAAAAGACAAACTGTATTATACATCCATTAGAGAATGGATATAGACTCTCTTGAGGCAACCCGGTGTATAATGACAAAACTGATCCACAATATTAGACATTTATCATACGAGGAGAGGTTAAAACCCATCAGATTACATTCACTAGAAAGACGAAGATGTAGAGGATATGTGATAGAAGTGTTTAAGTTGATGAAGGGAATAGACAAAGGGGACATTAATAAAATATTTAGGCTGAATGATTGTGAAGTAACCCTTACAAATGGCTTCAAAATAGAAACATGTTGCTTTAAAAAAAGATATAGGTAAGCATTGGTTAGGAAATAGGGTTGTGGATATGTGGAATAGATTGCCTAGTACTTTAATCAGCTCAGAAACGGTGGAAAGTTTCAAACGTAATTTGGATAGTCATATGAATGATATTGGTTGGGTGTGAAAAAGGATCTGCCTCGTGTGGGCCGGTATGCCCTCTGCAGATATCCATGCTGTTCTATATATATATATATATATATATATATATATATATATATATATATATACCGGTATATATATGAGGAGAGAGAGAGAGAGAGAGGGGGGGGGGGGGGGGGTAAAAGGGGGGGGCGGGGGGGGGAGTAAGGGATGTCCTCCATCTCCTCCTCCTCCCTCACCTGTCAGCTGGAATAATTATCCACCTGGTGCCCCCCCACCCCCCTCCCCGGCTACTCTACTTCCCTACACTCCTTCTGAACACCCCCCATTCAATCATCCATACACCCATCCCCCACACACATACACTCACACACATATAACGAACACCGAGACAAACAAATCAAAGTGGTAAAAGACACGAGTGAAACGGAGGGAAAAAAATAAAGGTCTTTGGTTGCCCGGGTCAGCATTCATACTCCTGCCATCGTGTGATCACTGATTTTCCCTTCGCCAGGAAAGCAAAAGAGGGAAGTGGGCGGGCAAAAGTGGACTGGACAGAGACCGTGGGCGTGAAGACAGGCATCGGGATCCAGCACGTGCCCGCCGCCCACTTTGCACGCCCCAAAACCCTGGTATAATATCGTCAATATGCTTAATAAACTGGCTGGGGCGCTCCTGCTAATCCGTGCGACCTTCAGGCGAATCAGGGCTGCCAACCCAACACCCACTCCTCACAGACCCAACACAAACATTGACAAACCCATCAGTCACAAACTAAAATGTCTAACAGTTGAACTGGTAAGTCTAGTCCATTCCAGACAAGCAAAAGTTAGGGAGCATTACATCACGGTCTCTCAGATTGAAGATAGTTCGCATTTCACTCTCTTTTACCGTGGTGAGGTGTGGCAATAGGGTGGCGGGTTCACCACTGATGGCTGGCTCTCCTGTCTTCCTCAGCTGTCTGGTGGTGGGGCAGGTGGTGCAGGTACTGTCAGGCAAGTGGTGGGGGTAGGGCAGTAGGTGGTGTACCAATCATATCAAGCAGGTGCTATGATGACAGGTGTGTGTGTGTGTGTGTGTAATAATAAAATCATTATTTGTCGGTTGGTTTATTGTTCACTTGCAGCCATGATGTGGAAAATATAAGTTTGTCTTAACCTACTGTAGGTACAGTCCAATGCTTATTCTATCTTAACTACTAGGTCACACGCAACCTTTGGTGCCCTTGAGATGCCGAGTTTCCACCATAGTAGGCTACATACGCAGATACACTGGTGAGAAGTACGTTTCGGCTAGCTAACACAATAGTTGAGCAGCTTGGCTAGGGAGGAACCATGATACAATCCTCTCCATTGGGATAGCCGAACAAAACTTTAGGATTCTGGGGGGATTCGAACCCTTGGCTTAGCGGTCAGCACACAGCGTCTTGAACCACTCGGCTAACCCGACCCGTTTGTGTGTGTGACATTATGACAGCTGGTATAACACAGATGTAATAGTGTGAGACAAGTGGTTTAACATGTATATGTGTTGCGAGTCTTATAAGAAAAGTATGGTCGTGCGTGACAGGTTGTATTCTGACAGCTAAAATGTGACATGTATGTGAGTGTGACAGGTAGTTAAAGACTGCTGGTATAAGATAGGTGGTATATATATATGAGAGAGAGAGAGAGAGAGAGAAAAGTGCTGTAAGGTGAGCGGGTGTCCTGTTCTTCCCTAACACCTGAGCAGCTCACCTGGCAGCCCCTACCCCCCACCCTACCCGACCCCCACCTTTTCGTCTCTTGTTTCTCTTCCTCTACTTATCTTCCTCCCCCTCCTCCTCAGTCTTCTTTTTCTTCCAATGGTCTCTGCTTCTTCTATTCTCTTCATTAACCTGCTCACTTTCATACTTACAAAACTACCACAGTTACCAAAGGCCTAGACTCACATTTCTATACAACACTACCAGACAATAAATAGTAAGAGGGAGGTAGAAGTTGGGTAGTGAAGGTGGTAGCGGGGAGTTAAGGTGGTAATGGTGGATGGAATGAGGTGGTGGAACTGGTATTACGAGAGGTTGGCGGAGGGTGGTTGGTGGAGTGGGTTGCTGGTCAAGTTGGTTGGTTGGTGATAGTGAAG
The DNA here is from genome assembly GCA_032716605.1 of Paralithodes platypus. Classification (NCBI taxonomy): domain Eukaryota; kingdom Metazoa; phylum Arthropoda; class Malacostraca; order Decapoda; family Lithodidae; genus Paralithodes; species Paralithodes platypus. Next base: position 5,601,455 of record CM064568.1, read on the forward strand.
TTATTGGTAGACGTGGTGGAGGTGGTGGTGTTGGAGTCAGGTACGTTATCTGGTCATGAGGTAGTGGTGGAGGTGGAGTTGATGGTAGCAGGTCCGTTATCTGGTCATGAGGTAGCAGTCCGTTATCTGGTCATGAGGTAGTAGTGGTGGTGGAGTTGGTGGTAGCAGGTCCGTTATCTGGTCATGAGGTAGTAGTGGAGTTGGTGGTGGCAGGTCCGTTCTCTGGTAATGAGGTAGTGGTGGAGGTGGTAGCAGGTCCGTTAAATCTTAAATGGTCATGAGTTGGTGGAGGTGGTAGAAGAGGTTGTGCAGTTGGTGGTAGCAGGTCCGTTATCTGGTCACAAGGTAGTGGTGGTAGAGTTGATGGTAGCAGGTCCGTTATCTGGTCATGAGGTAGTAGTGGTGGTGGAGTTGATGGTAGCAGGTCCGTTAAATGGTCATGAGGTAGTAGTGGTGGTGGAGTTGATGGTAGCAGGTCCGTTATCTGGTCATGAGGTAGTGGTGGAGTTGATAGTAGCAGGTCCGTTAAATGGTCATGAGGTAGTAGTGGTGGTGGAGTTGGTGGTAGCAGGTCCGTTATCTGGTCATGAGGTAGCAGTGGTGGTGGAGTTGATGGTAGCAGGTCCAGTAAATGGTCATGAGGTAGTAGTGGTGGTGGAGTTGGTGGTAGCAGGTCCATTATCTGGTCATGAGGTAGTAGTGGAGGTGGAGTTGATGGTAGCAGGTCCGTTATCTGGTCATGAGGTAGTAGGGTGGTGGAGTTGGTGGTAGCAGGTCCGTTATCTGGTCAGGAGGTAGCAGTCCGTTATCTGGTCATGAGGTAGTAGTCCGTTAGATGGTCTTGAGGTAGTAGTGGTGGTGGAGTTGGTGGTAGCAGGTCCGTTATCTGGTCATGAGGTAGCAGGTCCGTTAGATGGTCATGAGGTAGTAGTGGTGGTGGAGTTGGTGGTAACAGGTCCATGGTCATGAGGTGGTGGTGGTGGAGTTGGTGGTAGCAGGTCCGTTATCTGGTCATGAGGAGGTGGTGGTAGTGGTAGTGGTGGTGGTGGTGGTAGCAGGTAGTGGTGGAGGTGGTAATGATGGAGGAGGTAGAAGAGGTGGAGTTGGTGGTAGCAGGTCTTTTATCTGATCATGAGGTGGTGGTGGTGATGGTAGCAGCTAGTGGTGGAGGTGGTAATGATGGAGTTGGTGGTAGCAGGTCCTTTATCAGATCATGAAGTGGTGGTGGTGGTAGCAGCTAGTGGTGGAGGTGGTAATGATGGAGGTGGTGGAGCTGGTAGAAGAGGTGTTGGAGTTGGTGGTAGCAGGTCCGTTATCTGGTCATGAGGTAGTGGTGATGGTGGTGGAGTTGGTGGTAGAAGGTAGTGATGGAGGTGGTGGAGTTGGTGGTAGCAGGTCCGTTATCTGGTCATGAGGTAGTGGTGATGGTGGTGGAGTTGGTGGTAGAAGGTAGTGATGGAGGTGGAGCTGGTAGAAGAGGTGGTGGTAGCAGGTCCGTTATCTGGTCATGAGGTAGTGGTGGTGGTGGTGATGGAGTTGGTGGTAGCAGGTAGTGATGGAGGTGGTGGAGCTGGTAGAAGAGGTGGTGGTAGGTCCGTTATCTGGTCATGAGGTAGTGGTGGTGGTGGAGTTGGTGGTAGAAGGTAGTGGTGGTGGAGCTGGTAGAAGAGGTGGTGGTAGCAGGTCCGTTATCTGGTCATGAGGTAGTGGTGGTGGTGGTAGCAGGTAGTGATGGAGGTGGTGGTGGAGCTGGTAGAAGAGGTGGTGGTAGCAGGTCCGTTATCTGGTCATGAGGTAGTGGTCGCACTTCTCATTGCTCCCGTCCCGTCACACACACACTGACCGGGATGGTCCAATGTACTAAGGCGGCAATGTTAACTGCCTAGGGCGAGTATGCCAGGGTTCGAATCCCCCAGAATACAATTTTGTTTTCAACCATCCAGACAGAGAAGGGTTGTATCGGAGTCCCTCCCTAGCCAAGCTGCTATCAGCTTGTGTTCGCCTACATGTAGTTTCACTAATACAATGTGTATCTGTGTATGTATTATCGTCGAAACTCCGGCACCTCAGGGTCGCTAAAGGTCGCATGTGAAATTAAATTTAAGGTAGAGTAAAAATTGTACAGTAATTAAGTTAACCCCTTCTATACCGGCGCGTATTTTGACTGTATTCTGGCTACTATTAGACGATTTTATTCAGTTTAGAAAGGGTCTCCAGCAATTTAAAGGCTTCGAACTATCTCACTTAAACCTTATTACCACCACAGATCCTTCTTAAGTTGCACATAATCGTCTAAATATGGCAAGGATGAAGTTATAAAGACGTCGCCGGTACAGAAGGGGTTAAGAGAAACTCTGTAGATATTCAGTTTCAGGCCTGCATTTGAACAATAAACCTAACAACTGTTATCAATATTATATAATAATTATTTAACAAACTAACTATTTGCACAAGCACCTATAGTACTATTCAGCTAGTCGTGTATGCAAGCAATCAGTCTTATTAACAATATAACCAATCTATTATTCAATCATTCAGTTACTTATCCAACTAACATATCCATCATCCAATCACAACCATTCCATCAAATTACTAAGTACTAAGTCAAACAAATATATACCACTATTACGAACCAGCTATAATTATGTCACGAGGACTGCAGAACAAGTTTTGTTTAATTATATTTTTGTATTTATTTATCTTGAAGATTATATAACATTTTCGCCATTCTTAGCTGGACTGAGTCCACATAATTTATGCCCTCTCTTTAACCCGGGAAGCGCATAGCTATGGTATTTGAAACGTCCCGCCAGGTGAAGGTATTTTGGTTCATTCCCAACGAAAATAGTTATTTTACCATAAATATCGTTATTACTTATTCAAGTGCGCCTATTTTACATTTAACCCTTTCTCTGCGGGGTGTTTTGGGCTATTTAGGCACTCCTGAATGATAAATCAAGCATCTGCATTAATGAACTGTATTCTGCCAAAAACTAGGCAAAAATAGCTTCAAAATGAGACCAGTACGGGCCTCGTACTTGGCCTGGTTCACCCGCAGCGGTGCCAGTGAAACGTGGGAAACCCGCTATTTGTTAGCACTCGCTCACTTGGCTACACTGTTGTGAGAGGTAGTGAGAGACCCGCGCGAGACACAGTCTACCTCAGTGGGCCGCTGGCTGCTCTGAGGATCGGAGGTGGGCCCCTCACGCTCCCGCCCACCGACACTAGATTTTTACGGTTTTTACAGGCTCTTAAAGCCTGGAAATTGCTGAAAATTGCCAGGACGTTCCAGAACGTCACCCGCAGCGAAAGGGTTAATATGAAGATATTAACGCTTTCACGCACATATGACGCAGAGGTTGCCAGATTAGCAATAAGAAATAGAGTTCTCTCACTCTTATAATTACCTCTCCAAAATTAGTTTTCTGCCCACAGCTAACGCAAAGACAACTGCAGAGGTTGAAGTAACTAAACTAAAGGTTTATAAATACCCCTGATGGTAACAAAGGCTTTAAAGTATCCCTAATAGGCTCAAAAGTTCGACAGCACAATCTACAGACCTCCGTGAAGACAGGTCGAACTTTAAAAGACTACAATGCAAGTCCATGATCACACTTCGACACAATTTCTGAGAGCTTAACCCTTTCACGACAAGAGGACGCATCTCTTCCTTTAATTCTGGCTCTTAGTATACAATTTTATTCAGCTTAAAAGCGGGAATTGTGGGAGGTAGAGGACTAATTAAGATATATTTTACATCTTTGAGTCCGATAGGGTCATCTATAGCTAATGAAAATCGTCTAAGGATAGCCATAAATACCGTTAACACGCATCACAATCCTCAATGTGTTAATTTACATTATCGGTAACATATTAATTAATTGTCTTTCTGGATTTTAGATTACTATTTCCAAGAATTCCAGCCAAGCTCGTTCTCAATATAGTCTATTTATTATTATAATGTCTAAAGTATATTATGCAATATTTCTAAGTTATCGTTAAGGATTCCTTAGTTGAAGTTAATATGTGCATACATTGGTAGCAATGTGCTTATTGAGTTAGGCTAGGTAAGGAAAAGTCGGGGCAATACATGTAAAACTATAAAAGACAATTTCAAAAAGGTTTGTGTGCGTTTTTTTTTTGTTTTTTTTTGTAATCAGACGATATACTGTATATATATATATATATATATATATATATATATATATATATATATATATATATACAGTATATCGTCTGATTAAAAAAAAAAAAAAAACGCACACGAAAACTTTTTGAAATTGTATATATATATATACAGTATATACATATGTATACACTTTAATTAACTAATACTTATTTTTTGTTATTATAAGTTTACCGTCACTGCCACTGCTACTAAACTTCTTGATCATCAATGAGGCCTTCATTGTCGTATTCTGAAATCCATCACTAGAACATTATCTAAATGAAACAATGAGTGTTTGTTTTCAGGAATATTTGTCTCATGATACACCTGTTTAGTACTAATAATATTGTTAACGGTATTGATATTATTAAAATCACTAAGGTGTTGCTAAAAAGTAAAAGTTGGTGAAGGTATATGGTGTAATGGTGAGAGCGAGGAAGAGTTGTGTATACAACAGATAAATTAAAGTGTGTTTAGTTTTAGTAATATTACTCGTCTTACCAACGCTGCTATCATTAATACTAGCCTATTAATACTACTACTATAGCTGTGTTAAGAAATAAAAGTGGCTTGCTTATATGTGGTGTAATGTGTGCGAGTTAAACAGAGAGGTGGTGGTGGTCCTGGTGGAGGTGGGTGGGTGGGTACAACAACAGGTAGTGGGGTGGCAGGCTAGGCTAGGCAGGTCGACGGGGCAGTGGTACCAACCTCACCTGTGGGAAGAGGCGCCCCCAGGTATATACCCTGCCCGAGGGGGTCCACCTCCCCCTTACCCCCTCTTTAAGGCCTAGTCACACGGGGCGCTTTTTCCGGTGACTTTATTTCGGCGACTCGTGTGTATAAGCTTCTGAATTCAACTTTGATATAACAGTTCAACCAACTATTGCAATCTATCGTCAACACAGAGCTGATGCCATATGAAAACAATCGAAATGTCTTAAACAAAGAGTGACGATCGAAAGTCGCTGGAAAAAACAGCTAGTGTGAATCCGCCTTATACCTCCCACTGTGTTGTTGTCCTCTCTCTCTCTCTCTCTCTCTCTCTCTCTCTCTCTCTCTCTCTCTCTCTCTCTCTCTCTCAATATTATTAAAAAAACAAAATTAACAGTCATGTCTACTGTCTCTTGTAATATTGACAAATCTTCAAATCCTCTTTTCCATAATGTAATAAATATTCTATATACTTGAAACAAACAAAACAATTACTCCAGTGACAAATAAATATTCTATATACTTGAAACAAACAAAACAATTACTCCAGTGACAAATAAGACGAATAAGTAATATATTTTATCTTGTTCCCTTAGACATTAGAGGCAAATGTAGTGAATTTAAAGAAACAAGCAAACATTTCGTTCATAATATAAAACGGTTTCTGAATTATAGATTTTATTTAGCACGAATACAAAAAAATGCACATATTCTGTTCAACAAAATGTTGTTTTTTGTTTTTTGTATTCCATAGTTACAATAATACCAACTTCTTTCATAGTGCGTGTATGTATACATGTATCTGTCTGTCTTCTGTGTGAATGTGTCAGTCTATATAATTATTCATATCTTGTCAGTATGGGCCAGTGTATGCCATTCCAGAACTATACATATTTTTGAGGGTTTTCAGTCTTCTTGTATGTCAGTATTTCTTTCTTTCTGCCTTCCTGTTCATCTTTATTCTTCTCTTTCCTCCCTCATCCTTTCTCTCCCTCATTCCTCTAACCAACTCTCTCTTCCCTCCTCCCTTTTCTTCTCCCTCCTACCTAGATGAAGAATAGTTGCTTAGGTCGGGGCCCTTGACAGAGCGTACTTCCCTCAGCCTGAGCCCCGAATGGAGCATACTTGCCTTGGCCCCCAGACGGACAACTCTTGCCTCCAGCAGTGCCCCAGACGGAGCATAGTTGCTTCAGGTGGTGGCCCGGATGGAGCATACTTGCCTCAGGTGGTGGCCCGGATGGAGCATACTTGCCTCGGCCAGAGCATAGGCCTACTGGCTTTGTCCGGTGTCCCAACCATAACATACTTGCCTCTGGCGGTGCTCCGGACAGAGCATACTTGCCTCCGGCGGTGCCCCGGACAGAGCATACTTGCTCCAGCAGTACCCCGGACAGAGCATACTTGCCTTAGGCAATGCCCCAGACGGAGCATACTTATTTCTGGCAGTGCTCTAGTCAAAGTTTTAGCAAGTGCCATGGACGGAGCATACTTGCCTCATTTGGGGCCCCAGATGGGGCATATTTGCCTCAGTAGGGGGGTCAGATGAAGCATACTTGCCTCGGTTGGGGGGTTGGGGCTCAGAACGGCGCATACTGCCTTTGTCATGGCCCCTGATGGCGAATACTTTCTTCTGGCAGTGGCCCAAACAGAGCATACTTGCTTCCAGAGGTGCCATAAAAGGAACATAATTGCTTCCGACAGTGCCCCGAACAGAGGATAATTGTTTCTTGCTGTGCCTGGGATGAAGCTTTGGTCAATGCCCAGGACAGAGCACAACCTGGTTGGTTCCCCGGATGGAGCATAATTGCTTCTTCTGAGTTCCCAGAGGAAGCATCTTTGCCTCAATCTGAGCCCAGGGTGGAGCATACATGCCCAAGTTGGGGCCCTCAACGGAGAATACTTGCCTCAGCTGGGGTCCCCGACATAGCATAATTTTCTCGACTAGGGCCATGGGCATAGCATACTTGCCTCGACTGAGCCCCCAATCATAGCATATTTGCCCTGGCCGAGGCCCCAGACAACAAACAGAATATATTTGCTTCGTCCACCGCCCCGGACGTAGTATACTTGCCTTCGGTGGTACACCGGCTGGAGTATACTTGCATTCAGTGTTACACCGGATGGACTATACTTGCCATTAATGGTACAGCAGACGGTGTATACTTGTCTTTAGTGATACACCACAGGTTATACTTGCCTTCAGTGGTACACCGGACAGAGTATATTTACCTCGGCTGGTGACTTGAACAGGGCAACGCTACACAACAACATTAAGTTTTATGAGAAACAAATCAATAGTAAGATCTCTCTCATTGGTCTGTCTCCATCATATAATAAATATACACATATAACTAAGAAGAAACCAACTATTTTTACCACACTGCATTTAACCCTTGTCTAGTGGGGTGTTTTGGGCTATTTTGGGCATATTCAGGCCCTCCTGAATGACCAATCAAGTATCTGCATGAAGAAAAAAAAATATTTAGCAAAAAACTAGGCACTAAAAGCTTCAAAATGAGACCAGAACGAGCTACATAGCACTCGTGGTTCTCATACAGTGATACCAGTAACATGGGAGTTTAGCGTATTTCGGCATATTTTTCCCAGCTATGCTCACTACTGGCTACACTGCCGGCCTCTTGAGAACACAGGGAACATGAGTTAATGGGCGGCGGTAAGCCCTGGGAGTCGGCTGTCTGGCCCGCTGCGCTCCCGGCCATTTGCACTCTATTTTAACCCTTTAAAAGCCTTAATAATGCTCCTAACTTGCTGCAAATTGGTGCACGACTTAAATCGAGCGCCGCTCTTTAAGGGTTAAATAAATGTATTATTTAAAATAAATACAAATTATTATAATTATTATTACTATTATAATAATAACTAGCAGGGGTACCCGGCGTTGCCCGGGTTTAAATTCTACTACCATATTCACCATCATCAATCACTACTACCACAATCATCACAATACTACTACTACCATAATCACCGGCCTCGACCTCCCTGTGCCTCATTAAACGGCGACCTCGATTTCGGCCGCTAAATGACCTCCGATTTTGGATCTGACCTCATCCGTACCCCCATTTTGGGGAGCTGCGAACAACTTTCGTTCCCTCCACCTTTTCGATCGGAGGCCTCCTTCTGCCCCAAATGGCATTTTTTTTATTTTTTTTTTTCAATTTCGGCCTCGAAACGACCTCCGATCGTGGCCTCGCCCCCTCTATGACCTGACCCAGGTCATAGAGGGCACCCACATGCAAAGTTTCAGCTCCCCAGGTCCAAAACTACGGTCGCCTATCAAGAACACAGACAAACAGACACACGAACTGATTTAATAATATAGATACAAATAATTATATTTATTGTGGTACCAGTGTTATTTTGTATTTACGATAGTACAGACATCAATTTAGTTGTTCGTTACATCCAGATCTGGATTGTAAAAACTAGGCCTAATTGAGACGAAAACAATCACAACATACATTAACTTCTATCTAATATTTGTGATTAAATAGTTATCAAAATAGTATTCCAACACATGTGCATATGTTATGTCTTCTTGTACTGTTCTGCCATATGTTTCATTTTCTGTATGTTTGTCTTTATGTAAAGTATGTTTGTTAGTTATGGTATGTGCGTCTCTAAATGTCTGTCAGTCAATATCCCTTTCCCCAATAACTCTCTCTCACTCTCACTCTCACACTCTCTCTCTCTCTCTCAGCCTAATCAGCACACCATATCGATGATGACCCAGGCATTATCTTGCACTCTCAATAATGATTTGTGTTCTTAATTGCTTTACTAGTGCTGCCATCTTTCACACGCCTCTCTCTCTCTCTCTCTCTCGTCATCACTATTTGTCAATTAATCCACGAGTCTGTATTAATCACGGTTATCTATTTATCTATCTATTTCATCCCTAGATAAATAGGTACTATCAACTACAAAAGTACATTCCCTCAACCTGCCGCTGTGTGAATCCGAATTACCTGGGGGTCGAAAAACGAAGCATTTATTGGATGTTAATGGCACTTCTTTCAGAAGGCTTCGTTTGTCGACCCCAAGGTGTTTCGGATTCACACAGTAGCTGGTTGTGGGAACGAACTTTTGTCGTTGATAGTACTTAGGTAACTATCAATATATCTTTAGATAACTATCAATATATCTACATATACTGTACTGTACATCTAACTTTCTGACCATTCCCAATCCATCATCTCACCCCTACAGTGGATTAAGTATAACAGTATCTGGTTAGATTTCCCGATTTCGCTAGGAAAAGGGCTGTGTTTTGCTAAATTGAATTGTGTCGTCTCCGGAACATTTGACGCACTACTCCAAAACGGCTGCCTCCACGACACTGAACATTAAGACCAAAGTTGTTCGCAGAGCCAAAATGAACATAACGAAGCTGTCGGTATTTCGCTACTGATTGTGGTGGCTCTTGCAACGCTAGATTGTCTATAATGGGATGTAGCGGATTATTTGTTTCCTTCTTTACTTGTAACCTCTAGTAATCAATATATCTCACTACTATATATCAGTCAGTCTAATTGTCTCAACCTTCACCATCAACTGTAGACCCAAACTAACCTCTAGACTCTCCCATACTTTCAAGTTTAAACCCTCAGTCACGCACTCTTCTCTAACACACACACACACACATGAATAAATAGCATTTACAAATTACATACCATATACATTTCAACAAGCACATACATAAAAATACAGATACCCGGTACAAATATATATATATATATACAGTATACTGTATATACAAATAAACTGATGCAAACAAAGGGAGTCGACCCATTTCCGGGAGTGAACAATGATAACAATAACAACATCAACACTGCTGGACAAGGCAGCTCTCCCACCATTAAAATGTGTGTGTGTGTGTGTGTGTGTGTGTGTGTGTGCATAATATAATGGAACGTATGATGAACAAAATAAGAGTTGCAGAGCACTTGGCACTGTATAGGAAAAGTCTTATTGCAAGTTGGAACCATATTATATATTGTCTTATTATCCAGCAACATATATCTTAGACAATGTTTCTCTTTTAAGCTTTGAAGCTAATTAATTCTTATTGAAATGGTTAGCTATTGACTTTTTTATATAATTTGTTACAATATAACTAGTAAAGCTGATTAAAACTATAAGTGGTACAGTGGTACACTCATGCTACATCTAAGCGAGCTATAACCATAAAGCTATAATATATTCTACCTCCATGGCTATAACACACACACACACACACACAGAGTTGAGGAGAGTTGTTACATGTGGCCGGTACTGCCAGGCGCGGCCACCTTGTTCCGCCTTATACTGTGTGTATATATATATATATATATATATATATGTTAGTAAAGCCAGGTAATAAATTTTCTTTAATACATACGAGGTTGAAAGAAATGGCAATTTCTGCGTTGGAAATTTTATTATTCAAAGTTTCCAGGTCTCTGATGAGTTTTCGCTGGGTGGCAGGAAGTAGATGAAGGAGATGAGCAAAATTCATGGTGGTACAGGGTTACATAAATGTACATGATGATACAGGATATACGACGCGTTTCACTGGACAACCAGCATTATCAAGTAAGGAAGGAATGATAAAAAGGTAAACAGGAAGGGTATATATAGAGGGTGGAGGATCAGAGGAGGCGGAAAACAGGGGGCAAAAGTCTGCTATTGGTGGAAGCGTAAACTAGGAGAGAGAAAGGGTTAACCGCTTCACGCATGCGCACTGGATGCGGGATGGTGGTCAGTAGGGGGGTCGAAGCTGATTGGCTGCGTGGCCTAAGTTGTGTGGCGCCTGCAGAAGACGAAGCTGAAGGAGGTAGCGCGGGGTGCTGCGTCAAGGGCACCGGGGGGCGAGGAGGGGTGTTAGGTCCTGTAGGGTAGTGCCTTTTGGCAGAAGGAAGGATCTGAAGGTCCAGAGTTTGGTTGTTGATGTTGGGATGTAAGGCTTGGATATATAAAGCTTCGAGTATAGGTAATCTCCTTGGGTCACTTTCTTTATCGAGTATGGTGGTGTGTTTCTCTAACTCGTTGCGTGTGAGGTGAGGGTGGTTAGGGGTGAGATAGTGGTCTTTGATGGTTCCAGCCTGAAGGTACTTCCTTACTTGATAATGCTGGTTGTCCAGTGAAACGCGTCGTATATCCTGTATCATCATGTACATTTATGTAACCCTGTACCACCATGAATTTTGCTCATCTCCTTCATCTACTTCCTGCCACCCAGCGAAAACTCATCAGAGACCTGGAAACTTTGAATAATAAAATTTCCAACGCAGAAATTGCCATTTCTTTCAACCTCGTATGTATTAAAGAAAATATATATATATATATATATATATATATATATATATATATATATATATATATACGGTATATATATACATATATATATTTGTATAAGTAGGCAGTATGTTTTCATTGAGGCAAAATTTATTAAAGACCAAGGCATATTTGTTTTTTACTAACTTTTTACTTGTTTTTTCAATATTTCTCACTGTAAGTCTGATTTCATCATTCAAATGATATATATATATATATATATATATATATATATATATATATAGAGAGAGAGAGAGAGAGAGAGAGAGAGAAGAGGTATCATATGTAACCAGAAAGTTATAAACGCACTGTGTCCACAAGCAAAATAATATAATCAGAACTACACGGGACCCTTGCCAATAGTGAAACTAACTAACTCTCTCTCTCTCGCTCTCGCTCTCGCTCTCTCTCTCTCTCTCTCTCTCTAAGTACATACGAAACCAGAAAACTACGTAGGATACTCATTGAAGGGATATATTAGAACAAGAAATATAGAGTGTTTGTGTGTATATCATAATAATTGACAAGCAACAGTATTGACCACTTTAAGGGGAGATTTCCACTTGAGGGATATTTTTTTGGAACCCATTCTCCCTCATGTTTAAGCCCCATTGATTTTGAGATTTTAAGACGTTTGCCCCATTAGTTTGGTGATTTTAAGAATTTCCGCCCCATTCTGTCAATTTTAAGACCTTTCGTGCAATTTAGGTGTCGATTTTATCCTGGCGAGCGATAGCGAGCCTGTAATTTAAGAGGAACCGGCCTTCGGCCGGGAAATTTTTCTACCGAAAAATGTACAAATTTATCTTGAAAGGGGGTCAAGGGGGTGACATTTTAAGGTTGCTGGAGGAGTAGGAAACACACTAGAAACCTCCCCTTAATAACATGGCGTAGTTTGAACTGTATGTGTTTCTACGTTCAGGCAATTCCAATCCGCACAGAACAAATAACTCGCATAATAAACGTTACAGCAGACTACTAATTAAGGGGGGTCACCTGTTTTGGTTCTGTCCTTTTCTATCTTTCTCTGGCTTGTATCCATTTGGCCCCATTCAGCCTACTGTTTCAAGACGTTTATCCCCATCCAGGTGTCAATTTTTTACTGGTGAGCGATAGCGAGCCAGCATATTTTTTATTTTTGTTTGACAGCAGGCTAAATTTGTACATTTTTCGATAGAAAAATTTCTCCGGCGAAGCCGGATTTCTTCATATAATACTGGATCGCTATCGCTCGCCAGGAAGAAATCGACACCTAGATGGGGATAAACGTCTTAAAATAGTTGGCTGAATGGGGCCGAATGGATACAAGCCATAGAAAGAGAGAAAAGGACAGAAATAACAAAAAGCAGGTCACCCCCCTTAAGGCAAATGACTCCACAAGCAGTTAAATAAGTCTGTGTAGCAAGATATACTGTATAATTAGCCTGGCAAGAGGGTAGATAAAGTTATCACAAGATATAGATACATTGGCAACATGAAAGATATAAAGACGCAAACACAACAATTATTATTTCTTCCATTTGGATCATACTGTACTGTATATACCGGTAATACACTAAAATGTTAATTAACTCATTTGGTTGATAATTTAAGTTTATTTACTTAACGTTGAATTTACTTTGCATTGTCTCATATTCAGGAGGATCCTCGAATAACCAAACTCCATCAGGATGTTCCTAGAAGTTTTAAAAAATTATGAATTTTCGTTTTTATGCATGATATATATTCTTTTAATATCAACACTGTTCCTAAGCGGTATAAGAACATAAGAAAATGGGAGTCTGCAGAAAGCCGGTTGGCCCACACAAGGCAGATCCCACTCACACCTAATCCTAATTATAAGGCCTAATTATAAGCCCAGCTCACTAACATAAACGGGATAGGCAGCATCCTGGCCACATGTTTAAGAATACAGATGAGATAATCCAACCTGTGATGAGGGGATGGGTGCATAAAGCGTGTCAATACATATTGAATACAATTATGTTATAACAGCACTCTTCTTGATATTTGAGGCATTAATATCAATCTGTATTTATATCTGACGATTATTCATTTATGCAAATAATAAATACACAACATTATTTCAAGGTTTTGACTGAAAGAAAAATCTGAATGTTTATCGTAAAAAGAATTATCAATTACAACTAATCAAACATATTCAATAACTGGTAACTCTGTGATGGAGTGTGGGAGGAGAGAGAAGGGGAGGTGTTGTGGATGATGATGCTGGAGCTTGCACAAGGGCAGGTAGCAATTGCACCCCCCCCCCCCTCCACCTTCCCCATCCAACCCCGTCACTACGACCTTGCAAGGCCCTCTGTCAGTATCCCCCCTCCTCCTACGACCCCCTCCATTCTCCCCTCATCCCCTCTTACCTCCTTTGGCCAAAAGTCTGTTTCCGAAACGAGACAATTGTATTTATTTATTATTCGAGACTCCGCCCCTTCCCATTTCTTCTTCCCCTCCTCCTTCCCCCCCCCCCCCCCCTACACACACACTTTCCCTTCGCCTCCCTCTCTCCTTCTCGCCCTACCATTTCTTCCTGGACACCCATTTCTTCTTCCCAATTCTCTTCCACTTCTCTCCTTCCACCTTTTCATCCACTCTTTCCCCTTTCCCTCGAACCCCTCCCTTTATCTCTTCTCCTTCCTTCACTTTACTCCACCACCACCCCTTCCTCACTACCCCTCCACCCCTTCCTCTCCCACATCGTCAAGGATGATGCGAGTATGACTATAAATCACTAATCACTAGATCACACTGGATCTCACAGACTCTCACTCTCTCTCTCTCTCTCATGAGGGATCACTTCTGAGAACATTATTCACACCGGCCAACATAAATGTATCCACACCCCTTCAGAAATAATAATAATAATAATAATAATAATAATAATAATAATAATAAATTAGGTACCGGTATACGATCATGGAGGTTTGAGGAATATTCTTATTTGTTCTTCCTATCTAACCGATTTTACTAAATATTCTAAACTAGTGTCCATGCAAAAACTAGTATATATACATACATTCATACAAGTCACATAATAAAATATATAAAACATACAGTATATATATATATATACAAATACAGTTGTGTTTTGCCTCTAACGTTGGCAATAGTACACTATATAATACATAATAAAAAAAAATCCTAGTAATAGTTAGGGGTTGTACATAGATCTACAGTAATAGTAACTTAAGAAAGTGTTTATTAATATGCGATCTACCTTAGAAATCCTGGGTTATGCTACTGTAAGAGGGTAGCTACTGTACATCACGAAGTACAGTCAGGGTCAAAAGTCATTTTCTACCGCCAGAATTTAAATTTTGGTTATGTCTCTAGATATAAGCGAAAAATTAACCTTAACAGACATTAAACAGCCTTTTAACAATTTGTTTGAGCTATATTGAAGGTTTTATCAGTGTGGTTCAGGAGTACATTAATTTATATTAAGCCAATAGAGACAAATGTTGTGAAAGAGTTATAGATGTTACGTTCTCACAAGTGTATATGCTGTATCGTTTGAAGGTGAGATTAAGTTTACCCTTTTGTGATAATGATATTTGAAGTGTGTAGAATATCAATTATATGCTCATAAATAATATACAATGAAACTGTCATGGTGGTTAAATATCTCCATTTCTTCACAGCATTTGTTTGGATTTTATGTTTTGGTAACTGTACGTAGGGTAGATAATGAGAAGACTAGAAGGCTGTGAGAGAGGATGACAAGGGTATTACATGGGATTACAAAGGAGAGCAGATAATAGAAGACCCTGTAGACCATAACGAGGGGGATAAAGGGGGAGAGAGTGGAAACTGAGATGCGGATATGGTGAAGATGGAAGAAGGGGGAGAGGGGGAGAGGGAGAGAGAGAGAGAGAGAGAGACTATTAATTGGTTGCTTACAGATCCATACTCTGGTTTTGGTTCGAACCCAGATGTGTGTTTTAGCGTTCTTTTCAATATATCCTTTTCTTGAATTAATTTGTGTAATTCAACTAAACCGAGGTATTTTTCTTTGACGGTCCACAACTACATATGTGGAACTGACACAGCTTATAGAGCATAGCTCACATAATCAGATATCCCCAGAATCACCATTGCCAATGTGCACTATGCCCCTATGTGCAATACTAAGAACAAGACTTAGGAGAACGAAGAGGTTGAGAAAATTAAGATTAACAAAATAAAAAATAAACAATCAAGAAGAGGGAAGAGAGAACGAAAGGAGCG
>CM064568.1:5617008-5649508 GCA_032716605.1 Paralithodes platypus
ATCAGATTATCTTTAAAATCACTGTTAGGTTATAGATTTATGGAACTTATTTATTACTAGCTCCCTGAAGGATCAAAATAATTGTTCGATGCAGCACTAGTGAAATGTATAGGTATAACTGCGCATAGGGTTTGAACAGGGACAAGTTGCAGCAGAAATAAATGAGGCTATAGTGGTAGTATTGAGTGTGGGATGGTATAGGTATAGTGTTTTGGGGACGCCGCCTCCTTCTCCTTGTTTTGTTTGTCACATCTCTGTATCTGTTCCCATCTCTATATCCCCCTCCCTCCCTCCCTCCCCCTCTACTTGCTACCTGTACACCCTCTCTTTACTCTGGCCCCCCCCCCCCCCCCCCCCCTCTCCTCCTCTCCTCATACCACCTTTCTTCTTTTTCTCCCTCTCGTCGTCCTTGTTTTGTTTGTCACCTTTTATATGTCATATCTTCATGTCCCCTCTACTTCCCATACCCCCACCCCTTACTCTCTTCATCTCCCTCCCCTCTACTCCCCAATCCCCTCCCCTCTACTCCCCAATCCCCTCCCCTCTACTCCCCACCCCAACCTCTTACTCTCTTCACCCCCTCCCCTCTACTCCCCACCCCTCCCCTCTACTCTCTTCATCCCCCTCCCCTCTACTCCCCAACCCCCCTACTCTCCTGTACTCTCCCTTATCCTTGATCTGTGTTTCCCTTTCTGTATCTATTGCCATCTATGCTCCCCCTTTAACCTCCCTCCCCTACTTCCTATGCTCCCCCTTTAACCTCCCTCCCCTACTTCCTATATTCCTTCATTATCTCTCTCTCTCTCTACTCCACCTTCTCCTGGAGTTGTTTGTCGTTTTCTATATATGTTGCCATCTCTCTACCCCCCACTCCCCCCCCCCTTCCCCTCCCCCTCTCCTTCCTATATTCCTTCATTCTCTTTACTCCACCTTCTCCTGGAGTTGTTTGTCGTTTTCTATATCTGTTGCCATCTCTCTACCCCCACTCCCCCCCCCCTCTCCTTCCCCTTCTCTACTTCCTATATTCCTTCATTCTCTCTCTACTCCACCTTCTCCTGGAGTTGTTTGTCGTTTTCTATATCTGTTGCCATCTCTACCCCCACTTCCCCCCCATATCCCCCCCTCCCCCTTCTCCCCGCCTGAGGGTTCGACCACAACACAGACCGGATCTACTCTAAATTTTCTCCCACTGTTTCCAGGCAGCTGAAGGGGGTAGGTATATAAAGTTTTAATTGGATAGAAATAGTTTATTGACTATACTCTATTTTTATTCCCAGCTGATGGTAAATTGAACCCCTTAGTAGCTGATTTCTCGATACTTAGTGTAAATATATGAAACTACTATGGCTGTGTGTCGTATTAATGCCAAGTTTTCATTATTAACAGCATATTTCGCTACAAAATCTACCTTATAGCTGAGTAACAAAGATAGAAACATGACAATTTATCCTCAGCTGGAGAAAAATAGACTATAGTGATTGGAGAATAAAATGGTAGACTTGTGATCTCACTCATGTAATTCAATTCGTTTTTGGACGTACGGTCGGCTAAATAAGTGATGTCGCGGCACTAAGTATATTTCGATCAATATCGAAATATCAGTACTATCTAAGCTTGAATTCATCGTTTCTAGTGAGATATTCAAACATGTTCCTATCTTTACACACCCTATTCAACATCTAACAGACATTAATACAGCACACAGCGATCAACACGTAA
This sequence comes from Paralithodes platypus, assembly GCA_032716605.1. Lineage (NCBI taxonomy): Eukaryota > Metazoa > Arthropoda > Malacostraca > Decapoda > Lithodidae > Paralithodes > Paralithodes platypus. The sequence goes on from CM064568.1 coordinate 5,618,728, forward strand.
TTACAGCGGAGACACGACTTATTCGGCCAACTGTACGAGTTGTTAATACAATAACAACGTACTATAGAAGTTGTTGTATACAGTATACATCAAATAACGAGACCTGTTATATGTAGATTTATAAATAACGAGACCTGTTATATGTAGATTTATAAATAACGAGACCTGTTATATGTAGATTTATAAATAACGAGACCTGTTATATGTAGATTTATAAATAACGAGACCTGTTATATGTAGATTTATAAATAACGAGACCTGTTATATGTAGATTTATAAATAACGAGACCTGTTATATATGTAGATTTTTTCGATACGCCTGCTACGATCAAACTTGAACTGCGAGCTTTGACTGATGTCACTGAGCCTGCTGTTAACTCCATCTGTACCGGGGACGTCTTTTTTTATTTGAATTCAGCTACATTTAGACGATTGTATGAAGCGTAGGAAGTTTATATGCTAACTAAAATGATTTAATTGAGATAGTATGCAGTCTTTTAATGTGTAGATGTCCTTCCTAAGCTTAACCCTTTCACGTTTTTATGACGCAGAGGTTGCCAGATTAGCAATGATAAATAGTTCTCTCACTTATAATTACCGGTACCTCTCCAAAATGAGTTTTCTGCCCACAGCTAACTCAAAGACAACTGCAGAGGTTGAAGTAACTAAACTAAAGGTTTCTAAATACCCCTGATGGTAACCAAGGCTTTAAAGTATCCCTAATAGGCTCAAAATTGCGTCGAAAACGTGAGAGGGTTAATAAAATCGTCTAATAGTTGCCAGAATAATATGAAAATGACGTCGCTGGTACTGACTGGGATGAGTTATATAAATTCATAATTTGTCATTACGTATAGCTACCATTTAGTTGAACAGGAGAACATTAGCCTGGTGATACAGAAGAGAATAGGTATGCCAAGATAAATTAAGGGGGGTGACCTGCTTTTGTTCTGTCCTTTTCTATCTTTCTCTGCCTTGTATCCATTTGGCCCCATTCAGCCTACTGTTTTAAGACGTTTATCCCCATTCAGGTGTAATTTTTTTACTGGTGAGCGGTAGCGAGCCAGCATATTTTTTATTTGTGTTTGACAGCAGGCTAAATTTGTACATTTTTCGATAGAAAAATGTCTCCGGCAAAGCCGGATTTCTTCATGTAATGCTGGCTCGCTATCGCTCGCCAGGAAGAAATCGACACCTAGATGGGGATAAACGTCTTAAAATAGTTGGCTGAATGGGGCCGAATGGATACAAGCCAGAGAAAGAGAGAAAAGGAGAGAAATAACAAAAAGCAGGTGACCCCCCTTAAAGAAGTGAATCACGAGGAGGGATGGAAGAGTGAATATGACGGAAAGGAATATAGATACAATGAGCGACAGATGGGAGAAGAGAGAGAGGTAATGGAAAATATGAAAGAATAGGTAAATAGAAGAGAGAGGTAATGGGAAAATATGAAAGCATAGGTAAATAGAAGAGAGAGGTAATGGGAAAATATGAAAGAATAGGTAAATAGAAGAGAGGTAATGGGAAAATATGAAAGAATAGGTAAATAGAAGAGAGGTAATGGGAAAATATGAAAGAATAGGTAAATAGAAGAGGTAATGGAAAAATATGAAAGAATAGGTAAATAGAAGAGAGAGGTAATGGGAAAATATGAAAGAATAGGTAAATAGAAGAGAGGTAATGGGAAACTATGAAAGAATAGGTAAATAGAAGAGAGGTAATGGGAAAATATGAAAGAATAGGTAAATAGAAGAGAGAGGTAATGGGAAAATATGAAAGAATAGGTAAATAGAAGAGAGAGGTAATGGGAAAATATGAAAGAATAGGTAAATAGAAGAGAGAGGTAATGGGAAAATATGAAAGAATAGGTAAATAGAGAAAAGGGAGAATATAGGGAAAAGCAAAAGAAGATACGATGATGCAAAATGGAGTAGAGAGGAAAAGAGAAGATTAGATAGCAATACGGTAATCGAGGAAGAGATAGGAAATAATGTGGAAGAATCAGCCTCGGTAACCTCCCACTCCACCACATCCTGTCCTAGTTTCCTTCTTACACACACACATACACGTCTAACTACGTGTTTGCACTGTACCTAGTATCAGTGCATTACTACAAAGCCCACCGAAACGCCAAATAAATACCCTCATTGTTTCCTGATTAAATAGCACTGTATGAATATTCCCATATTCAAAATATGCTATATAGGGGTCAATGCCTAGTGAGTTTATTGCTCAATAGGTGGCGTTCTGAGAGTGAGGGTCAGGAGTCTAGGAGGTGAGACAGTGAAGCACTGGAGCGAGGCAGCTTCAGAGATGGGACTGCTTCGAGCCGTGAGTGGGCAACTAAGCCCCATGCATCCTGTGAAGGCAAGATGGCAGGGGCTGGTTGCATCTCAAAGTGCTTCACATGTCTCACACCCCCTAGACTGGAACGAGACCTCACAGGCTTAACCGTTCAATGTGTAACGGTTGAATGTACAGGCTCTCAACTTATGCCCGAGAGGGAGTAGTTGGAATATATATAACAAAAAACAAAAAACAAAAATGCACGTGGTGTTAACCACCCACACACACCTCAATAACCACAAGTTTACACATATGCCCATACACACTTATCAGTATAGAATTGCACACATTTCTCCATAGACATCTATACATACGAATGCCCGGGACGATGACATGCTTTCATTAATTTCATTGGGAGGTGTTTGGTGTTGGGGAGTAAAATGAATAAATTAGATTATACCTGTACTACACACACTGTCCACATCTACCTGTATATACTGTACAATTGTCACCACCACCACAACCATTATTCTTATCACCATTAATTACACCATAAGAACAATGATTTATCTTGCATATAACTATTTTAGTATATTTATTATGATGCGTCTAGAAATTGTGACACCCTCTTGTAACTCGAGGAGGGCTTGAACGAACGAGCTGTAAGTTTGCACAACTAATTAGTGGTTGACTCTTACCAAATGGTAGATATATCAGTTAGATTGCATTAGTTATTGTTGAGTTATGAGAGGTTTGGTGTGGAGATTCCTTTACTAAACAGACTATTGTTGTCACCACCATCACATCAAGACTGCTCACCATCACCAGCCCCACCACCATCACCATCACCAACAGCCCCATCACCACCATCATCACTGTGACCCAGTACAGGTGCACTAGGCGACCTTGCCAGCCGAGAGTCATCACCACCGATGTTGTTGTTGCACCATCACCACCACCATCTCCACCACCACCACCACCACCACTACCACTGGCCCGGGAAATTATACCTCTCGTACATATCGAAGCACACACACACACACACACACTTATTTACACGCACACGCAATAAGAACATGGTGGCAAAGACTAAGATCACTATCACACACTATCACTCTCTCTCTCTCTCTCTCTCTCTCTCTCTCTCTCTCTCTCTCTCTCTCTCTCTCTCTTTCTCTCTTTCTCTCTTTCTCTCTTTCTCTCGTCACAGCCCACCGCCCCTCCCCCTCCCCCCTCCCTAACCAGTTAATCAGCCAGCCAGTCATACAATTAATTACCCCCTCCCCCCCACACTAAATATCCCCTCCGGATCAGTTAATGGATCAGTCAACAATAGAGTTACTGAGTCAACACCCCGGCCCTGTAGATACACCAGGGGAAGCTTAATTATCTTCATTAGCTTGGCTTACTTGATTCATTCACGTGGAACTGTCCTTATATCTTGCTTTCGCTCTCTCTTCTCTTCTCTTCTCTTCTCCTTCTCTCTCTCTCTCTCTCTCTCTCTCTCTCTCTCTCTCTCTCTCTCTCTCTCTCTCTCTCTCTCTCTCTCTCTCTCTCTCTCTCTCTCTCTCTCTCTTTATAATATATACCGGTATATATATATATATATATATGTGTGTGTGTGTAATATCGATCGATCCATATAATTATATGCCTATGTTTCTGTTTGTCTTTCTATCCACTTCATTTCTTTTTACTTTTTCTTCAATTTCACCTCATTTAACCTCTCCTAATTTATCCTCCCCAATGTTTTATATATTTCTACCTAAGGTTTCCTCAGTGCTTGGAAACAAAGGATTAGTAAGAGTGATGGACATTTGTATTCATGCATTTTGTAGTGGATACACACGAAGAGGTAGTGATAGCAGGTACACGGTCAAAGAATATATATATATATGATATATAAACATAGATTATATTAGTGGACGGTTAAGCTGGCAATTAGAGGATGGGGTACTAAATGTTCTCTCTGAATTGTTAAACTGATTACCATGTCAAATATTAGGAAATTTAAAGAGATTGATTGATAATAATTATATAGACAGACAGACCGGTAAGTATTAGAGAGAGAGAGAGAGAGAGAGAGAGAGAGAGAGAGAGAGAGAGAGAGAGAGAGAGAGAGAGAGGAGATGAAAGGGAACATGAGAGAGAGAGAGAGAGAGAGAGAGAGGAGAGAGAGAGAGAGGGAGAGAGAGAGAGGGAGGGGGGGGGGGGGGAGGAGAGTATCATAACCGTGTCTGTGTGGACTATAATTACGAATGTTGTAAGCTAAGCCAATGCAAGACTCCGGTCACCCCCCGTCACCCCCCCCCCCCCCCCACCCCACCCCTTCCCCATCCCCGAAAGTCAACCTGAAATCCTTTCAAAAGGTCAGTGGGCCGACCATATGTACAGCAGGAGTCAAAAGATCGGTCGCTTATAAAAAAAGTAATAATAAATAAGTAAATACAAATATAATATAATAGATAAGAAACTAATATGGGTCTGCTTTGATTCAAGAAAGCGTAAATATGACAAGAGCGTAAATTTGGAAACAGTGGTGGAGTGAGGGAGAAAGTAAGGGGTGGGGCGAACAGTGGTAAGGGGAGGTATGACGCCCCATAACGAGGGGCGTCGCGCTCCTTGGTGCCGCTAGAAGAGTGGCGAACACATCAAAAGGTATCAAAAGGAAGAGTAGGGGGGTGGGGATTGGGGAAAGTCAGCAAGGGTTGAGCAAGTAAGGGATGGTGAGGGGAGGTATGAGGGGAAATTTGGAGACTGTGAGGGAGTAAGGGGGTGGGGATTGGGGAAAGTCAGCAAAGGTTGAGAAAGTAATAGGTGGGGCGAACAGTGGTGAGGGGAGGTATGAGGGGAAATTTGGAGACTGAGGGAGTAAGGGGGTGGGGAATGTAAGCAAAGGATTAGAAAGTAAGGAGTGGTGCGGAAGGTAGTAAGGGAGCGTGAGGGAAGGTAAAGGATGTAGTGAACAGATAATAAGGAACAGTAAAGGGTGACATAGATACAAACACAGGACACAGTACAGTATCATCGTTTGAAGATGACACAAAGATTAGTATGAAAATGAACACCCAGGAAGACGTGGGCTGGGATGGTAAGGGAGTCAATCAGAATACAGTGAGGGAGAATAAGGGATGGTAAGGGAGTCAATCAGAATACAGTGAGGGAGAATAAGGGATGGTAAGGGAGTCAATCAGAATACAGTGAGGGAGAATAAGGGATGGTAAGGGAGTCAATCAGAATACAGTGAGGCAGAATAAGGGATGGTAAGGGAGTCAATCAGAATACAGTGAGGGAGAATAAGGGATGGTAAGGGAGTCAATCAGAATACAGTGAGGGAGAATAAGGGAGTCAATCAGAATACAGTGAGGGAGAATAAGGGATGGTAAGGGAGTCAATCAGAATACAGTGAGGGAGAATAAGGGATGGTAAGGGAGTCAATCAGAATACAGTGAGGGAGAATAAGGGATGGTAAGGGAGTCAATCAGAATACAGTGAAGGAGAATAAGGGATGGTAAGGGAGAAAGATGGAATAGCAAGGGAGTAAATGATAATAAAAAGAGGGAAAACAAGATGATAAGGGGGAGATTTCCACTTGAGGGATATTTTTCTTTACCCCTTTCTCCCTCATGTTTAGCCCCATTGCTTTTGAGATTTTAAGACGTTCGCCCCATTAGTTTGGCGATTTTAAGAACTTTCACCCCATTTATGTCACTTTTAAGACCTTTCGTCCCATTTAGGTGTCAATTTTTTCCTGGCGAGCAATAGCGAGCCTGTAGTTTAAGAGGAACCGGCCGTTGGCCGGGAAATATTTCTACCGAAAAATGTACAAATTTATCTTGAAAGGGGGTCATTGGGGTGTAATTTCAAGCTTAATGGAAGTCTAGGAAACACACTAAAAACCTCCCCTTAAGGGAGAGCTAGGGGTGGTAAAGGAGGGAGATGGGATAGTAAGGGAGCAAATAAGACCATACTAAAGGAGGCTATAGTAAGATAATAAGGGAGAGGCCTGGTTCTGAACATACAGTACTATCCCCAGACAGAGACTATAGCACCTTAACACGCACTATGGCCTATACTGGTGACCGGTCAACTCAACCAGTAGCTCTCAACCAGTACCAAATCCACCAATACGGTTTGGTTAGTACTATATTTTGGCACTGGTTTGGTTGGTCTGGGTTAATATAGCACTGGTTTAGAGCTACTGGTTGAAATGGTCTACTGGTTGAGATGACATGGAACCCCTATACTACCTAGACACATCATTTACCAAGATATATGAGCAACAATTAGTCCAGAATAATAGGTTATTATCATGGTAATGATGCGTGTAATTATTATTTTTTTATGATGAGGATGTTAGTATTATTAAGGGGAGGTATTTACTTTGTTCCCTACTTTTTAGGTATTTAGTTTGTTTATGTTAAGGGGAGGTATTTACTCTGTTCCCTACTTTTTAGGTATTTACTTTGTTTATTTTAAGGGGAGGTATTTACTTTATTCCCTACTTTTTAGGTATTTACTTTGTTTATTTTAAGGGGAGGTATTTACTTTGTTCCCTACTTTTTAGGTATTTAGTTTGTTTATTTTAAGGGGAGGTATTTACTTTATTCCCTACTTTTTAGGTATTTACTTTGTTTATTTTAAGGGGAGGTATTTACTTTGTTCCCTACTTTTTAGGTATTTAGTTTGTTTATATTAAGGGGGGGTATTTACTTTGTTCCCTACTTTTTAGGTATTTAGTTTGTTTATTTTAAGGGGAGGTATTTACTTTGTTCCCTACTTTTTAGGTACCGTATTTAGTTTGTTTATTTTAAGGGGAGGTATTTACTTTGTTCCCTACTTTTTAGGTATTTAGTTTGTTTATTTTAAGGGGAGGTATTTACTTTGTTCCCTACTTTTTCATCAAGCTTAAAATTACACTCCCTAGACCCCCTTTCAAGATACATTTGTACATTTTTCGGTAGAAAAATATCGAGGCCGGTTGCTCTTAAACTACAGGCTCGCGCTCGCTCGCCAGGAAAAAAATCGACACCTTAACGGCACGAAAGGTCTTAACATTGACAGAAATGGGGCAACATGTCTTAAAATATCCAAACTACTAGGGCGAAGGTCTTAAAATCTCAAAAGCAATGGGGCTAAACATGAGGGAGAAAGGGGTCCAGAAAATAATCCCTCAAGTGGATATCTCCCCTTAACCCCTACTGTACCGGAAACGTCCTTTACACTATATTCTGGCAAATATTGGATGATTATATTAAGTTTAGGAAGGCGTTCTAACCATTAGTAGGCTTGAGTCTATCTCAAATAATAATTTTAGCTACCACAGATCCTTCCAAAGCTGAGTACAATGGGCTGATAGTTGCTAGAATGTAATGCAATGGACGTCGCCGGTACAGGGTGAGTTAATATTATGTATTTAATGTAAAGTCTATTTTGTCATATTACATACAAAATAATACATATTAACAATAATAATAAAACTTTCAAATAATCAAAATGTTCCATTGTTTTCCAAAAATACTCATTATAATCCGTAAAAGTCCTATTACAAAAGTGTTACTCTCCCAACACCCAGGCTACTCTTTTAAGGGGAGGAAGACCGTTTTTCTGGACCCCCTTCTCCCTAATGTTTAGCCCCATTATCGTAGTTTTGAGATTATAAGACGTTCGGCCCATTAGTTTGGCGTTTTTAACACATTTCACCCCATTTCGTTGTCAATTTTAAGACCTTTCGTGGCCTTTAGGTGTCAATTTTTTCCTGGCGAGCGATAGCGAGCCTGCAATTTTAAGAGGAACCGGCCTTCGGCCGGGTAATTTTTTTACCATAAAATGTACAAATTTATCTAGGGGCTGGTTTTCTAAGCTTGATGGAGGTCTAGGGAGGAAACTAAAAAAAATATATGAATAAATGAATTACTAGACCAAACAAACGGTCAGTCTCCCCTTAACTGCTACAAGTGGTTGAGAAACAAGAGCAGTCGTCTTGTATTTACAGTTACCAGGAACAAAAATTGGATTACCACACGCGGCCTTGTTCCGGTCTGGTGTTTTAAGGGGAGATGGCTCGTTTTTCTGGTCCCCTTTCTCCCTCGTGTTTATCCCCATTAGGTTTGACATTGGAAGACATTCAGCCCATTCGTTTGGCGATTTTAACACCTTTAGCTCCATTTCGATGTTTATTTTAAAACCTATCGTGTCATTTAGGTGTCGATTTGTGTTCATGGCGAGCGATAACGAGCCTTTAATTATAAGAGGAACCGGCCTTCGGCTGGGAAATTTTTCTAGCGAAAAATGTACAAATTTATCTTGAGGGAGGGGAGTCTTAAGGTGTTTTTCTAAGTTTGAGGGAGGTCTAGCGAGGAAACTAAAACATAATTGAATACATTAATTAATAGGAAAAAAATAAAATAAAATAAATCAGCCACTGTCCCAAAGGTGTTCTTATGACAGTTGTTTGGGTATGGTATTGTCGTGGAAAGTTATCCCCCCCCCCAAAAAAAAATAAAAAATAAAAAAATAAAAAAATATCATTATATTGAGGGAGTTAGTGGAGGTGTTCCTTGAGCATGGGACGTCGTTCCTAAACTGAATGAAATAATTTAGTTGTAGCAAGAATGTTGTCCAAATAGCATGACCATACTGAAGGGGTTAAGGGTCTTGCGACACCTGTTTATGTTGAAGTGTGGGTCAAGTGGTGCACGGAATATATTAATTTGATAAGCCAAGCCAACCATTCACATCAATTACTCTATGTGGTAGTCATGGTATCCACACTACCTTTGGTGTAACTGCAGTAAACATCGATATTTACCAGATCTGAAAAACATAATACTAGTTTGTGAGGAATAACTAGTTTGCTGAATTTGATTTTATGTACCGTATTTAAATGTATTATATTGCAACCGTATTTTATGTACCGTATTTAAATGTATTATATTGCAACCGTATTTTATGTACCGTATTTAAATGTATTATATTGCAACCGTATTTTATGTACCGTATTTAAATGTATTATATTGCAACCGTATTTTATGTACCGTATTTAAATGTATTATATTGCAACCGTATTTTATGTACCGTATTTAAATGTATTATATTGCAACCGTATTTTATGTACCGTATTTAAATGTATTATATTGCAACCGTATTTTATCTGATGGCAAATATTAAAGTCTACAGTTCCAACTTCCTTATAAGCGAAGCCCATAAACACTAAATTGAATTGGACTAATCCGTACCTGTAGGTCTTCAGTCACGTCACGACAATGCTGAAAATAATCTGGTCTCGTTATTGATCCGTTGTAAGTTTAGTTTTATTTGAAGATTATTAAAAGTAGTTAAGGGGAGATTTCCACTTGAGTGATTTTTTTCTTGACCCCTTTCTCCCTCATGTCTAGCCCCATTGCTTTTGAGATTTTAAGACGTTTGCCCCATTAGTTTGGTGATTTGAAGAATGTTCGTCCCATTCTGTTAATTTTAAGACCTTTCGTGCCATTTAGGTGTCGATTTTATCCTGGCGAGTGATAGCCAGCCTGTAATTTAAGAGTAATCGGCCTTCGGCCGGGACATATTTCTACCGAAAAATGTACAAATCTATCTTGAGAGGGGGTCAAGGGGGTGAAATTTTAAGATTACTGGAGGAGTAGGAAACAAACTAGAAACCTGCCCTTAATATAGCCATCATGTTATGGTAGGCACAGTGATAGACATACACAATGTTTGAGTGTGCCTGTAGCCAGTGAACAATAAATGTTGTGAAGGTGTACCAGGATGTGTTAACGTGCCTGTGCCAAGTTTGTTTACATGACGCTCGCGTGTGTGTGGTGGTAGTAGTAGTGGTGGTGGTGGTGGTAGTGGTGCGAGTAGTAGACTAATCCTCATTGTTGAATCTAGTGGGTCATGGCAAATTAATTGATCATGTTTGTCAAACTATCGTTTCATGCATCAATATTATTAGTAGTAGAAGTTGCGTAGCAGTAGTAGTGGTATTTTTTTCGGCTGTGATACACAGTTTTCCAAATATGAAGAAAATTCCCTGGTGCTTGGTAAAAAATGAAAAAAAAAAAAAAAAAAACTATTGGTAAACAAATGAATACAAGAGTGGTGGGATATAGTGTTGTTGAGTATTTCAGAGTGCCCGTGGTGGCTGAACTAATAATAGCCTCGGCGCCACCATTCACACGGCCTCACTGTCCTCAACTCTTCATTCATTCACTACCAAACGGAATTAGAAATGATGGCTGACGCGCTGGAGGGAATCAATAATGCTGTGACAGGTGTGTGTGTGTGGGGGGGGGGGGGGGGGGAGAGTAAGAGAGAGAGAGAGAGTCTGTCTGTGCGTCTGTCTGGTGAGCAGGGTGGGTGTGGGTGGGGTTGGGAGTTATAGTATTATACTGTCAGTAACGCCCAATATCCATACTTCCCTATCGTACTGTTTCTCAACACAAACTACAGCCTTCTACCATGGATCACTTCACGTTAACCCTTTCAGTACCCGGACGATTTGCTTCATAGATACATTTTGTTTCTGTGTATGAAGGAGACAGGGTGCCTGTAACGAGTGTCTCCCCCAAAGCCAAAAGAGTGACAGAGCCAAATTCAAGGGTCGTTGGGGTTAAAATGCCTGGACACACTGATGTTAAAGTAGTTTAAGTCATAGGGTAGGATGAAGGAAAGAATGGTCGGGGGAGAGAGTTTCAGAGTTAATTAGTTGAGTAGAAGAAAGACTGATTGTTTCCCCCATTTCTTGGGTTGGAGAGCTGCAAGTAACATGTGTCCCCCTCAAAGTTGAAGAGTACCGTAATAGAGATCCAAATTCAAGGTACGTTAGAGTTAAAATGTCTGGACACACGGAACTTGAAGCAGTTAAATCATAGGATGAGGGAAAGACAGATTGAGGAGGAAACTTCAATACATGCATATACTGTATACATATACTATTATTAAATCAATATAGTCATCTACTGTTAGCCAGGTTATAATGAAAATGATGCTGGGTTGAAACTAAAATAAAGAGGTTTTAACCCCTTCTGTACCGGCAACGTCTTTTTACTTTATCTTAGCTACTATTAGACGATTTTATTCAGTTTCAAAAGGACCTCCAGCAATTAACAGGCTTCGAACTATTTCACTTAACCCTTTTGGCTACCGTACCGCAGATCCTTCTTAAACTGCACACAATTGTTTAAATAGAGCTGAAATAAAACCACAAACATCCTCGGTAGTGAAAGGGTTAAGGTCATTGGGTATATTGATAGCGATGTACTTTTCTATCCTTACCCTTTTCTATCCTTACGCTTTTCTAGCCTTACCCTTTCTATTCTATCCTCACCCTTTCTATCCTTACCCTTTCTATTCTATCCTCACCCTTTCTATTCTATCCTCACCCTTTTCTATCCTTACCCTTTCTATTCTATCCTCACCCTTTCTATTCTATCCTCACCCTTTTCTATCCTTACCCTTTCTATTCTATCCTTACCCTTTTCTATCCTCACCCTTTTCTATCCTTACCCTTTCTATTCTATCTTTACCCTTTCTATTCTATCCTCACCCTTTTCTATCCTTACCCTTTCTATTCTATCCTCACCCTTTTCTATCCTTACCCTTTTTATTCTATCCTCACCCTTTTCTATCCTTACCCTTTCTATTCTATCCTCACCCTTTTCTATCCTTACCCTTTCTATTCTATCCTCACCCTTTTCTATCCTTACCCTTTTCTATCCTTCCCCTTTCTATTCTATCCTTACCCTTTTCTATCCTTACCCTTTCTATTCTATCCTTACCCTTTTCTATCCTTACCCTTTCTATTCTATCCTCACCCTTTTCTATCCTTACCCTTTCTATTCTATCCTTACCCTTTCTATTCTATCCTCACCCTTTTCTATCCTTACCCTTTCTATTCTATCCTCACCCTTTCTATTCTATCCTCACCCTTTCTATTCTATCCTCACCCTTTTCTATCCTTACCCTTTCTATTCTATCCTCACCCTTTTCTATTCTATCCTCACCCTTTTCTATCCTTACCCTTTCTATTCTATCCTTACCCTTTCTATTCTATCCTCACCCTTTTCTATCCTTACCCTTTCTATTCTATCCTCACCCTTTTCTATCCTTACCCTTTCTATTCTATCCTTACCCTTTTCTATTCTATCCTCACCCTTTTCTATTCTATCCTTACCCTTTCTATTATATCCTCACCCTTTTCTATCCTTACCCTTTCTATTCTATCCTTACCCTTTTCTATTCTATCCTCACCCTTTTCTATCCTTACCCTTTTCTATTTTATCCTTACCCTTTCTATTCTATCCTCACCCTTTTCTATCCTTACCCTTTCTATTCTATCCTCACCCTTTTCTATCCTTACCCTTTCTATTCTATCCTCACCCTTTTCTATCCTCACCCTTTTCTATCCTTACCCTTTCTATTATATCCTTACCCTTTTCTATCCTTACCCTTTTCTATTCTATCCTTTCTATTCTATTCTATCCACACCCTTTTCTATCCTTACCCTTTCTATTCTATCCTCACCCTTTTCTATCCTTACCCTTTCTATTCTATCCTCACCCTTTTCTATCCTCACCCTTTTCTATCCTTACCCTTTCTATTCTATCCTTACCCTTTTCTATTCTATCCTTACCCTTTCTATTCTATCCACACCCTTTTCTATCCTTACCCTTTCTATTCTATCCTCACCCTTTTCTATCCTTACCCTTTCTATTCTTTCCTCACCCTTACCCTTTCTATTCTATCCTCACCCTTTTCTATCCTTACCCTTTCTATTCTATCCTCACCCTTTTATATCCTTACCCTTTCTATTCTATCCTCACCCTTTTCTATCCTTACCCTTTCTATTCTATCCTCACCCTTTTATATCCTTACTCTTTCTATTCTATCCTCACCCTTTTCTATCCTTACCCTTTCTATTCTATCCTCACCCTTTTCTATCCTTACCCTTTCTATTCTATCCTCACCCTTTTCTATCCTTACCCTTTCTATTCTCAGATGGGTTTATAACTACCAATATATATCATTCCTCTCTATAAGGATATACTGTACAGTCCCGTACTATTAGGAACATTTTAATTATCCTTTTCATACCGGCTTTAAGGGGAGATGGGTCGTTTTTCTGGTCCCCCCTTCTTCCTCATGTTTAGCCCCATTAGTTTTCAGGTTTTAAGACGTTCGACCCATTAGTTTGTCGATTGTAAAACCTTTCGTCCCATTTCTATATCAATATTAAGACCTTTCGTGCCATTTAGGTGTCGATTTTTTCCTGGTGAGCAATAGCGAGCCTGTAGTTTTATGAGAAATCGGCCTTCGGCCGGGACATTTTTCTATCGAAAAATGTACAAATTTTATATTGAATGCTAGGGAGTGTGTGTGTGTGTGTGTGTGTGTTTTTTTTTTTGTTTTTTTTTTCTTTTTTTTAAAGCTTGATGAAGGTCTAGCGAGGAGACAAAACAAATAAATTCATTATTAAGTAAATAGACCCCACAAAAATAACGATTGTCCCCTTAATGCCACCGTTTTACACAGTGTACACATGACCTTGACACTGTGGATATATAGTAGTGAGTGCCAGAAGTAGCAAGGTGATATATCTATGTATAACTGTTGACTATAGTGGCTCTAAGGGGTGGAGGCAGGGAACCAGTTGACCAATGAGGTGTGACCTTGTCCATGGGGGGCGGGGGGTGTGCGTGAGGGGGGGCGGGGCTTACCACACGTCAATATACAGTATACCATAATTGGACTGTCCCGCCATTGGTCAGGGAAAATTTATGGGGGAAATAATGGTCCGAAAAAAGTATGTATTGCTTTTGGACATTTCAACTTTCATGAGGCAATAATATATTTGATGTATAGAAGGACAGCGTATTTTGTGGTTTTTACCAACTTTGTACAAAAAACTATGCAGAAAAAATAAGGGAAAAATATAAAGTACTCCACCATTCTTCAATCTATATACTTCCTCGAAAAGTATGATTTATCCGATTGAATAACCTCGATGTTATTCTTATTTTCCTCTGATAAAACACACACACTCACACACACTCTCTCTCTCTCTCTCTCTCTCTCTCTCTCTCTCTCTCTCTCTCCACAAACTCAACGAAACTTGAATGTAAAGTCTTTATTCTTGTGGGGTATTGATTCAGTTTCCTAGAGAGATATCCAAAGTTTAGATCATGAAGGTTGGATCAGCTTTGTTAACACGATAATAGCCTACATATCATTGTGCAGACAGTGTACTATTTCTCACAAGACCATTAGGCTACAGTCCAATGTCCGTGAAAGATATGACTTCCTGGGTTTATATTTATGTAAATGGATGTAATATATGGTTCCATGTCACTTCAACCAGTAGACCATTTCAACCAGTAGCTCTCAACCAGTGCCAAATTAACCCAGACCAGCCAAACCAGTGCCAAAATATAGTACTAACCTAACCGTAGTGGTTGATTTGGTACTGGTTGAGAGCTACTGGTTGAAATGGTCTACTGGTTGAAGTGACCGGCCACCGTAATATATGTGTTGTCGATGAAAATATATTACTGTTATACTGTATATTGGAATAGTTGTTCAGTATATTTTGATAATTCCACATACTTGTGTGGTTAATGACGGTGTAATAGTTATAATAGTCGTTCAGTATGATGCTATAGTTGCTTGGCTAATGAGAGTGTATGTTATAATTGTACAGTCATTTATTCATGTTGTATAATTAGGTTTTGAAGGGGGGATGGCCGTATTTATTTGCTTATGTGTTTCACCTTTTTAATATTTTGTTTTTAGTTTCCTCCCTAGACCTCCATCAAGCTTTACAAAAAACACCCCCCAAGATCCCCCTTCTAGATAATTTTGTACATTTTTCGGTAGAAAAATATCCCGACCGGAGGCCGGTTCCTACTAAAATACAGGCTCGCTATCGCTCGCCAGGGAAAAATCTACACTTAGCTAAATGGCACAAAAGGTCTTAATATTGACAAAGGAATGGGGCGAAAGGTCTTAAATTCGCCAAACTAATGGGGCGAACTTCGTAAAAACTCGAACCTAATGGAGCTAAACACAGGGAGAAGGGAGTCCCGAAAAGGTAACTATGTCCCCTTAATAAGTGTGTTTAGTGAGCGAGGTAACCCTGGCGCCAAGTGGTCGGTATACGGAGTTATGACAGAGTACTCCCTCGTATGTTCTTGTTGGCAAACATATACATTGATTTACTCGCGCCCGCTGCACTCGCAAACTACCACTTATGCTCTGAATAAACTGCTCACACGGTGCATTAATACATACATAAGTCACATTAACACAGCGGTACACACACACACACACACACACACACACACACACACACACACACACACACACACACACACACACACACACACACACACACAGCACGTGCGCGCATGGATCGAAAGTGTTGATGTTTACGAGCAATGGTGAGAATGTTTGTTTTAAAGTTGCTTAACGTTTATTGTATATATTGAAAAAGTTGTCATAGTATTATAACCACTATCATCCACAGTCTGATTAAAACGTTTTCCTACAACATCAACCAATGCTAAACGTTTTCCTACAACA
Source organism: Paralithodes platypus (assembly GCA_032716605.1). Classification (NCBI taxonomy): domain Eukaryota; kingdom Metazoa; phylum Arthropoda; class Malacostraca; order Decapoda; family Lithodidae; genus Paralithodes; species Paralithodes platypus. The sequence goes on from CM064568.1 coordinate 5,634,595, forward strand.
TCAACCAATGCTAAACGTTTTCCTGCAACATCAACCAATGCTAAACGTTTTCCTACAACATCAACCAATGCTAAACGTTTTCCTACAACATCAACCAATGCTAAACGTTTTCCTACAACATCAACCAATGCTAAACGTTTTCCTACAACATCAACCAATGCTAAACGTTTTCCTACAACATCAACCAATGCTAAACGTTTTCCTACAACATCAACCAATGCTAAACCATTCTTGGTGTAGTTGGAGAAAGTTCAAGTTTTCGGTTTACCGTAAACAGAGCCTCACCACTCGCTAATCTTTGCCATTTTCTTGTACTCCAAATTCCACAGGTTGGCCTTTTTTCTTTTTGTTTTGGTGGGGGAGGAGGGGGTAGTGTTGTATACTTATCCCAATAACTGATCAGATTTCATATGATACCAATATGAAATTGCCTACCATTATTTGAATATTTAATGTAGTTTAAAGAATATATACCTTAAAAGTTACACTACAATCCATTTACTACATACAAAATATCTGTTGACACAAACCAAATTAACATGTGATAGAAGAGTCTTAAGCCGGAGTCACACGAGCCGTTTTTCGAGCAATTTTTACGGGTAATTATGGTCTGGAAGCTTCAAAAATTACACTTCATCAGAATTCAACCGCCTAACATAATCTACCTTCAGTCTAGTTACCGATACCAGTGCGAAAAATTCCCGAAATATAACGAGAAAAAACTTGCTCATGGAAAATTGACGGAAAAAGAGCTCGTTGTGACAACGGCTTAAGAAACATAATAATAAACACATACCCGGTAATTTGTCAAGTACTGCCAATAATTCTTCTGTTTGACTAATATTTAGTGAGACTAATTTTGAGAGAGAGAGAGTTACAAGGAATAGTTAATATCTGAGAGACCTTGCGGTCCATTCCGAGGAGATACTCGAAGTAGAAGGAGAGAGACTGTTTAGTGCAATACACCCATTACAGAGTGTGAAAAATACTATCTACTCTCTTCTTGAACTGCTCTACTGAAAATCTGTTTACAACTTTTGAGGGAAGTTTGTTCCAGGTAGAACAGATCTTATAATGTGAAAAGGTGTCCTCAAGTATTATTGCTGAACTAGAGTAAGAGTGAGGGAGGGAGTGAGGTAGACAGATCCATCAGAGTGTATCTGTTATCGTGCCAGTGTAAAAAATAAGGTAATCATACGGTACACCAATGTAATAAATATTGAGTATTGAACAATGGACCACTATATGCACACGCTGGAAATTATCACATATTGTAATGATTATAATAATAATAATAATAATAACAATAATTTGATAATTCCAATAATAATTAAGTGAAGACTGAATATTGATATAATATAATAGGACTATAATAATAATAATCGTAATAGATCAATCTTTTAAATCATAATCCAAAGAAATCTGTTTTTATTATTATTATTATTTGTAGTACAAGTAGTGATAGAAGTGGTAGAAATGGTAGTAGTGTCTATAGTCTATTTGTTTCCAGCTGAGGGTAAATTATCATGTTTCTATCTTGGTTACTCAGCTATAAGGTCGATTTTGTAGCGAAATATGGTGTTGATTATGAAAACTTGGCAATAATACGACACACAGCCATAGTAGTTTCATATATTTCCATTAATTATCGAGAAATCAGCTACTAAGGGATTCAATTTTACCATCAGCTGGAAAAAAATAGAGTATAGTAATTCATGATGGAATCAATTAATAAACAAATGCCCTGAACAAATTAAACTGCTGTATGATTGGCTTTGTAATAATGAAGATGGCAGCCAGTCAGACCGGCATGAATGGTGAGTGTTTGCTTGGAGTCCTGGAGCTTGGTGTGGAGGGCCGCCCCACCAATAAACAGGTGTAAACAGTGCCTAATGTTACAGTATGTGTGGGTGTGGGTGTGGGTGTGAGTGCATGTATGTGTGTGTGTGGGTGGGTGGGGTGGTTGAGTGTAGGCTCTGTGTGTTTGTGAGTGTGCGTATGTGTGGGTGTATGTGGGTGGTTGAGTGTAGGCTATGTGTGTTTGTGTGTGGGGGGCTATGTATGCGTGTGGGTGTAGGTGGGTGGGTGTTTGTCCCGATACTTTTATATAACCATTATGCCACCATTACTATTACCCGGTATCATTATCACTATTACCATAACCACCACTATCAATACGACTACTATCACCATGTTAGATCTACTGGTTGGAATGGTCACCACGTAACGATACTGGGATTAACCCTTTGAGGATCGTGACACGTTTTGACAGTTTATTATGGCTGTCATTAGACGATTTTATTCAGCTTGGGAATAATGTGTGAGAGCTGAAGAGGTAATTGAGATCGTGTTTACCCATTTCATTCCTAGACAATTAGACATCCTTCTTAAACTATAAAATCGTCTAATGATAGCCAGAATAAACTGTCAAAATCGCATCATAATCCCCAAGGGGTTAATGCACATATAATGCATTCTGTATTATATTTAGGTGACTGGTATGTGTGTTCTTGTTGGTTAGATAGACACTTGTTATATTTTATTTATTAACATTTAAGTTTCCGACGTATTCCGACGTAATTACGCGGAAGCGTAATTAGTAAGGTAGTTTTTCTTCTGAATCATCACTGGCACGATCTTTTGGTTCACTTTTTGGTCGATGTTTTCATGTATTTAATATTTTTCTAGTTTCCTCCCTAGACCTCCAGCAAACTTTAAAAAGAAAAAAAAAACAGGATCCCCTTTCAAGATATATTTGTAAATTTTTCGGTAGAAAAATTTACCGGCCAAAGGCCGGTTGCTCCTAAATTTCAGGCTCGCTTTCGCTCGCCAGCAAAAAATCGACACCATAAGTGATACGAAAAGTTTTAATATCGACAGAGAAAAGGGGTGAAAGGTCTTAAAATAGCCAAACTACAGGGACTAAGCATGAGGGAGAAGGGTGTCCTGAGAAACGACCCATCTGCCCTTAATCTGTTACGTATTTAGTAGCATTGTAGAGAGTTACTGGACTCTTGTACTGTAGGTGCTAATGTGCATCAACTTTTGGCATAAATCATTTTAACTGCATGAGATAATATTGTCTGTAATCTAACTTCGTGACTGCCCTGCTTGATTGACTGTTTGCTCTCGCTACTAGTTAGTGCTATTTGGCAGCATGACATTCCTTGATACTATTCTGAAGTTGTCCACGGATAAGAGTAATTATATTATAGTATAAGTAATTAAGTATTGATAATCCCTAGTGATTTAGTTTGTTAGTCGTGTTACCTAAACTGTCGCAAACACTGTTGAGTAATTTGAATGTTCTTGTTACGATTTGGAGACAGTTAATGTAATGCTACATTAGATTATATATTTTATCGAGTAATGTTGCAGTAGCTTATTGGCGTAGTAACTTAGTGGTGCATAGGCCTATTGGTGCATTAACCCATTGATGCAGTAGGGTAAAGGTGCAGCACCCTAGTAGTATAATAGATTATTAGTACAGTAGCCTATTGGTAAAGGGGCTAACATGAAGTTGCAGTAGCCTTAAGGTGGGTGACCTGTTTTTGTTCTGTCCTTTTCTATCTTTCTCTGGCTTGTATCCATTTGGCCCCATTCAGCCTACTGTTTAAGACGTTTATCCCCATCCAGGTGTCAATTTCTTACTGGTGAGCGGTAGCGAGCCAGCATATTTTTTATTTTTGTTAGACAGCAGGCTAAATTTGTACATTTTTCGATAGAAAATTTCTCCGGCGAAGCCGGATTTCTTCATATAATGCTGGCTCGCTATCGCTCGCCAGGAAGAAATCGACACCTAGATGGGGATAAACGTCTTAAAATAGTTGGCTGAACTGGGCCGAATGGATACAAGCCAGAGAAAGAGAGGAAAGGACAGAAATAACAAAAAGCAGGTCACACACCCCTTAAACGGTTGAGTAGGTATAGAAGTAACGCTTGCTCTATCTGTCTCTCTCGTATGCTCAGTGGAACCCACATGCACTACCACCACCACCACAACAACAACAACAACAACAACCATCACCACCATCACCACCACCTCAACCAGCACCAGCACCACCACAACAACAACAACAACAACAACAACAACAACAACAACAACCATCACCATCACGCGTACGTACTGAATGACAATCGAACTATAGAGTAGTGATTCGCCTGATGTTATTTTATCGGTAATTTGGTAATGTACACCAAGATATATATACGTTATACGCTATATACCCCTTTTTTCATCTGTATAGCACCTCTATCCGTGTATATTAATACTTAGTCTATTCTGTTTAACCCCTTCTGAACCGCAACGCCTTTTTAATTTTGTTCTACCTATATTTAGACGATTTTGTATAGTTTAAGAAGGATCTGTGGTTGTTGAAAGGGTTAGGTGAGGTAGTTCGAAGCTTGTTAATTGTTGGAGGCCCTTTTGAAACTGAATACAATGGTCTAATAGCAGCCAGAATGAAGTTAAAAGGACGTCGCCGGTACAGAAGGGGTTAATTGATAATATAGAATACTTCTCTGTGGCTACTATGTTATCTATTGACGGTTGTGCTGAATGTATCAATTCAATGTTCTTGACCATGTTGCTCTTCGATGAGAAATTCAATATGCAACTATAAGCAAAACAAAACAAAAAATTGTTACCGTCAATTTACTTTAGTTAAAAAAATGCTGAGGATATTAGCATAATTTTATCTTGTCATTATAGCATATCATTATTCTATCTATCTATCTATTGCCAGACGCCTTACTCCCCTTAATGAGGGTTGCCATACACAGAATGCCCCCAAGAGGACTTATTCCCTGAAGAGGGACAACCCGAGCCAGTTTAGTGAAGGACTTACAGGATTGACCACTCAATTTAGGATCCGTCCGACTCCGAGGCCCTCTGTGTATCTTGTTAGCACTATTTTTCTACAGTGGTGTTCGGCTAGTCCATCCACTAAACTGCCTTACCCTTCGGTAAACAGTACGGATTTGTATCAGGTTATCATCCCCTGATATCATTATTACTACTTCCTATACAGTAGAAGTAGATGGTAAAATGGGTACGGTACTTGTGAGCATCTAATGCCGAAGACGGACAATTAAAGGACGTCCATAAATTACATTACTGCCTCAATAGCCAGGTCTGTAGTGGGGTGTATTATCTCAGCCAACGAAGTTGGACGGAGGTTATGTTTTTGCCTCTGTTTGCACTTGTTTGTAAGCAAGATATCTCACAAAGTTATGAACCGATTTTTACGAACATTGATGAGCATATCCGATGTGTGCCAAAAAAGAAGTGATTCGAAGATTTAAACAAAAATTGGTGGGCAGATAGGATGTGCGTTAAGGAAGAAGAGAATCAATTTAGGAGGCGATCCGGATCATAATTATCATGGAACTCGTATCCATAGAAAATTTAGGCCTATGATACTAATGGTAAAGAACCAGCCAGCGTAGGCGGAGGGACGCACTCTACCGAGCCCCTCTAGTTGAACGTCGATTTACACGGCCCTTCAACAATAATGCCGATGATGAGGCTGAAAACAGTGCGGATTCTTCACCTGTGTGCAATACTCATTTATATATTTTTTTAACCCTCTCCCCATTTCCTTTCTCCTTTATATCAATATAATACTATATCTGTTGATCTAATCTGTGTGTCTGATTGTCTGCATATACACTGTATATATATATATATATATATGGGCTATGTATGTATGTATGTGTATATATATATACAGTATATGTTCTCTCCCACCTTTGTCCCTTTCACGGTCCCATTGCCGCCACCTCCTCGTCAGTTTTACGGTAATTCTCGCACGGATTAATACTTCCCCTGTTGGCTGTTTTTTATTCGGCCCGGTAAATTGAGGGTGACGGCGATAGGTGAACGATGACTCGCCCTCTTACACCCCCTACTCTGCTGCAGCCACCCACGTTTTTTTTTTTGGGGGGGGGTAGTTACTTTTCTTATTGACTCGTTATATTTTTGTGTTTGGTTTCCTCTCTTCCCCATGCTGCTATACTAGTTCTTCCCCATGCTGCTATACTAGTTCTTCCCCATGCTGCTATACTAGTTCTTCCCCATGCTGCTATACTAGTTCTTCCCCATGCTGCTATACTAGTTCTTCCCCATGCTGCTATACTAGTTCTTCCCCATGCTGCTATACTAGTTCTTCCCCATGCTGCTATACTAGTTCTTCCCCATGCTGCTATACTAGTTCTTCCCCATGCTGCTATACTAGTTCTTCCCCATGCTGCTATACTAGTTCTTCCCCATGCTGCTATACTAGTTCTTCCCCATGCTGCTATACTAGTTCTTCCCCATGCTGCTATACTAGTTCTTTCCTCTTGTAAACTCTGCTGTCCTAAACGCCTGGATAGGCAGTGCGAAACACCACTTCTAGAAAACATGCGAAGCAGGACTTCCAGAAACTCTAAACAGAAAGCTTCCCTAAACATTGGGAACTTATATTTCCCGAAAATCTAAGAAACTAGACTTCCATAAAACGAGATTATCTAAGAATTTTGAGACCTCGATTCCTGAAAAAGGCGCTAAATAATACCTCCCTAAAATCCTGGAAAACGCTTCATAAAATCGTGAACAGCAAATTATCGGAACATACGAGAAACTACACTCCCTAAATATACATGAAACAAGATTTTGTAGAGAGAGAGAGTATTTGTGAGAGTAAGAGACAGAAAGAGAGAGTGAGTGAGTGTATGGTCAGGAAAGAAGGAAGCTAGGGGCAGCAAATGATAGACAGGAAAAGGCCAGTTGAGGATAATGATACAACTGTCCATGGAGTGAGAGATGACGAACTCATTAACATAATTGAACCACCGGGATAAACGCTACTATTACCCGCCCCTCTCACAACTGGAAGCCGGGAAAGAGAAAGGCGGGGGGGGGGGGGGGGGACATTTGTTTTATGGCAAATACAAGTGGGTCAGTTTGTATGTTTAGTATCATCGCCTCATTTTGTTGACTCCCCACTAACACACATTTCTGTTCCTATGTTCTTTATATTATAAAATATAGGTTCTTTTCAACAGGGAAGAGTAGTGCAGACTAATGGGAGAGGGTCAATTTTTCTTTTCTTTATCCAGGTGAGATAGGTTAGTTTATACGGATGGGATCAGTTTCATCTGATAAAGCCTTTACATGCACACCTTACAATGGTTGTTACTTATTATATATATACTGTATTGTTACATAATACAGTAGGCCTACTCTATTTATGTGTTCTAAATACAAATACAAATGTGAAGTAAGGTTATATATTTAGATAAGGTTACATCTTATAGCTATAGGTTATATTAGGTTACATCTTATAGCTATAGGTTATATTAGGTTACATCTTATAGCTATAGGTTATACTGCAGTTGATTTACGTTGGCGTTGTCATATTGAACAAGCTACCCAAATGTCCATTATGTCGGCCGGTAATATATGGGCTCCTGGGTAGGGGAAACATCAATGAAATGTAGTTAAGGGCAGGTTTTTAGTTTGTTTCCTACTCCTCCAGCAATCTAAAAATGTCACCCCCTTGACCCCCTTTCAATTTGTACATTTTTCGGTAGAAAAATTTCCCGGCCAAAGGCCGGTTCCTCTTAAATTACAGGCTCGCTATCGCTCGCCAGGATAAAATTTGACACCTGAATGGCACGAAAGGTCTTAATATGGGGTGAAAGTTCTTAAAATCGCTAAACTAATGGGGCAAACGTTTTATAATATCAAAAGCAATGGGGCTAAACATGAGGGAGAAAGGGGTCAAGAAAAAAATCCCTCAAGTGGAGATCTCCCCTTAAGTATGATGGACAAGCGATGTGATCACTGTGAGCGGCCATTGAATAAGATGGACCAGTAGCTAACCGGAAACTGGTGGGAGTGACAGGTCGGAAACTGCTGTCTAAATGATGGAAAGGGTTATAACACCTACTTTATCTATGTGTGTACTAACGTAACCATTCCTGTATATTGTTCATATGCTAATAAGGTGTACAGTATATAAATTAAACACACACTTACTCTCACTCTCACTCTCTCTCTCTCTCTCTCTCTCTCTCTCTATATATATATATATATATATATATATATATATATATAAGAGAATAAAACATTTATATATTGATGCTGTATACACACACAGATATAGATACATTGATATCAAAATGACTTCTCCACCAGATTGGCCTATGTCTTGTCATGATATAATACAAAGATAAAGACAGTTATATATAGTTACTTTAGTTAGACATAAACGATACTTCCCGATCATCAGGTTGCCCCGCGTCGTGCCACCTTTATAATCTCGCCACTCGTTTTCCTTGCCCCCTTCCTCCATATACAGTAAGTATTGCGGGGAGTGGGAGCGCTATTTTTCGATTTTCTGATTTTCTCCTTTTCTTATAATTTCTTCGTTGCATGGGGTCCCGTTCGTCCTTTTTTTTTCCGTGTGTGTGTGTGTGTGTGTGTGTGTGTATGTGTGTGTGTGTGTGTGTGTGTGTGTGTGTGTGTGTGTGTGTGTGTGTGTGTGTGTGTGTGTGGGTGTGTGTGTGTGTGTGTGTGTGGTGGTGGTGGTGGGGGGGGGGATTTTTCAGTTATTGAAGTTTTTACTCTGTTAATTGGCCCTAATTTTTGTTTCTCTCTCTCTCTCTCTCTCTCTCTCTCTCTCTCTCTCTCTCTCTCTCTCTCTCTCTCTCTCTCTCTCTCTCTCTCTCTCTCTCTCTCTCTCTCTCTCTCTCTCTCTCTCTCTCTCTCTCTCTTAAATACTGGTATTTTGTTATGTTTGTTTGTGCTTACATTACTAATGTCATTATTATTTGGTATATGTATTTTTACATATTTGTATACTATTTACTGCTATCAATTTCCTAGAGAAGATTATATTGTTATGTTATGTATTCCCCATTGTTTCTAGGTGTAAGTACTTGGGCATGAACTTTAAAGTTTTCTAATAGACTATCATCACGAAAAGTACTTTGTTGTTGGACTTTGGAATAATTCACAAGCCTTCGCCTCGGCTAAATAGATTCCAGGGTTGACATTTTATTTTGTGTTAGTGTGGAGTAAGCGTGTGTTGGGTGACCTTTGGGGGTACTATATCTGGAGTCTAACCCAGGAAGCATAATGTATTTAGTGGAAGGAGATGTTGCTTAGTAACTGCGGGGGTGGGGGATTTAGTGGCATTCTAACTTGGTATTTGTGTTTTACATTGGTTTGCAACTTTGGTAGGACTTTTTAGTGTCATTTTTGTTTTAAATGGGTTTGTTTGTGGATGTACTGTATATGTGTGTGTATTTTGATGGTAATTACCGTATGTTATATTTATTATTTGTATTATGTTAATCTGGGTGGCTATTGGCTATAAGGGATTTCTTCTTGATGTGAGATTTTTAACGCATGCAGCAGATCAGTAGATCAAATGTGGAGTATGTACTGTATGTGTGTCGGGTTTGTTTATAATTGAATGTGTATACTTAGGTTTTGTATGTTATATTTACCTGCTTTTTTTCTTTTAGTTATATGTACAGTATATATATGCTGTATAAATTTTTCTCTATGTGAATGAAGGAAATAAAAGGCAAAACTGCCTTTAACAAGTCTCTCCCGAAGTTGAAAGAGTGACAGACAGTCAAAATTATGGTACGGTAGAGTTAAAATGTCTGGACACCTACCTATGGTCACCTATGTAGGGTTAGCCACTCTGCTAGTAACACCGAGGAGTGCATACACCTTCATTTTGGTTTGAAAATTGGTGCAGCAGACTGTTGGAATGGGCGGAACGCTCCCCTGCGGAGCTTGAAGCAGTTCAAGTCTAAGATGAGGGAAAGAAAGACTGGGAAAATCGGTTCACTCTTGGGTTAGAGAAGTCCGACAATAGGGGTGGGAATGAGTTGTAATAGTAGAAGAGTGAGAGAGATGCAACATGGCGGCTTGTAGAGAGAGATTGTAGGGAATTCGTAAGAGATGAATTGATGAGACAAAATGCTTTTGACTCTACCCTTTCGAGAAATGCGGTATGGGTGGAACCTCCCCACACGTGCGAACAATATTCGATACATGGGTGCACTGTGCCCCTGTACAGAGCAAGAAGCTGTGCGAGGGTGAAGAACCCATATAGACGGTTGAGCACACCTAACTTCTGGGAATCTGTTTTAGCAAGTGTGGTAATAGGATATTTCCAAGAAAGGTCAGAAGAAAAAGAAACACCAAGAATATTGAGAGAAGATCGAGAGTAAATTTGTGTTTTGTTGAAGAATAAGGGATTGCCATGTGAAAGATTGTGACTGGTAGATATATGGAGAAATTGGGCGTAGGGGGTTTGTGTTTTTAAATTATTTAGTAGTATGTTTTAATATAATTATAATGTGTTTTTCATAATACCTGTGTGTGTGTGTGTGTGTGTGTGTGTGTGTGTGTGTGTGTGTGTGCGTGTGCGCGCGCGCGCGTGCGCAGTACCTCCCAATATACGTGTGCTTGTGGTTCATGAAGCCGCGGTATAGAAAGACATGATAGCAGCCTGCAATATGGTCGAGGATACACATGTTCCCGTGGCTGAATATCGACCGTATGGCCAGAGTGGATTGACAAGGAGTACAGTATATAGTGTTCGGCTATGATTTACTACCTCCCTACCCCCTACTCATCACCGCTTTATTTCTTATATATGCTTTTCACCTCTTCTGATACTCTAGTCTTCACCTCGTTCTTGCTTATCCTCCTCTCTCTCTCTCTCTCTCTCTGTCTCTGTCTCTGTCTCTGTCTCTCTCTCTCTCTCTCTCTCTCTCTCTCTCTCTCTCTCTCTCTCTCTCTCTCTCTCTCTCTCTCTCTCTCTCTCTCTCTCTCTCTCTTTCTTATATACTTTTCTCCTCTTCTTTCTCTTCCCTCTTCGTCTACTCTTCACCTCTTCCTCATTTTGTTTTGGCTTCTTCGGCTCTTCCGTTTTTTTCTTACCTTTCTGTTATATGTGTTATTTGCTTTAGCTGTTGGTTTCATTTACCGTATAATTGATTGTAACTGGCACTTTCGATTAATGAAAGTGAATTGTACCCTCAGGAAAGTGACCACTCTAATGAACTTGCGAACTATATACTTGTTAATTAATTAGTTTTAAATATATTTTGGTTACATTTCTCCATTAAGGGGAGGTTTATAGATTGTTCCCTAGAAACTCCATCAAGTTAAAATTACACCCCCTTGAGTCCTTTTCAAGATAAATTTGTACATTTTTCGGTAGAAAAATGTCCCGGCCGAAGGCCGATTCCTCTTAAATTACAGGCTCGCTATCGCTCGCCAGGATAAAATCGACACCTGAATTGCACGAAAGGTCTTAATATGGGGTGAAAGTTCTTAAAATCGCTAAACTAATGGGGCGAACGTCTTAAAATCTCAAAAGCAATGGGGCTAAACATGAGGGAGAAAGGGGTCCAGAAAAAAATCCTCCAGGTGGAAATCTCCCCTTAAATTAGCACCAGGTAAACCGGGAAATGCCAAGTATATGGAACCTAAATCAATACACAGTGGAATAGCTGTAATGAATATCTGATGTGGCAAATACATGGATCCGCTCAATACCCAACACACCAGGAAGTATATACCGTACTGACTCTCTATCAAGCTGCCCTTACCCTAGCAAATACATGGATCCGCTCAATACCCAACACACCAGGAAGTATATACCGTACTGACTCTCTATCAAGCTGCCCTTACCCTAGCAAATACATGGATCCGCTCAATACCCAACACACCAGGAAGTATATACCGTACTGACTCTCTATCAAGCTGCCCTTACCCTAGCAAATACATGGATCCGCTCAATACCCAACACACCAGGAAGTATATACCGTACTGACTCTCTATCAAGCTGCCCTTACCCTAGCAAATACATGGATCCGCTCAATACCCAACACACCAGGAAGTATATACCGTACTGACTCTCTATCAAGCTGCCCTTACCCTAGCAAATACATGGATCCGCTCAATACCCAACACACCAGGAAGTATATACCGTACTGACTCTCTATCAAGCTGCCCTTACCCTAGCAAAGATCAGGGTATTGATCTAGACAACACGGCAACCAATACGCCAACCCTTACCGAATGTGTATATTGCAACCCGGTTCAGACCATTTCCTACATTTGGCAACACCTCCCTCATGTTTAGCCCCATTGTTTTTGAGATTTTAAGACGTTCGATCCATTTGTTTGGCGATTTTAAGAACTTTCGCCCTATTTCTGTCAACCTAGTCTAACAACCTGACTTAGTATAATTCACTCTCTGTTCCATGTATATATAAATGTATCAACTTAATCAAACTAGAAAACATTGGAGATGTACTGTATATATTTAAAGAGCCTTTCCCTATTCCACATCTATTGTATTACTATAAGTTTAGGAAGTCAATACAAGCGGAGAATATAAGAGCGGTCGTGTATGCCCAGTGTGTGAAGAGTCCGATAATGATATGGTGCCATAATAATATAGAAATAAACATAACTGCATTGTATTTAAGGGGAGATTTTTAGTGTGTTTCCTAGACTTCCATCAAGCTTGAAATTACACCCCCTTGACCCCCTTTCAAGATAAATTTGTACATTTTTCGGTAGAAAAAATTCCCGGCCGAAGGCCGATTCCTCTTAAATTACAGGCTCGCTATCGCTCGCCAGGAAAACATCGACACCACAATGGCACGAAAGGTCTTAAAAGTGACATAAATGGGGCAAAAGTTCTTAAAATCGCAAAAAATAATGGAGCGAACGTCTTAAAATCGCAAAAGCAATGGGGTTAAACATGAGGTAGAAAGGGGTAAAGAAAAAATCCCCCAAGTGCAAATCCCCCCTCACTAACTCTTCCCTGGTCATGCACACACATCTTGGCATCTACTGTATCTCTCTCGGGTACCGTGTGTGTGTGTGTTGGTGGGCTGTATTGCACTCCTCAAAGATGGTGTGTGTAGTAGTTGCATTTTTGTTTTATGTTGTTAGTATTTTTAGATCGAGTATATTATTATAGTATGAGTGTGTGTGCGCTCTTTAGTGTCCACGCATACATTAATATATGTACTATATATATATACGGTATATATATATATATATATATATTTTTTTTTTTTTTGGCTCGAACGTCCCTTGATTTTGGCCCTGTCACTCTTTCAACTATGGGGGAGGCACTCGCTATAGGCAGTTCTGCCTTTTGCCTCCCTCAATCACATATATATATATATATATATATATACCGGTATATATATATATATATATACCGTATATATATATATATACCGTATATATATATATATATATATATATATTTTATATATACCGGTATATATATATATATACCGTATACTGTATAATACAGTATATATTTGTTTTCTTTTTTTCCTATGTAATTTGCAATACTGAAAACGTCCTTGTATACTGTATTATACATTGAAGATATTATAAATTGTTTAGTGTTTGCTTTGGTTGAGTGTTTGTGTTTGGATAGTGTATATTTGACAGTGTTTATGTCGGCACTGTGTTGTGGGTGTTTATGTCGGCACTGTGTTGTGGGTGTTTATGTCGGCACTGTGTTGTGGGTGTTTATGTCGGCACTGTGTTGTGGGTGTTTATGTCGGCACTGTGTTGTGGGTGTTTATGTCGGCACTGTGTTGTGGGTGTTTATGTCGGCACTGTGTTGTGGGTGTTTATGTCGGCACTGTGTTGTGGGTGTTTATGTCGGCACTGTGTTGTGGGTGTTTATGTCGGCACTGTGTTGTGGGTGTTTATGTCGGCACTGTGTTGTGGGTGTTATTACTGTATTAGTGGCCACGCTTGTCTTCCTCTGCTGTTTTTCGGATGCTTTTATCTGGTGTGGTTATTAGTTTGCCGCCTTTGCCAGTTATACTTACATGTAGATAGACCAAATATTTGTCATTAAGGCTTCAAATAACTCCTATAACATAACGCTCTCTTTATTTATTGTGTCTTGGTTGAGGATGGAAGACGTTAATTAACTCTGGAAACATGTCTCGTAGACGTTAAACTTGGTAAACGAGATACACACACGTTTGATTATATTGCAAAGATTATTGTTTATCTAATAACATAAGTCAACAGGAACAGGTGGAACAGGCAAAGAACAGGTGTGTGTGTGTGTGTGTGTGTGTGTGTGTGCTGGGGAGTGGGGAGTGTGTCAGGGAGGAGGGGAGGGGGAGAAGGAAGTTGAGCAATAAGACAAGAGTTGGGGAGGGGGGGAGGAGGAGCGGGTTGGGGGGGGGGGTAGTGATCATAGTGGAGAGGGGGGTGATGATGTCGTCAGGAGAGGAAATAGAGTGGGCCGCTTCAGGTTTAATGTCACCATCTTGGTATATAAAGTGGGGTATCGTACGATAAACTGTGCTTTGCCTAGGTGCTGTTCTTCGTGGGTGTGATCTAGCCTGGAACACCGGGACTACTGTACAGAATGTTATTCACGTTACCTTCGCCAGGGTTTTAACCCGCGACACGTGTGTACCAACCTGGCCATTATAAATACGGTGGCCGGTTCAGTTGGCTTGGTGCCAGCTACCCAGGTCGGGATTCGAACCTTGACCGACATATTCATGATGAGAAACACTAACCGCTCGACCGCAGCATACACGCAGTGCCCATGAGGGTCCAGAGAATATAGTCCCTTAAGGGGAGATTTCCACTTGAGGGACTTTTTTTCTTGACTCCTTTCTCCCTCATGTTTAGCCTCATTGTTTTTCTAATTTTAAAACGTTTGCCCCATTATTTTGATGATTTTAAGAACTTTTAACCCATTTCTGTCAATGTTAAGACCTTTCGTGCCATTTAGGTGTCGATTTTATCCTGGCGAGCGATAGCGAGCCTGTAATTTAAGAGGAACCGACTTTCAGCCGGGACATTTTTCTACCGAAAAATTTACAAATTTAT
>CM064568.1:5654508-5682008 GCA_032716605.1 Paralithodes platypus
TGATGATGGGAGTATGACGCTTCTTCCTCCCTCCAAGACCTTTTGTGTATTACCCTTCTTTCCTCCCCACTCCTTTTTACTTTGCCTCCCCCTTCTCCTACCCCCTTCCCCCCCCCCCCCCCCTTCCCTCTTGATTTGTTACCCTCATTTCCTTTCTCCTCTCCTTCTTGCTTTAATATTGATAAGATAAGCTGATAATATATAAATTCTCGTATGTTTTCATTATAAATATTATTATTATTATTATTATTATTATTATTATTATTATTTTTTTTTTTTTTTTTTTTTTTTTTTTTTTTTTTTTTAAAGTTGTACTTGTATTACTCTATTGATGTAGCCTACTATAATTATCTATCTAGTAGCTACTATCTACAATTTACAAGTCGCCAAAATATAGGTAGTTTGGAGTATCCATAGGTATAATTAAAAAGTAATAAATAAGTTTGCCCGAAAGGGGTGAATCTCTGCTAATGACCCCAGGTGGGTTGGGGGGCGGTCCGGTTTCCTCGTTAAGAGAAAATCCGACCGTTTTCCAGCCCACTGGGGATTGGCAGGGATTAACTAACTGCCCCTGTCTCCAAGTCTAGACACAGGATGTCATATACTGACATTTAGTTGTTTTTACTGTATGTATGTAAGGAAATTATTGATTTATATATTATATATACTGTATATTACAATATAGACTGGGGGGAAGAAACCCCAAGCATCTTCACCCTTTTGAGTATGCAACATTTGTATATCCTGTATTTATACGAACTTAATAAAATAATCCAATCCAATCAAATCTTGCTTTACTTTATCCTCTTCTCTTTCTGTATTCCTCTTTTCATCCTTCCCCCTCATCCTTGCTTCACTTTACCTCCCTCCTGTTCCTTTCTTATTCCTCTCGTCTCCCTCTATTCCTCTCGTCTCCCTCTATCCCTCTTCCCATGTTTCCTCTCCCCCAGCTGTCCTTCTTTCTCTCTTCCTCCTTTTCATGCTTCATCTCTTCCGTTCCTTCGCATCCTCTACGCTCCATTCCTTATCTTCTCCTTCCTCTTCACCACCCCATACCTTCCTTCCTTCCTTTTAGTATCCCTCTTTATTACACATTCATTCTCACTACCTCCACCCATCTATATCACTACCTCCACCCATCTATATCACTACTTCCACCCATCTATATCACTACCTCCACCCATCTATATCACTACTTCCACCCATCTATATCACTACCTCCACCCATCTATATCACTACTTCCACCCATCTATATCACTACTTCCACCCATCTATATCACTACCTCCACCCATCTATATCACTACTTCCACCCATCTATATCACTACCTCCACCCATCTATACCACTACCTCCACCCATCTATATCACTACTTTATCACTTCCACCCATCTATATCACTACTTCCACCCATCTATATCACTACCTCCACCCATCTATACCACTACTTCCACCCATCTATATCACTACTTCCACCCATCTATATCACTACTTCCACCCATCTATATCACTACTTCCACCCATCTATATCACTACTTCCACCCATCTATATCACTACCTCCACCCATCTATATCACTACCTCCACCCATCTATATCACTACTTCCACCCATCTATATCACTACCTCCACCCATCTATATCACTACTTCCACCCATCTATATCACTACCTCCACCCATCTATACCACTACCTCCACCCATCTATATCACTACTTCCACCCATCTATATCACTACCTCCACCCATCTATACCACTACTTCCACCCATCTATATCACTACTTCCACCCATCTATATCACTACTTCCACCCATCTATATCACTACTTCCACCCATCTATATCACTACTTCCACCATCTATATACCACTACCTCCACCCATCTATATCACTACTTCCACCCATCTATATCACTACTTCCACCCATCTATATCACTACCTCCACCCATCTATATCACTACCTCCACCCATCTATACCACTACCTCCACCCATCTATATCACTACCTCCACCCATCTATATCACTACTTCCACCCATCTATATCACTACCTCCACCCATCTATACCACTACCTCCACCCATCTATATCACTACCTCCACCCATCTATACCACTACCTCCACCCATCTATATCACTACTTCCACCCATCTATATCACTACCTCCACCCATCTATATCACTACCTCCACCCATCTATACCACTACCTCCACCCATCTATATCACTACTTCCACCCATCTATATCACTACCTCCACCCATCTATATCACTACCTCCACCCATCTATACCACTACCTCCACCCATCTATACCACTACCTCCACCCATCTATATCACTACTTCCACCCATCTATATCACTACTTCCACCCATCTATATCACTACCTCCACCCATCTATACCACTACCTCCACCCATCTATATCACTACCTCCACCCATCTATATCACTACCTCCACCCATCTATACCACTACCTCCACCCATCTATATCACTACCTCCACCCATCTATATCACTACTTCCACCCATCTATATCACTACTCCCTCCACCCATCTATATCACTACTTCCACCCATCTATATCACTACCTCCACCCATCTATATCACTACTTCCACCCATCTATATCACTACCTCCACCCATCTATATCACTACTTCCACCCATCTATATCACTACCTCCACCCATCTATATCACTACTTCCACCCATCTATATCACTACCTCCACCCATCTATATCACTACCTCCACCCATCTATATCACTACCTCCACCCATCTATATCACTACTTCCACCCATCTATATCACTACCTCCACCCATCTATACCACTACCTCCACCCATCTATATCACTACTTCCACCCATCTATATCACTACTTCCACCCATCTATATCACTACTTCCACCCATCTATATCACTACCTCCACCCATCTATACCACTACTTCCACCCATCTATATCACTACTTCCACCCATCTATATCACTACCTCCACCCATCTATACCACTACTTCCACCCATCTATATCACTACCTCCACCCATCTATATCACTACTTCCACCCATCTATATCACTACTTCCACCCATCTATATCACTACCTCCACCCATCTATATCACTACTTCCACCCATCTATATCACTACCTCCACCCATCTATATCACTACTTCCACCCATCTATATCACTACTTCCACCCATCTATATCACTACCTCCACCCATCTATATCACTACTTCCACCCATCTATATCACTACCTCCACCCATCTATACCACTACCTCCACCCATCTATACCACTACCTCCACCCATCTATATCACTACCTCCACCCATCTATATCACTACCTCCACCCATCTATATCACTACCTCCACCCATCTATACCACTACCTCCACCCATCTATATCACTACTTCCACCCATCTATACCACTACTTCCACCCATCTATACCACTACTTCCACCCATCTATACCACTACCTCCACCCATCTATACCACTACCTCCACCCATCTATACCACTACCTCCACCCATCTATATCACTACCTCCACCCATCTATATCACTACTTCCACCCATCTATATCACTACCTCCACCCATCTTTACCACTACCCCCCCCCATCTATACCACTACCTCCACCCATCTATACCACTACCTCCACCCATCTATATCACTACCTTCACCCATCTATACCACTACCTCCACCCATCTATATCACTACCTCCACCCATCTATACCACTACCTCCACCCATCTATACCACTACCTCCACCCATCTATACCACTACCTCCACCCATCTATATCACTACCTCCACCCATCTATATCACTACCTCCACCCATCTATACCACTACCTCCACCCATCTATACCACTACCTCCACCCATCTATACCACTACCTCCACCCATCTATACCACTACCTCCACCCATCTATACCACTACCTCCACCCATCTATACCACTACCTCCACCCATCTATACCACCACTACCATCCACCCATCTATATCACACTACCTCCACCCATCTATACCACTACCTCCACTCATCTATACCACTACCTCCACCCATCTATACCACTACCTCCACCCATCTATACCACTACCTCCACCCATCTATACCACTACCTCCACCCATCTATATCACTACCTCCACCCATCTATATCACTACCTCCACCCATCTATACCACTACCTCCACCCATCTTTCCTACACCACTACCTTCACCCATCTTTCCTATAACCCTCCTTCCACCTTTACTCCCTTCTTCCTTCCTCCACCCCCTCCCTGCCTGTCCTGGGTGGCCATGGACGGGTTACTCCCCCTGTCCTCTTTATTTTGTCAGGTCCTTGAAACTTCTTTTATTATTTCGTGTCTTTCAATCGGATATCCTTACTGCCATTGTGGTCTGTTCCTGTTTAATATATGTATATATATATATATATATATATATATATATATATATATATATACTGTATATATACCGGTATATATATATACAATTATATATAATTATATATTATTGCACTGAAGCTCGTGTGTCGGCCATGTTGCGGCGCCAGTAAGGGTCCCAAGGGGGATGGAAGGGGGCGGCCTGTTTGATGGAAGTTCCAGGGGGGGGGGGGGGGGGCGTGTGTACTGAGGGTGCCAGAGAGGGGGTGCCAAGGGGACGTCGTGTGTGTGTAGTGTAGTATAAGCCAGGGGCGGGGCTGCAGCATCACGGCACCTCTTTCATTCAACACTAAACACCCTTCAAGCAAACCAAACACATAGGCCTACCTTTTAATGGCATATTCTCCCTAGTGTCAGATTGTTCATATCATTTGTATCGTCCATTTCTATCGTTAGTTTGTGTCCATGTACGTACCGTAGTTCTTTGTATCACTATTATCATTTTTTACACCAACTTTTATCACAATCGTATAATTTTTGTTCGTAAATTTGGTTCATATTTTTGTCATAATATTTGTTTTGTCATATTTCTAATAGTTTGACATTTTAAGCCCGTATCTTATCTATTATTAATATTATTTATTCTTAATATTATTTATTCTTAATTCAATTACATAGATGGTTAACGATTTCATAAGGGGACTCAGGCTTCCTACCTGTATGTGCTGAAATTGTATGGAAGTAATTAAAAGTAAATACACGTCGTCTGATTATTACATGTTATAATGCCACATGCCTCCAGGACACTTCTCACGATAAGAATTTATATAACTTAATGATAAAACGTCTTATAGTTCATAATTAGAATGTCGCAAAGTTAAGCTCTGATTTCTCCTTCGTCATTGCCAGTTGAGTCAGCACTGACTGCTGTAATGTAACGCATCGGCTCACTACCAAGATGGGATGGATACCTCACATTTAATACCCCTGTTCACTTATACCCTGTTTCTTTTCAACTGGCGGTAAATTGCAAAGTTCCCATCAAGATTTCTCAGTTATTTGGAATATTTTGTAGTTAAATGTGGTGCTAATTTCTTAAGCAAGGTCTTATTATGATGCAGACACAATAGTTTCATATTTTTTTCCATTAAGTATCGATAAATTAGCTGGTTAGGGATTTAATTTACCGTCAGCTGAAAATAAACAGACCAAGGTTAAGAGATACAACGTTGTATCTCTTAACCTCGGTATGTTCTTTGACAACTATAATTTGTCATACTTATCAATAAGCTCATTACTTCTACTTTTCCTCTCCACCTACAGTCAGACGATTGTATTCAGATCACGTACCGTAGTCCACAAGTTGAAGCTTTATAGATCGTGGCGTTATTAAGCATGCACATTGCACAAACACAAGATTTAGTCTACCAATCTTTTTGTCGGCAACTATGAATTAAAGTTTATATATTTATTTATTTGTGCTTATTTTATTAAAGTTTATATATTTATTTATTTGTGCTTATTTTATTTATGTTTTATGTTTTCAAAATGTCAACGTAACATGGTAATCTAGTTTCAGTCCTAGTTGCCAACACCAATCCAAAATGTCAACGTAACATGGTAATCTAGTTTCAGTCCTAGTTACCAACACCAATCCAAAATGTCAACGTAACATGGTAATCTAGTTTCAGTCCTAGTTACCAACACCAATCCAAAATGTCAACGTAACATGGTAATCTAGTTTCAGTCCTAGTTGCCAACACCAATCCAAAATGTCAACGTAACATGGTAATCTAGTTTCAGTCCTAGTTGCCAACACCAATCCAAAAAGACCCTCGAAATGTTACTAGATTGAGTTGCCGATCAAAATGTACTGAACAAGTGTTGGTGTGAATCGGTTTATGGTCACTGTAAGAAACGTAGCCCTACGACCGTGGCAGTAATGTCTTTCTTTACTCCATTATGGCTATCATTATATGTATAATGTATTCATAATCTGAAAAATAATAAGCCTTGGTCGTATTACGGTGTTAATTGGTATGGATCTCGTAACAACTTACCAATGCCGGTGGTATATACACAAATGTAAAAAATATCACTGGTAATTAACCCTCTCCGACATATGATGCAAATTTGAGCCTATTAGGGATACTTTAAAGCCTTTGTTACCATCAGGGGTATTTACAAACCTTTAGTTTAGTTACTTCAACCTCTGCAGTTGTCTTTGAGTTAGCTGTGGGTAGAAAACTAATTTTGGAGAGGTAATTATAAGAGTGAGAGAACTCTATTTCATATGGCTAATCTGGCAACCTCTGCGTCATATGAGTCTGAAAGGGTTTTAATAACGTCACTGAATAAGATGGCGGTGTAATGGATAGTCACGTATACTGTATGTATCTTTAACCACTGGATAAAAGAAGTAAGTATAGTAAAGGTATATATCGTATATAGGATACACGCAAGTTGGGTATAATTATATTGATTTACCTTTTTGTTTTAATATTAAATGGTTTTATCACTACCAAGGCAAACCCCTTCAACACAATGTCGTCTTTTTCATTTTATTATGGACACCATTAAGGGGAGGTTTATTATGGACACCATTAAGGGGAGGTTTATTATGGACACCATTAAGGGGAGGTTTATTATGGACACCATTAAGGGGAGGTTTATTATGGACACCATTAAGGGGAGGTTTATTATGGACACCATTAAGGGGAGGTTTTATTATGGACACCATTAAGGGGAGGTTTATTATGGACACCATTAAGGGGAGGTTTATTATGGACACCATTAAGGGGAGGTTTTATTATGGACACCATTAAGGGGAGGTTTATTATGGACACCATTAAGGGGAGGTTTATTATGGACACCATTAAGGGGAGGTTTATTATGGACACCATTAAGGGGAGGTTTATTATGGACACCATTAAGGGGAGGTTTATTATGGACACCATTAAGGGGAGGTTTATTATGGACACCATTAAGGGGAGGTTTATTATGGACACCATTAAGGGGAGGTTTATTATGGACACCATTAAGGGGAGGTTTATTATGGACACCATTAAGGGGAGGTTTATTATGGACACCATTAAGGGGAGGTTTATTATGGACACCATTAAGGGGAGGTTTTTAGTTGATTCCCAAGACTTCCATCAAGCTTAAAATTACTCCCCCTTGACCCCCTTTCAAGATAAATTTGTACATTTTTCGGTAGAAAAATTTCCCGGCCGAAGGCCGGTTCCCCTTAAATTACAGGCTCGCTATCGCTCGCCAGGAAAAAATCGACACCTAAATGGTACGAATGGTCTTAAAATTGACAGAAATGGGGCGAGGGTTCTTAAAATCGACAAACTAATGGGGCAAGCGTCTTTAAATCTCACAAGCAATGGGGCTAAAAATGAGGGAGAAAGAGGTTCAGAAAAAAATCCTCCAGGTGGAAATCTCCCCTTAAGCAATTTTACCCAGGTTACGAAGGAGCTCTAAGAATCAAATTTGTAAGAATAGATAAATACATAAATACAATACAATTTGTTTTTCCTTTCCTGAACAATACCACCCATTAAAAGAAAACAACACTCCTCCCAATTCTGTGTTGATTTGTTTTATCAACACCTGCACTCTTTCCTTGCAATGTTTTTATTATATATTTAGCTGGGGAAGGACCGCTCCTCCTCAAGAAGTGGATTAATTATACAAAAAGTAATACATTAATATAAATGTCCGCGATATACAGTGTACCCCGTTTGAGGGTTAGCGTTCTCCCTGTACCTTTCCTTCACCTCTACGGCCTGCTATTTCCTCCTCAACCTTTACAACTCCACCTTCTCCACCCTCTCTTCCACAACTACAGTCTTTATGTAACTTTCCTTCAACCTCACCCTCTCTTTCCCCGCCCACCATCCATGCTTCCACCCACCCGGTAAACACACACACACAATAACACACTCACACGCTCTCTCTCTCTCTCTCTCTCTCTGTGTGTGCGTGCGTATGTCCGTATAGCCCCACATTTGGACCTTGTGTGGCAGCAAAGACGCCCTTCTATTTTCAGACCTGCCGCATAAGGTGGTGGTTGGTTGGTTGGTGTTTTTCCACCGTGAGCGTGTTTCACCAACAGGAGGGAGGGTTTGCTTTGACTATCTTATCACGTTGGTTAGGCTAGTCTTAGGTTAGGTTTAGAGTTAAGTTAAAGGGGGGGGGGGGGGGGTCACCGGCTTTTGTTTTTTCTTATCTCTCCTTTGCTCTCTTTCCCTGGCTTGTATCCATTCGGACCCATTCAGCCAACTGTTTTAAGACGTTTATCCTCATCCAGGTGTCGATTTCTTCCTGGCGAGCGATAGCGAGCCAGCGTTGTATGGAGAAATCCGGCTTCGCCGGACAAAACAAAACAAAACAAAAAACAAAAACAAAAATATATATGCTGGCTCGCTACCGCTCGCCAGGAAAATATTGACACCTAGATGGGAGTTAACGTCTTAAAACAGTAGGCTGAATGGGGCCGAATATATACAAGCCAAAGAGAGAGGGAAAGAAAGATAAAACAAAAGCGAGGTGGGCTGGGTTAAGTTAAATGTCAGGTTACGTTACTTTAGTCCAGGTGTAAGGTCATTTTGGTTTGAGCATGTGTGGCTGTTACATATTTAGATTAGTTAGGCTAGGATAGTATTTGGTTTGGTTAGATTTGCAGGCGACATCTTCAATAGGTTCTTTAAGGGAGCCCACCTGGCTTATGTTTTATCTTTCTCTCCCTCTCTCTTTGTCTTGTATCCATTCGGCCCCATTCAGCCTACTGTTTTAAGACGTTTACCCCCATCCAGGTGTCAATATTTTCCTGGCGAGCGGTAGCGAGCCAGCATATATATATATATATATATACGGTATATTTGTTTTGACAGCAAGCTAAATTTGTAAATTTTTCGATAGAAAAATTTCTCCGGCGAAGCCGGATTTCTCCATACAATGCTAGCTCGCTATTGCTCGCCAGGAAGAAATTGACACCTGGATGGGGATAAACGTCTTTAAACAGTTGGCTGAATGGGGCCGAATGGATACAAGCCAGAGAAAGAGAGAAAAGGAGAGAAAGAAAACAAAAACAGGTGACCGCCCTTAAAGTAGGTGTGGATGAACAGAGTATGGTTAGATTTGGCTAGGTGTGGTTGGAATTATTCTGTACGAGAAGACTTATGGGTGGAAAAGTCAAACTACCATAATCCAATTAGGTGGCCCCAGTAGTGAGAAACCAATCGTGTGCAAGTGTACCGGGGTGACTGGACAAGATCAAGGCCTTGGACTGGATGGTTGGGTCAGTTGAAGCTCTGTACTCATGCGTTATTAAGGGGAGACCGACCGTTTGTTTGGTCTATTCATTTATTTATTCATATATTTTTTTAGTTTCCTCCCTAGACCTCCATCAAGCTTAGAACCCAACCCCCCCCCCCCCCCCTCCCCGCTCGCTTGGAAAAAATCGACACCTAAATGGTTTCAAAGGTCTTAAAATTGACAACGAAATGGGGCGAAAGCTGTTAAAATCGCCAAACTAATGGGCCGAACGTCTTATAATCTCAAAACTCGTGGGGCTAAACATTAGGGAGAAGGGGGTCCAGAAAAATGGTCTGCCTCCCCTTAAGGGGAGGTTTTTAGTTTGGTCTCTAGATATCCATCAAGCTTAAGATTACACCCCTTTGAGCCCCTTTCAAGATAAATTTGTACATTTTTCGGTAGAAAAATTTCCCGGCTGAAAGCCGGTTCCTCTTAAATTACAGGCTCGCTATCGCTCGCCAGGATAAAATGGACACCTAAATGGCACGAAAGGTCTTAAAATTGACATAAATGGGTCGAAGGTTCTTACAATCGTCAAAATAATGGGGCGAACGTCTTAAAATTAGAAAAGCAATGGGGCTAAACATGAGGGAGAAAGGAGTCAAGAAAAAAAATCCCTAAAGTGGAAATCTGCCCTTAACTGCCTTCATCACTTACGCCAATTGCTTTACATGATTTTTGTTTTATTAGTATTATTTTGTTGTTAATAAATAAAAGAGGTAAACATGGTCTTTCTTACGCTTTCGAATCCCATAGTTCATTCCTAATCTATCACATCGTCCAATACCAGCCATAATTAAATATAACTGGGATCATTGTCTTGAAAGGGTTAAGGTTCCGTATTCTGGTCTCGCATATGATATGATATATCTGGGGATATGATCAAGGAGTTCAAGTGGGATTAATAAAGGAGACGTGAAAGATGTACTGACGCTCAGTGATAGTGAAACAACTCGAACAAATGGTTTCAAACAAGATCAATTTCGTTTCAGAAATGATATAGGCAAGCAAAGAGAGAGAGAGAGAGAGAGAGAGAGAGCAGTAGAGTAGAGTAGTAGAGTGTAAGGTGTGTGACTATAATAGGTAATTCAGCTTAAACCTTCTCCTCCTGTGACCTGACCTGGCCCCCCGTCGCTGGGACCAAACCACTGATCTTACCTGGGGAGGATCGAACTTAAGCTATAGAAATGAGTGTACCCAACCCGTGGAACCTATATAAATCCATAGAAAATCAGTGGGGTGATGGTATTTGACGGGCTGTATCTGTGTGTGTGTGTGTGTGGGGCGGGGGGGCTTTATTATTAGTAGCACCTCCTCCGTCATGCCCTTTACAGGAAAATAATTTAGGATTTATTTTATTAAGATAGGTAATCCCCTTCTGTTAGTCTATGGTATTATCCATTAGATTTTGAACGATGACTAAGGAATTTGAGTGTTGATTAATAAAACAATTCGAGTACATTGACAACGGAGTTAGCTCTTCTACTGGTATGATATATATATATATATATATATATATATATATATATATATATATATATATATATATATATATATAATATATATATATAATATATATATATAATTTAAGCTTAGACATTTCAGTTAACTGGTTGTAAACCAAGTATTGGATAACAGTATTATATGTGCTTGACTAATATTAGTAGCTAAGAGGAATTAAACGGGGACGAAAAAATAACATTTCCCTCTCTTCCACAGCCACCTCACACAATCAACAACGTGGGAGGACCCTCGCAAAACTTTATTGAAGCAGAGGCAGCGACAACAGCAACAACAGCAACAACAACAGCAGCAGCCTCCAGGTGGTGGTGGAGGTGTTGGTGTTGGTGTTGGTGTTGTTGTTGTTGGTGGTGGTGGTGGTGGTGGTGGTGGTGGTCAGGGAGCTCCGCAGGTAGCTCCGCAGGTAGCTCCGCAGGGAGCTCCGCCCCCCGCGCCCCCAGGACCAGGACCAGGACCAACAGGGAACCAAGTACAGACCTTGGTGAACGGTAACCTGGGCCCCCTACCTGACAACTGGGAACAGGCTGTCACACCAGAGGGGGAGGTCTACTTTATCAACCACGACGACAAGTCTACGTCTTGGTTCGACCCCAGACTACGTAAGTACAATGGCATTACTACCATATTATTACAATACAAATACTATCTACCTATATTTAGTACATACACACACATTTTAAACGTTGACATTTATCAAGCACAAGCACACACACACACACACACACACACACACACACACACACACACACACACACACTATATATATATATATATATATATATATATACTGTATATATATATATATCTCTTCCACTGCAATATTTATTCTTAGTACCGGTATTATCTTCTTGATATTGTTATTTTTAAATTTCAATACATCTTAGCTACGTTTGTTGCCGACAGTGTAATATTCACTTCCATATATTTGTTTACATTTTTACTTTATTATGTAGCCCCCGTAGGGGTGGCGTAGTATTGTAATCACCGTGTCTGTGTGCGTGAGTATATGTCTGATGTGTGGTGCCGTATTTCACAGCAGTGCTGATGATAGTGTGTTTATGTAGTGAGGATGTGTGTGTGTCCCTTAGGGGCAAACACATCACAGTAGTGATGATGGTGGGGGTAGTAGTGATGGTGATTATGGTAGTAGTGGTGATTGTGGTAGCGATGATGGTAATAGCAGTAGTGATGATGGTGACAAGTTGGATTCTACGTACATTTAAAACTCGCGGTGAATTGCTTATGATAACGCCCTTCAAATCCTTAGTGCTACTGCGGCTAGAATACTGTAACGTATTAACATCCCCATACAAAGCAGGTGAAATTAATGACTTTGAGAGTGTACAAAGGAACTTCACTTCGCATATAAACTCAGTAAAGCAGTTACACTATTGGGAGCGTTTAAAATAACTAAAACTGTATTCGTTGGAGCGTAGAAGGGAACGTTACTTAATAATATACACGTGGAAAATCGCAGAGGGTTTTGTACCGAATCTACAGACCCCGATAGTCATGAAGTTTAGTGATAGGAGAGGAAGGAATGCGATATCCCCAAGATGAAAAATCGGGGTGCTATGGGCGCGCTCCGAGAGGGCTGGTAATCACAGAGGACCACGTCTCTTCAACAAACTTCAGCGGCGAGTAAGAGACATGAGGGGCGTCTCGTTAGACAGCTTCAAGAGTGCCCTCGATGTCGAGCTGCAAAAAGTGCCAGACGAGCCCATCTTGGCAGGGGAGCGCTCTGCCCCTTTGAACAGTCTACTGCACCAATTTTCAAACAACAATGAAGGGCGGTGCGCTCCTCGGTGCCACTAGCAGAGTGGCGAACTCCACATACCGGTGAACAATGGTAGGTAGTAGTAGTGATGATGGAGACAGTAGTAGTGATGATGGTGATAGTGGAAGTGATGATGGTGACAGTAGTAGTGATGATGGTGTTAGTAGTACCGTAGTGATTATTCTAAAGAGACCCAAGCATTTTGTTGATTTTATTATACAACTATCAACAATGTTTTAAGTAATCCCAAGAAAGACAAAAGTAATGTGTGTACAGCCTTCTTGTAAAGTGTATGTAGTGGTAACAAGTGTTGCTGTGTGTGTGTGTGTTACTCAGTTACTTGTTCGTCAAGGGGAATCCACGCAATGCGAGCTAAGCTCATTATTATCGCGACTCCTTAACTGGGAATGTATTGCGTGAAATGCATGTTAAGTGTTTTATGTACTGTTGGAATGGCTGTGGATGTGTGTGTAGTCTGTATTTAGCCAATTGGCGACATCGGAAACGAAGGCTTAGGGTGGATCTGTATGGTACCATTCTCACTATAGACGGTACCGTCTCGCCCGAAGACTTAGGTAGCCATCAGCTTAGTGAACCATATGATACCCATCTCGCCTTGTACCATTTTTTCCAACCCCAGATGGGACGTCACAACGTCGTCCACTTATTCCAGGTACCTATTTACAGCTAGGTGAACTGAGGCTAACACATGAAAGGAGACAAGCCCAATTTGTCTCCGCCCGGCCGGGGATTGAACCCCCGACCCCTCGTGTGTGAGACGAGAGCTCTACCTACTAGGCTACGGGCTGTGTATGTGTGTGTGTGTGTGTGTGTGTGGGTGTGTGTGTGTGTGTGTGTGTGTGTGTGTGTGTGTGTGTGTGTGTGTGTGTGTGTGTGTGTGTGTGTGTGTGTGTGTGTGTGTGTGTGTGTGTGTGTGTGTGTGTGTGTGTGTAGGCTACGGTAGGCTTAGGTGTGATGAATAGGTATACAGTATGTGTGCCAATGAGTGGGTGTATGGTAGGTATAGGTGTGTGTATGTATATGTATGTACAGTATATGTATGTATAAGTGTGTCAGTGTGTATGGTAGGTATAGGTGTGTGTTAGTGTATACAAATTATATGGTAGAGGAATATGTATAGGACCGTGGGTAAGGTAGGTATAGCTATCAGTGAGAGTTTATATGGTAGGTATTATAGCTATCAGTGAGAGTTTATATGGTAGAGGAATATGTATAGGACCGTGGGTAAGGTAGGTATAGCTATCAGTGAGAGTTTATATGGTAGAGGAATATGTATAGGACCGTGGGTAAGGTAGGTATAGCTATCAGTGAGAGTTTATATGGTAGAGGAATATGTATAGGACCGTGGGTAAGGTAGGTATAGCTATCAGTGAGAGTTTGGGAGGTATTAGTGTGTCAGAGTGTGTGTGGTAGGTGTAGGTATGTGCTTGTGTATATTTTGTGGCTGCATAGTAATAGGTATGTGAGTGTGTATGTATGGTAGGTGTAGGTGTGTGGGTGTGCATATTATGGTGGATTGATAGGTATATGTGTGTTAAATGTATTTTTTTTTTCTATGTGAGAGAGGGAGACAATAGGCAGAACTGCCTGTAGCGAGTGCCTCCCACAGAGTTGAAAAAGTGACAGGGCCAAAATCAAGGGAAGTTCGAGCCAAAATGCCTGGACACAAAGAGTTTGAATCAATTTAAGTCATAGGAAGAGGGAAAGACTGATTCTGGGAGAGAGTTCCAAAGCTCAGCTGTTGAATAGAAGAAGGATTGGGAGTATCGTTTCATTCTTGAGTTGGAGAGTTGCACAGAGTAGGGGTGGGATTGTGTTGCAAGACGGGTACTAAGTACCCTACGTAGAGGAGGTGGTATACACTGGGAGACCTCTGAGGAACACTGATTATTGTAGTAGTGATAGAATAGCGAAAGAGATGCAACATTGCGGCGAAGAGAGAGAGAGGTTGTAGAGAGTTGGTGAGTGGACGGGAGTTAATGATACAAAAGGTTTTCTTTCTACTTTGTCTAGGAGTGCGGTGTGAGAGGATTCTCCCCACACATGTGAACTCAATACAAGGGCGCACTGTGCCCCTGTACAGAGCAAGAAGCTATGCAGCGGTAAAGAACCCCTTGAGGTGGTTGAGCACACCAAGCTTCTGGGAGGCTGCCTTAGCAAGACTGGTAATATGGTCCTTCCAAGAGACAGCAGAAGAGAGACACCGAGAATATTGAGAGAAGATGAAGGATTTATTTTTGTATTGTATCTGGGAGTTCCTGATGGGTAGTAAGATGGAGAAACTGAGTTTTGGAAGCATTAATGGCAACAAGGTTTTCTCTGCCCCAATTGGAAATGGCAGTTAGATCAGAAGATAAGTGTTGTATGGTATGTATGGTGGATGAATAAGTTTAGGTGTATAAAACTGTGTGTATGGTAGAGATAGGTAGGTGTGGGGTAGGTGAGGGCGGTGGTGGTGGTGGTGGTGGTGGCAGTCAGCGACCCCTATAGCTCCTCCCCTCCCCTCCCTCCCTCCACTCTTGGCCCCGTGCCACCACCTATATCCCCCATCCCACCACCCAGCTCTGTCCTGTCATATCGGGACACAACCTTCACTTATAATACCCGAGGAACCCGACAATTTAAGGGGACATGGGCCGGTTTTCTGGACCACTCTCTCCCTCATGTTTAGCCCCATTAGTTTTCAGATGTTAAGATGTTTGCCCCATTAGTTAGTCGATTTTAAGAATTTTCGCCCCATTTCGTCGTCAATATTTAGACCTTTCGTGCTATTTAGGTGTCGATTTGTTTCCCTGGCGAACGATAGTGAGCCTGTAATGTTGGAAGAATCGGCCATCGGCCGATTCTTCTTGCCGTTTTTCGAGCAATTTTTACGGGCAATTATGGTCTGGCAGCTTCAAAAATTACACTTTATCAGAATTCAGCCGTCTAACATACTCTACCTTCAGTCTAGTTACCGATACCAGTGCAAAAAAGTCCTGAAATATAACGAGAAAAAACTTGCTCATGGAAAATTTACGGAAAAATCGCTCGTGTGACAGTGGCTTTACCACACGTTATACTGTATATACTGTACTGTAGTCCGGAAACAACCCTGTCAGTTGCATCGTACCCAGTTATAACACACAGGGTTCCATGTCATTTCAACCAGTAGCTCTCAACCAGTGTCAAATTAACCCAGACCAACCAAACCAGTGCCAAAATATAGTACTAACCTAACCTAACCGTATTGGTTGATTTGGTACTGGTTGAGAGCTACTGGTTGAAATGGTCTACTGGTTGAAGTGACCGGTCACCAACACACAACATTGGATTATGGCATATGAGTTGTGTTTATTGAAAAAAGAGAAAGTGATGAAGGTTACTTAGAACAGGAAGTCAAACACAAGATACTGGTCTTCTATAGGGAATGCTTATTGTTTAGGTTTTTAGATTTTTGTTGTAG
Organism: Paralithodes platypus; assembly: GCA_032716605.1. NCBI lineage: Eukaryota > Metazoa > Arthropoda > Malacostraca > Decapoda > Lithodidae > Paralithodes > Paralithodes platypus. The sequence goes on from CM064568.1 coordinate 5,670,955, forward strand.
ACTAAGTTAGCAAACTCCATCAGCAGTCAATAGATGTGTAGTGTTAAGGGGGGTGACCTGCTTTTTGTTATTTCTGTCCTCTTCTCTCTTTCTCTGGCTTGTATCCATTCGGCCCCATTCAGCCAACTATTTTAAGACGTTTATCCCCATCTAGGTGTCGATTTCTTCCTGGCGAGCGATAGCGAGCCAGCATTATATGAAGAAATCCGGCTTCGCCGGAGACATTTTTCTATCAAAAAATGTACAAATTTAGCCTGCTGTCAAACAAAAACAAAAAATATGCTGGCTCGCTACCGCTCACCAGTAAAAAATTGACACCTGGATGGGGATAAACGTCTTAAAACAGTAGGCTGAATGGGGCCAAATGGATACAAGCCAGAGAAAGAGAGAAAAGGATATCAAAAAAGCAGGTCACCCCCCTTAAGCATACTGGCTACACGACTATCAATATAAATATATAAATAAGTATATGACAGGAGGAGGAATACAGCAGTAAGGGTGTGGGTGATGATACATAAATACAACAGTAAGGGTGTGGGTGATGATACATAAATACAACAGTAAGGGTGTGGGTGATGATACATAAATACAACAGTAAGGGTGTGGGTGATGATACATAAATACAACAGTAAGGGTGTGGGTGATGATACATAAATACAACAGTAAGGGTGTGGGTGATGATACATAAATACAACAGTAAGGGTGTGGGTGATGATACATAAATACAACAGTGATGATACATAAAGACTAATTCCGGTAAGTATCAATTACAGGTAATTTGATAGCAAATAAAATCGAGGACTAAACATTATAATAAACTAATAATACAAACTAGACAGGTACTCGGTAGAGCAAATACCTCCACCTACCGTACGCTGGCGGGTTATTTACCATTAATATAATAGGTCTAACATTTCTTCTGGATTTGGGTTCCAGGATTTGATCTGGATCGCCTCCTAAATTGAATTACTTCTTCCTTGGCGCATATCCTATCTGCCTCCCAAATTTCGTGAAAATCTGTTCATAACTTATCCTATTTGTCCATCAAATTTCTTGAATATCTCCGGATCGCCTCCTAAATTGAATCGCTTCTGCCCACCAAATTTCGTGAAAATCGGTTCACAACTTTGCGAGATATCTTGTTTACAGACAGACAGACAAACGAAGGCGAAAACATAACCTACACCAACTTCGTTGGTGGAGTTTATAATTGCTAAATTTTCGGTGACAAACACATACTTTACGGTAGATGAGAAATACTAAGAAAGGTTGAGGTGAGGTACAAAGGGGGGTACAGTAAAGTTAATTATGTTGTTGCTTGCTATCCTCCGTACTCCTTTGTAATGTGTGGGTTTAAATCTTGTAGAATAAAGTGAGGTAAGGTATAAAGGAAATACAGTAAAGTTGATCAGTGGTTTGTTTTCCTTTGTAATGTGTGGACTGGAATCCCGTAGAGAACCGATAGTAACTTAAGGGGGGTCACCTGTTTTGGTTCTGTCCTTTTCTATCTTTCTCTGGCTTGTATCCATTTGGCCCCATTCAGCCTACTGTTTTAAGACGTTTATCCCCATCCAGGTGTAATTTTTTTACTGGTGAGCGGTAGCAAGCCAGCATATTTTTTGTTTTTGTTTGACAGCAAGCTAAATTTGTACATTTTTTGATAGAAAAATGTCTCCGGCGAAGCCGGATTTCTTCATATAATGCTGGCTCGCTATCGCTCGCCAGGAAGAAATCGACACCTAGATGGGGATAAACGTCTTAAAATAGTTGGCTGAATGGGGCCGAATGGATACAAGCCAGAGAAAGAGAAAAGGACAGAAATAACCAAAAGCAGGTCACCCCCCTTAATCTATATACTTACATTTGGTTTTCTTTGTTGCGGCTGCCGAGTAGTAGTAGTAGTAGTAGTAGTAGTAGTAGTAGTAGTAGTAGTCAGTAGTAGTAGTAGTCAGTAGTAGTAGTCAGTAGTAGTAGTAGTAGTAGTCAGTAGTAGTAGTAGTAGTAGTCAGTAGTAGTAGTAGTCAGTAGTAGTAGTAGTAGTAGTAGTAGTCAGTAGTAGTAGTAGTAGTAGTAGTAGTAGTAGTAGTAGTAGTAGTAGTAGTAGTAGTAGTAGTCAGTAGTAGTAGTAGTCAGTAGTAGTAGTAGTAGTAGTAGTAGTAGTAGTAGTAGTAGTCAGTAGTAGTAGTAGTAGTAGTCAGTAGTAGTAGTAGTAGTAGTAGTCAGTAGTAGTCAGTAGTAGTAGTAGTCAGTAGTAGTAGTAGTAGTCAGTAGTAGTAGTAGTAGTAGTAGTAGTAGTAGTAGTAGTAGTAGTAGTAGTAGTAGTAGTAGTAGTCAGTAGTAGTAGTAGTAGTAGTCAGTAGTAGTAGTAGTCAGTAGTAGTAGTAGTAGTCAGTAGTAGTAGTAGTAGTAGTAGTAGTCAGTAGTAGTAGTAGTAGTAGTAGTAGTAGTCAGTAGTAGTAGTAGTAGTCAGTAGTAGTAGTAGTAGTAGTAGTAGTAGTAGTAGTAGTAGTAGTAGTAGTAGTCAGTAGTAGTAGTAGTCAGTAGTCAGTAGTAGTAGTAGTAGTAGTAGTAGTAGTAGTAGTAGTAGTAGTAGTAGTAGTAGTCAGTAGTAGTAGTAGTAGTCAGTAGTAGTAGTAGTAGTAGTAGTAGTAGTAGTAGTCAGTAGTAGTAGTAGTCAGTAGTAGTAGTAGTCAGTAGTAGTAGTCAGTAGTAGTAGTAGTAGTAGTAGTCAGTAGTAGTAGTCAGTAGTAGTAGTAGTAGTCAGTAGTAGTAGTAGTAGTAGTAGTCAGTAGTAGTAGTAGTAGTCAGTAGTAGTAGTAGTCAGTAGTAGTAGTAGTAGTCAGTAGTAGTAGTAGTAGTAGTAGTAGTAGTAGTAGTAGTCAGTAGTAGTAGTAGTAGTAGTAGTAGTAGTAGTAGTCAGTAGTAGTAGTAGTAGTAGTAGTCAGTAGTAGTAGTAGTCAGTAGTAGTAGTAGTAGTAGTAGTAGTAGTAGTCAGTAGTAGTAGTAGTAGTAGTAGTCAGTATATTTGTTTACACAGTTATTTATATATTTATTTAGTGCTCCAAGGCCGGCCGGCGTATTAACGGTATTTATTAACATATTTATCCAACGACTTGGGCAGTCAAATAGTCAGTATATACAGTATATTAAGGGGAGATTTCCACTTGAGGGAGTTTTTTTCTTGACCCCTTTCTCCCTCATGGTTAGCCCCATTGCTTTTGATATTTTAAGACGTTCGGCCCATTAGTTTGGCGATTTCAAGAACTTTCACCCCATTTCTGTCAATTTTAAGACTTTTCGTGCCATTTAGGTCTCAATTTTTTCCTGGCGAGCGACAGCGAGCCTGTAATTTAAGAGGAACCGGCCTTTGGCCGGGAATTTTTTCTACCGAAAAATGAACAAATTTATCTAGAAAGGGGTTCTAGGGGCTGTAATGTTAAGCTTGATGGAAGTCTAGCGAAGTAACTAAAACCTCTGACTTCCATATACCCTTCCTAATCTGAACAAAATCTTCTAATAACTATCAAAAAACAGAAACAAAATGCGTCTTGGAGCTCGAAAGGGTTAATTAATGTATTTATGTATTTACTTTCGCGGTCCCGAGCCTCCATATATATATATATATATATATACTTGTTTACTTATATACTTATCCATTATATTCAAGGCAGATCCCTGTCACACCCAACCCCAATTATTACTAGGTCCAATTATAGGCCCAACTCACTAATACCTTGAGTACTGACCCCACCAAAACGGTCATAATTATACATATCTATTTATCCTATTTACTTTGGCATGAAGCACCGCGTCTCTCCCAACAATATTCCATTTGTCGACCACTGTTCCTTCCTCTTTAAGGGCAGATTTCCACTTGAGGGACTTTTTTCTTGACTCCTTTCTCCCTCATGTCTAGCCACATTGCTTTTGAGATTTTAAGACGTTTGTTCCATTAGTTTGGTGATTTTAAGAATGTCCGCCCCATTCTGTCAATTTTAAGACCTTTCATATCAATTAGGTGTCAATTTTATCCTGGCGAGCGATAGCGAGCCTGTAATTTAAGAGTAATCGGCCTTCGGCCGGGACATTTTTCTACCGAAAAATGTACAAATTTATTTTGAAAGGGAGTCAAGGGGGTGACATTTTAAGATTGCTGGAGGAGTAGGAAACAAACTAAAAACCTCCCCTTAAACTAGATATATATTTTTGCCCTCAGCGTCGGCGCCAACTCTCTTCCTCCACCCTCCACCACTACTTATCGTTCTTGCCAACACAGTGCTCTTTCGGACCTTTTTTTTTAGCTTCAAGGTCAGATGGGTCGTTTTTTTAGATCCCCTTCTCCCTCATGCTTAGCCCCCATTAGTTTTCATATTTTAAGATGTTTGCCCCATTAGTTTGTTGATTTTAAGACCTTTCGCCTCATTTCTTAGTCAATATTAAGACCTTTCGTGCTATTTAAGTGTCTATTTTTTTTCCTGGCGAACGATAGTGAGCTTGTAATTTTGGAAGAACCGGCCAAGGCCGGGACATTTCATCAGTCAAGGAATAGATGTGGAAATTTACAGCCAATTTAAATTGCACGAAAGGTCTTAAAATTGACAACGAAATGGGGCGAAAGGTGTTTAAATCGGCAAAAATAAGGGGCTGAACGTCTTAAAATCTCAAAATGAATGGGGCTAAGCAATAGGGAGAAGGGGTCCCCCAAAAGCAACGACCTGCCCCTTAACCCTGGAATATTAATCTGTTTGGCCAACACGCCTCTTGCCCAATTGTCCTATTTGTTTTTCTCGCATATTTATATAAAATGATTTAGTGATGATTATGATGTTTTTATGTTCTCGCATATATAAAATGGTTCAGTTTATCTATATTGCTAGATTATTGTACAGTCCAGTCGGCCAACTAAGTCATGTCGCGGCACCAATTATATTTTGATCAATAATTGGTATCGGCACTATCTAAGTATTAATTGATCGTTGCCAGTGAGATGTACAAACCTATGCCTATACTTACCCACCCTATTCAACATCTGACAGACATTATGGGGGGTGACCTTCTTTTTGTTATTTCTGTCCTTTTCTCTCTTTCTCTGGCTTGTATCCATTCGGCCCCATTCAGCCAAATATTTTAAGACGTTTATCCCCATCTAGGTGTCGATTTCTTCCTGGCGAGCGATAGCGAGCCAGCATTATATGAAGAAACCCGGCTTCGCCGGAGACATTTTTCTATCGAAAAATGTACAAATTTAGCTTGCTGTCAAACACAAATAAAAAATATGCTGGTAAAAAAATTACACCTGGATGGGGATAAACGTCTTAAAACAGTAGGCTGAATGGGGCCAAATGGATACAAACCAGAGAAAGATAGAAAAGAAAATAACACAAACAGGTCACCCCCCCCTTAATGCAGCACACAGCGAGCATAACGTAATGACAGCGGAGACATGACTTGTTTGGCCACCCGTACCAGCCGATAGTAATTGGAAACACTCAATAACACTGAAGCGGGGAATGTATCGCAATAAACGCATAGAACAGCCGATAGTAAAACAGCCGATAGTAATTGGAAACACTCAATAACACTGAAGCGGGGAATGTATCGCAATAAACGCATAGAACAGCCGATAGTAATTGGAAACACTCAATAACACTGAAGCGGGGAATGTATCGCAATAACACTGAAGCGGGGAATGTATCGCAATAAACGCATAGAACAGGATGGTAGTGGTTAAGGGGAGATGTCGACTTGAGGGATTTTTTTCTTGACCCCTTTCTCCCTCATGTTTAGCCCCATTGCTTTTGATATTATAAAACGTTTGCCCCATTAGTTTAGCGATTTTAAGAACTTTCACCCCATATTAAGACCTTTCGTGCAATTCAGGTGTCGATTTTTTCCTGGCGAGCGATAGCGAGCCTGTAATTTAAGAGGAATCGGCCTTCGGCCGGGACATTTTTCTACCGAAAAATGTACAAATTTATCTTGAAAGGGACTCAAGGGGGTGTAATTTTAAGCTTGATGGAGGTCTAGGGAACAAACTAAATACCTCCCCTTAAGGGAGCCCACCTCGCTTTTTTTTTTCTCTTTCTCTCCCTCTCTATTTGGCTTGTATCCATTTGGCCCCATTCAGCCTACTCTTTTAAGACGTTTACCCCCATCCAGGTGTCAATATTTTCCTGGCGAGCAGTAGCGACCCAGCATATGTATATTTTTGTTTTGACAGCAAGCTAAATTTGTACATTTTTCAGTAGAACAATTTCCCGGCTGAAAAGCGGTTCCTCTTAAGTTACAGGCTCGCTATCGCTCGCCAGGATAAAATCGACACCTAAATGGCACGAAAGGTCGTAACATTGATAGAAATGGGTTGAAAGTTCTTAAAATCGTCAAAATAATGGGGGCGAACGTCTTAGAAATATAAAAAACAATGGGGCTAAACATGAGGGAGAAAGAAGTCAAGAACAAAATTCCTCAAGTGGAAATCTCCCCTTAAAAGGAATATATTTACATATTTTTGCCTTCAGCTTTGGCACCAGCTTCCTTTCTTGACTCTCGACCCATGTTATCTTGTTGTCAATGTGTCGTTCTTGCACTCCTTAGTTTGTCACACATGTAGAATTATAAAATGGTCTTTTGTACTTCTCTTCCGGGAAAACAATGCTCGTGGATACTAACAGAAAAGCTGTAAATGTGGTTAAGGGGAGACTGGCCGTTTGTTTGGTCTATTCATTTATTTATTCATATATATTTTTAGTTTCCTCCCTAGACCTCCATAAAGCTTAGAAAAACACCCCCTAGACCCCCCTTCAAGATAAATTTGTACTTTTTTCGGTAGAAAAACTTTACCGGCCAAAGGCCGGTTCCTCTTAAAATTGCAGGCTCGCTATCGCTCGCCAGGAAGTAATCGACAGCTAAATGGCACGAATGGTCTTAAAATTGACAACAAAATGGGGCGAAAGGTGTTCAAATCGCCAAACTAATGGGCCGAACGTCTTATCTCAAAACTAGTGGGGCTAAACATTAGGGAGAGGGGGGTCTAGAAAACGGTCTCCCTCCCCTTAAAGGGGGGTAGGGTTTATTTATTGGTCTATGTATTTATCTATTTATATTTAGTTCCCTCCCTAGACCTCCATCAAGCTAAACAAAATACCACACACATCCCCCTACACCCTTCTTTGAGATAATACCACACACATCCCCCTACACCCTTCTTTGAGATAATACCACACACATCCCCCTACACCCTTCTTTGAGATAATACCACACACATCCCCCTACACCCTTCTTTGAGATAATACCACACACATCCCCCTACACCCTTCTTTGAGATAATACCACACACATCCCCCTACACCCTTCTTTGAGATAATACCACACACATCCCCCTACACCCTTCTTTGAGATAATACCACACACATCCCCCTACACCCTTCTTTGAGATAATACCACACACATCCCCCTACACCCTTCTTTGAGATAATACCACACACATCCCCCTACACCCTTCTTTGAGATAATACCACACACATCCCCCTACACCCTTCTTTGAGATAATACCACACACATCCCCCTACACCCTTCTTTGAGATAAATGTGTACATTTTGTGGTAGAGAAATGAAGGCCAATTCCTCATGACATTACAGGCTCGCTATCACTCGTCAGGATAATATCGACACCTATTGCTCGCCAGGATAATATCGACACCTAAATGGCACGAAAGGTCCTAGTATTGCCAAAGAACTGGGGTGAAAGGTGTTAAAATCGGCAAGAATGGTAGCAAATGTAATGGACTGAAGAAAGCAACCATCATAATAGTACGAGTGGGTGACAAACATAGGACAACAATCCTCAAAAGCAACCATCATAATAGTACGAGTGGGTGACAAACATAGGACAACAATCCTCAAAAGCAACCATCATAATAGTACGAGTGGGTGACAAACATAGGACAACAATCCTCAAAAGGCATTAAGGGGGGTCACCTGTTTTTGTTCTGTCCTTTTCTATCTTTCTCTGGCTTGTATCCATTTGGCCCCATTCAGCCTACTGTTTTAAGACGTTTATCCCCATCCAGGTGTCAATTTTTAACTGGTGAGCGGTAGCGAGCCAACATATTTTTTATTTTTGTTTGACAGCAGGCTAAATTTGTACATTTTTTGATAGAAAAATGTCTCCGGCGCAGCCGGATTTCTTCATATAATGCTGGCTCGCTATCGCTCGCCAGAAAGAAATCGACACCTAGATGGGGATAAACGTCTTCAAATAGTTGGCTGAATGGGGCCGAATGGATACAAGCCAAAGAAAGAGAGAAAAGGACAGAAATAACAAAAAGCAGGTCACCCCCTTAATTTATATTTTTGCCTTCGGCGTTGGGGCCAACTTTCTTTCTTGACTCGACACCGTATCATTCTTGCCAACGCGTCCTACTTTGCACTTGTTTTGTTCTGTTTTTGTTTACATTGGAATTATATTGGTGGAAAATGAAAGACAAACACTTACTATCCCCATCATCACCACTACTACCATCATCATCACATATATCACCATCATCACTTCTATCATCATCATCACTACCATTGTCACCATCACTTGAACTACTATCACCATCATCACTACCATTGTCACCATCACTTCTACTATCCCCATCATCACCACTACTACCATCATCATCACATATAACACCATCATCACTTCTATCACCATCATCACTACCATTGTCACCATCACTTCTAATATCACCATCATCACCACTACTACCATCATCATCACATATATCACCATCATCACTTCTATCACCATCATCACTACCATTGTCACCATCACTTCTAATATCACCATCATCACTACCATTGTTACCATCACTTCTACTATCACCATCATCACCACTACTACCATCATCATCACATATATCACCATCATCACTTCTATCATCATCATCACTACCATTGTCACCATCACTTCTACTATCACCATCATCACTACCATTGTCACCATCACTTCTACTATCCCCATCATCACCACTACTACCATCATCATCACATATATCACCATCATCACTTCTATCACCATCATCACTACCATTGTCACCATCACTTCTAATATCACCATCATCACTACCATTGTTACCATCACTTCTACTATCACCATCATCACCACTACTACCATCATCATCACATATATCACCATCATCACTTCTATCATCATCATCACTACCATTGTCACCATCACTACCATTGTCACCATCACTACCATTGTCACCATCACTTCTACTATCACCATCATCACCACTACTACCATCATCGTCACATATATCACCATCATCACTTCTATCATCATCATCACTACCATTGTCACCATCACCTCTACTGTCACCATCATCACTACTACTATCAATACTATCACCATACCATCAGCACTACTATCATCACTGCTACTATCATCATCACTTAGATCACTACTACTGTCACCATCATCACTACTACTAGCACCATCAGTACCACAACCACCACCACTATCACCATCACATCACCATCAATATCTAATTTTGCCTATAAATAAAAACCATATTTCAAAGGTTCTTAAGGGAGGTGACCTGCTTTTTATTCTCTCCTTTTCTCTCTTTTTCTGGCTTGTATCAATTCGGCCCCATTCAGCCTACTGTTTTAAGACGTTTATCCCCATCCAGGTGTCAATTTTTTACTGGTGAGCGGTAGCGAGCCAGCATATTTTTAAAATGTTTTTGACAGCAGGCTAAATTTGTAAATTTTTCGGTAGAATTTGTTTTCCGGCGAAGCCGGATTTCTTCATATAATGCTGGCTCGCTATCGCTCGCCAGGAAGAAATGGACATCTAGATGGGGATAAACGTCTTAAAATAGTTGGCTGAATGGGGCCGAATGGATACAAACCAAAGAGAGAAAAGGAGAAAAATAAAAAAAAGCAGGTCACCCCCCTTAAGCTATTGTACACCACCAATGTCAAATTATCCCTTTTGTTGCGGACACACACACTCACACACTAGATTACATAACAGTAGTACCGGTACAGTACTAGGATTGGATAAAAGTAGTCATGGGGACAGGACAATACAAGCTTAGCTCAAATCCTGTATACTACAAGTAGGCAGCTAGGTTAAGGGGAGGTATTTAGTGTGTTTCCTAGACTTCCATCAAGCTTGAAATTACACCCCCTTGAACCCCTTTCAAGATAAATTTGTACATTTTTCGGTAGAAAAATGTCCCGGCCGAAGGCCGATTCCTCTTAAATTGCAGGCTCGCTATCGCTCGCCAGGATAAAATTGACACCTGAATTGCACGAAAGGTCTTAATATGGGGTGAAAGTTCTTAAAATCGCTAAACTAATGGGGCGAACGTCTTAAAATCTCAAAAGCAATGGGGCTAAACATGAGGGAGGAAGGGGTCAAGAAAAAAATCCCTCAAGTGGAGATCCCCCCCTTAATACACAGGCACAGATCATCACCGTCATTATAACTACTACCACCACTGCCATTACTATTATAGTCTATTGTTTTCCAGCTGAGGGTAAATTGCCATGTTACTATCTTGGTTACTCAGCTATAAGGTATATTTTGTAGCGAAATATGCTGTTAATTACGAAAACTTGGCATTAATACGACACACAGCCATAGTAGTTTCATATATTTCCATTAAGTATCGAGAAATCAGCTAATAAGAGATTCAATTTATGATCAGCTGGAAAACAATAGAGTATAGCACCATAATCACCATCATCACTGGTGTGATGTGTACATAGGCACAACACTCGCATTCGACACAGACACGGTGATTACAATACTACGCCACCCGTAACAAGTATTAGCTAATTATCAGGGATAATATTAAAACAATAACGTAACATATATTACGATATGACCATTTTCCTTGATACTACTGTGTATGTACAGTATTGTATTTTGTATTATTATCTGTATTTGATTTCCTAGTGTTTAGTTTTATTTTAATTATGTTAACAAGTCGTGTTACTATGATTATTACTCTATTCACATGTTGCTTTGTATTGAGGCATGAGGAAGGGTTAAA
>CM064568.1:5687008-5691543 GCA_032716605.1 Paralithodes platypus
ATGTTTTCCTTGGACGAGGTGAAGTAAGTTTAGGACTTTTTACCATTAGATCATCACCCTTTAAAAAAAAACATGAAAACAAATATGTGTCCCATGTGTAGCCTACTCGTATATTTAGCATAGAGAAGGTGGAGCAATATACTGTAGTGGCTGTAAGGTCGTGGTGCAGAGAGCAACAACAACAACAAGAACAACAAGTAAACTAGAGCACCACCCCCTATACAATGAGTCATCATCATCATTGTTATTGTGTTGGTGTTCACTCAACTGGCACCACCACCACTACCACCACCACCACGGCCTTCCCGAGACACAACCTCTGGCCTTACGGGGAGGTTTGTTGTTTGTTCCCTAGACCTCCATCAACCTTATAATTACACCCCCTTGACCCACTTTCAAGATAAATTTGTACATTTTTCGATAGAAAAATGTCCAGGCCGATGGCCGGTTCCTCTTAATCTACTGTCTCGCTATCGGTCGCCAGGAACAAATCGTCTTAAAACTGACAAATGGGGCAACATTTCTTAAAATCGCCAAACTAATGGGGCTAAACATGTCTATAAGTTTAGTTGTGTTGTTTCTGTTCGGGCTCTGTCTCAAGTCGGCCACCCCCAGTTATGGGGTATGTGCCTGGAGTATATACATACATACCGGTATACATACATTGTTGTTGTTATTATTTTTATGATTATTATTATTTTTATTTTTATTCCTACTGAAGTATTAATAGTTAAAGAAAGCTTGCCGAGGTACTACAGCAATGGGATATACTGTAGAGCAAGGCCAATAGAATAAGAAGGGTGCTTGTTGGGATGAGGAAGAGCTGGACAAAATATTAAACAGAGGAGGGAGAATTGGGAAAAGTTGGCAGAGAGACACTAGAGCTGGGAGAGAGATATAGAGAGAGCGAGCGAAGGGGGAGAGAGAGAGAGAGAGGTAGTGGTGGGTATGTTGTGACAAATAAGACCCAGGTTGGTGCCAGCCAGACTGACCCCCAACAACCAGACTGTGAGAGAGAGAGAGAGAGAGAGAGAGAGAGAGAGAGAGAGAGAGAGAGGAGGTAGAGAGAGAGAGAGAGAGAAGAGAGAAGAGAGGAGAGAGTCTGAGATGAGAGAGAGAGAGAGAGAGAGAGAGAGAGAGAGAATAGAAGAGAGAGAGAGAGAGAGAGAGAGAGAGAGAGAGAGAGAGAGAGAGAGAGAGAGAGAGAGTATATTATAGAAGTCAAGCTGAAAACTGCGGCTTTTAGTGTTTGTATAGAACCATTTTTGCAGGTATCGACTTTATACTCCGAATAGTGATTATCGATTGGATAATATAAATGTAAATAGAGTTTCATTTGTCCCGTTGCGAGGGTAAGTAAGGTGTATTGGTTTAGGGAGAAAGGGAGGTGGTAGTGGCAGGGGACCCCAGGCTCAGCGTGAGTCACTTGGCACACCACCACAGTAACAATAACAACAACACCAAAACAACAACATCATACTGAGATCTGATCTTTACTTACTGTAACCATATTGAAGAGAGATGGAGTAGAGAGGAGAGAAGAGAGGTGAGAGGAGAGAGAGCAGAAAGAAGAAGAAAGGAGAGGAAAAGAGAGAGAAGGGAGAGAGGAGAAGGAGAGAGAGAGCAGGTCAACAAGCAGTTAGAAGACGTAAGGAAGTCCGAGAGAGGTCAATAATTGTATGAGTGGATTCAAGAAGGTCAGGGCAGGTCACTGAGCAGTTGACCTTCAAGATCCTTATCTTGGCAAATTACTTTATCCTCTCCCTCTCTGGCTGCATTTCATTTGGGTGAAATAAGTTCTACGTTCTCCACTCCCATCTTTTAATGACGGATTTGTTATGACAATAATTATTGTTTTAAAGATCGTTTTACGCTTTTTAAATACTCCTTATGGGTAGATGGTGAAACATTGTTTGATTTTCGTCAAGTGGCCTGTTTTTGGCTAACGTGATTAAAGGTATTAAGACTGATATGGAGCCGGTATAATTTTCGCATTAGTGAAGTGTCCAGTACGTCAAAATGGAGCTTAATTTGTCGCCCAAGTGAATTTTTGTGTCCGCCCAACGGAAATACTTATTCGCCCAAATGAAAAGCACCTCTCTCTCTCTCTCTCTCTCTCTCTCTCTCTCTCTCTCTCTCTCTCTCTCTGATAAAGCGATAATTATTTGTCGCCGTGTGAGTTCGATAACATGTTTGTTTGCAGGTAAAAGTGTCTAATTGTTGTCAGGAATACTTGAACAATTCCCAAATGAGGTGCTGAGAAGAAAGAAATGGAATAATCTGCGGAAAGGAATGGAAGTGTTTGAAGAGTTGACAGGAAATTGGAAAACTGAAGGAGAGAGGAAGAGGTGTTATGAATATTGAATGGTATTAAGGGGAGACTGGCTGTTTGTTTGGTCTATTAATTCATTTATTCATATATTATTTTAGTTTCCTCCCTAGACCTCCATCAAGCTTAGAAAAATACCCCCTAGACACCCCTTCATGATAAATTTGTAAATTTTTCGGTAGAAAACTGTTCCGGCCGAAGGCCGGTTCCTCTTTAAATTGCAGGCTCGCTATCGCTCGCCAGAAAATAATCGACACCTAAATGGCACGAATAGTCTTAAAATTGACAACGAAATGGGGCAAAAGGTGTTAACATCGCCAAACTAATGGGCCGAACGTCTTATTATCTCAAAACTAGGGGGTCCAGAAAAACGGTCTGCCTCCCCTTAATATTGAAGATGAGCAGTATTGAAGAAGTTGTCAAACGTTTAGGTAGCCTAAGCCGATTAGTGAGAAAGATACCTGTGCCTGTATAAGGGAGAGAAAGAAAGAGAGATGTTGGTTGGTTGGTTGGTGGGAACTGATCAATCGTATAGGGAAGTGGATTATAGAAAAACAGAAACTTACAGAAAATGGCTGAATGTGAGAGAGAGAGAGAGAGAGAGAGAGAGAGAGAGAGAGAGAGAGAGAGAGAGAGAGAGAGAGAGAGAGAGAGATCTGTCTAGACGTGACGACACACACACACACACCCCTGGCAGGTCAATCTTCTTGTGGAGATCACTGTACTCTTGACGGTCTTCTCTCTCTCTCTCTCTCTCTCTCTCTGTATGTATGTCTATATACCCGGTATATATATATATATATATATATATATATATATATATATATATATATATATATATATATATATATATATATATATATATACAATATATTTATAGTTAGTATATTTATAGTCAGTATATCTGTTGTAGCATTTTTCAGGTTTCCAATAATCCAGCTACCTGTATGTGTTTATTAATGTTCCCACCTGTCCTGTCTTACTCATCCGTATTTATGTCTTCTTATTCTTTCACCCGCTCCTTTCGTTCTCTCTTCCCTCTTCTTGATTGTTTATTTTTTATTTTTTTAATCTTAATTTTCTCAACCTCTTCGTTCTCCTAAGTCTTGTTCTTAGTATTGCACATAGGGGCATAGTGCACATTGGCAATGGTGATTCTGGGGATATCTGATTATGTGAGCTATGCTCTATAAGCTGTGTCAGTTCCACATATGTAGTTGTGGACCGTCAAAGAAAAATACCTCGGTTTAGTTGAATTACAACAAATTAATTCCGGAAAAGGATATATGGAAAAGAACGCTAAAACACACATCTGGGTTCGAACCAAAACCAGAGTATGGATCTGTAAGCAACCAATTAATAGTCTCTCTCTCTCTCTCTCTCTCCCTCTCCCCCTCTCCCCCTTCTTCCATCTACACCATATCCGCATTTCAGTTTCCTCTCTCTCCCCCTTTATCCCCCTCGTTATGGTCCTACCGTGTCTTCTATTATCTGCTCTCCTTTGTAATCCCATGTAATACCCTTGTCATCCTCTCTCACAGCCTTCTAGTCTTCTCATTATCTACCCTACGTACAGTTACCAAAACATAAAATCCAAACAAATGCTGTGAAGAAATGGAGATATTTAACCACCATGACAGTTTCATTGTATATTATTTATGAGCATATAATTTATATTCTACACACTTCAAATATCATTATCACAAAAGGGTAAACTTAATCTCACCTTCAAACGATACAGCATATACACTTGTGAGAACGTAACATCTATAACTCTTTCACAACATTTGTCTCTATTGGCTTAATATAAATTAATGTACTCCTGGACCACACTGATAAAACCTTCAATATAGCTCAAACAAATTGTTAAAAGGCTGTTTAATGTCTGTTAAGGTTAATTTTTCGCTTATATCTAGAGACATAACCAAAATTTAAATTCTGGCGGTAGAAAATGACTTTTGACCCTGACTGTACTTCGTGATGTACAGTAGCTACCCTCTTACAGTAGCATAACCCAGGATTTCTAAGGTAGATCGCATATTAATAAACACTTTCTTAAGTTACTATTACTGTAGATCTATGTACAACCCCTAACTATTACTAGGATTTTTTTTTATTATGTATTATATAGTGTACTATTGCCAACGTTAGAGGCAAAACACAACTGTATTTGAATATATATAATATATACTGTATGTTTTATATA
>CM064568.1:5691643-5861643 GCA_032716605.1 Paralithodes platypus
CCTTCGACCCATTTCTGTCAATTTTTAGACCTTTCGTGCCATTTAGGTGTCGATTTTATCCTGGCGAGCGATAGCGAGCCTGTAATTTAAGAGGAGCCGGGACATTTTTCTACCGAAAAATTTACAAATTGATCTTGAAAAGGGCTCAAAGGGGTGTAATCTTAAGCTTGATGGATATCTAGAGACCAAACTAAAAACCTCCCGTTAATGAGATGACACAAGGTTGGTTAATATCAGTGTTACCACATATGCAAGTGCCCCATCTATGTAGGATGCTAAAAAGGCCTCTGAGACAACATTAATGCCTGCATATGTGTTGTATTGTAGCTACCTGCAGACTCATTTATTCAGTCTAGGAAGGACCTCTACGTACACAATTATACAGAATTAAATCTCTGAACTCCGCCATGTTCTTTAGTTGAATAAAATCGTCTAGAAGTAGCAGAAAGAAACACATATTTGCGGCATTTGACTGAAAGGGTTAAATTGGAGTATTTAGTAGTCTCTAGTTCCCACATATCCAAATGCCCTATCTTCGTTGGTTAAAAAACCTTCCGAAGCAATACAAGTCTAACAGGAACTGTAGAGTTAGGTGTTAACTATAAACACGCCAGGAAAACCCGTCAGGGATTCTACGAAAAATCACTTCCACCTACTTAAAAATAATAAATATATAAATATATATATACTTGAGAGAGAGAGAGAGAGAGAGAGAGAGAAGGAGCGTGAGACGGGGAGAGAGGTGAGAGGACGAGAGAGAGAGAGAGAGAGAGAGAGGTGTGTGTGTGTGTGTGTGGGGTATAATTATTATACTAAGGCAATAAATCAATGCCGTGCATTCGCATCAATAAGCATTAATACAAAACACTAGTATTAACAATACCGTAATTATATAGCCTAATATTTGTTAGCAATATATTGATAATCATATAATGTATAACGATGATAGCAGTAATAACGGTAATAAGACTACCGGGAATATTTTGTATTATTATTATTATTATTTTTATTATTATTATTATTATTATTTTTATTATTAGTATTAGTATTAGTATTATTATTATTTTTATTATTATTATTATTATTATTATTATTATTATTATTTTTATTATTAGTATTATTAGTATATTGTAACCATCTATTCTATTCTACCGTATATATAATCAGGCCCAATCCCCACTTTCCCCATTTGTTTCCCCCGCTTTTCCTTGTTGTAACACTAACCACACATATATATAATAGTATCGATAACAGACCAACGTCAGTGTGTCGTCGTCACTACTGATAAGGTAAACAAACCCTTCCTTCACGTTCTTATCTCTCACGGTCATTGTAGTCTGTTCATTGTGACGAGTCTACAACAACCCAACTCTCACATTCCCATCACTTGAAAACGACTTTAGCAATCGAGCAGATATTCATGCATATATTATACATAAGACGGCACCGATACTTAAAATAAAAAAATACTTCTGAAACTGCACAAAATCGCCTAGATATCGCTAGAATTGCATTAAAGAGACGTTGCCGGTACAGAAGGGGTTAAAACTCTGACAAGAGGTACTGATATATTATTATATTACACAGAGTACCATAGTGTGATTAACATACATTAATAAACTATATATAGGGAAGTTAAGGGGAGATTTCCACTTGAGGGATTTTTTTCTGGACCCCTTTCTCCCTCATGTTTAGCCCCATTGCTTTTGAGATTTTAAGACGTTCGCCCTAGTAGTTTTGACATTTTAAGACATTTTGCCCCATTTCTGTCAATTTTATGACCTTTCGTGCCATTAAGGTGTCGTTTTTTCCTGGCGAGCGATAGCGAGCCTGTAATTTAAGAGCAACCGGCCTCCGGCCGGGAAATTTTTCTACCGAAAAATTTAATTTTAAGCTTGATGAAAACGTAGGGAACAAACTAAATACCTCCCCTTAAATTCGCCTTCCTGTGACTCTTCTCTGTCAGCATCTTCCGATATTTCAACCAAACTAAAGACTGTCTTGGTGTTCATACTAAAGACTGTCTTGGTGTTCATACTAAAGACTGTCTTGGTGTTCATACTAAAGACTGTCTTGGTGTTCATACTAAAGACTGTCTTGGTGTTTCTACTAAAGGACTGTCTTGGTTGTTCATATCTAAAGACTGTCCCCTTGGTGTTCATACAAAGCTGTCTTGGTGTTCAACTAAAGACTGTCGCTTGGTGTTCAAACTAAAGACTGTCTTGGTGTTCAAACTAAAGACTGTCTTGGTGTTCATACTAAAGACTGTCTTGGTGTTCATACTAAAGACTGTCTTGGTGTTCAAACTAAAGACTGTCTTGGTGTTCAAACTAAAGACTGTCTTGGTGTTCATACTAAAGGCTGTCTTGGTGTTCATAACATATTCTGGTTGAGTGCTGCAATCAAGCGACAGTCCTCAGATACCAGCTATTTTTATACCTACTTCAACTCCCAACTCTCCAGATCTGACCTTTCATCTTCCACTCTATCTAAACTCTTACTCTAATCTCTCTCTCTCTCTCTCTCTCTCTCTCTCAGCGCCCAGCCATCGAAACGCTCTCCCACTGTGGGTAAAAAAACTCACTCACTCCCAGTTGTATTCACTTCCGGATATCCAATGTCAGCTCCATCCTTGTTAAACTATATATATATATATATATATATATATATATATATATATATATATATATATATATATATATTCACGCCCCTAACACTCATTTATTTGTATCCTTTCTGTCAGCAGCTCCCCTCATGATTACTGTAATTATCATCTACGTCTCACACCGACCCCCACTCCAATCTTATCTCTTATCTACCACTCTACTCTTATCTACCATTCTACTCTTTCATTCACTATCTCTCAGACTATCACTTCTTTCTTCGCTTTATCAGTTTTCCAATACGTGATATAACTCTCTCACTCCTGACCACCTCGCCGGGATCGTAAGGTTTGTGTGGTCAGTGTATCTATGTAAATATATGTTAACAATCTCTCTCTCTCTCTCTTTTTCAGGCGACGTCCTTGACCAATCCATCTTGACCCCCTTAGTGACCCCGCCCTAACCTACTTGACCCCCCACACAAACACACACACACACACACAGTCAAGTCTACGGATCAAAACACTTAAACCCTCTGAAGACTCTACATCAAAGGCCTTTCATATCACACTCAACAAGCTTCGTTCACAAACAATATACAAGAGATAATAATACCGATAAACATGAAACACAACGAAACACAGATAACACGCAAAAAATCAATCAAATTCAATAAAGGTAGACACATTACCTATATCAAACTAAATAAATAACATGCTTAAGGGGAGATTTCCACTTGAAGGACTTTTTTCTTGACCCCTTTCTCCCTCATGGTTAGCCCCATTGCTTTTGAGATTTTAAGACGTTTGCCCCATTAGTTTGGTGATTTTAAGAATTTCCGCCCCATTCTGTCAATTTTAAGACATTTCGTGCCATTTAGGTGTCGATTTTATCCTGGCGAGCGATAGCGAGCCTGTAATTTAAGAGTAATCGGCCTTCGGCCGGGACATTTTTCTACCGAAAAATGTACAAATTTATCTTGAAAGGTGGTCAAGGGGGTGAAATTATAAGATTGATGGAGGAGTAGGAAACAAACTAGAAACCTCCCCTTAAAGGTGGTCAAGGGGGTGAAATTATAAGATAGCTGGAGGAGTAGGAAACAAATTAGAAACCTCCCCTTAAGGTAAATGATCGTATTTGTATGTTATTGTAGACACATAACCTATATCTATCTACCTATAAACTGATACTTCAAAACACATCAATCATCAATAATATCCATTGCCATGTTCTGTAACTCTGCAACTACACAGTCAATTTTCGGTGTGAGCGTCCTGGGTTCGAATCCCCGGACTGCCACATATGTTTGTTAATTGCATTAATCGAGTTTAGGAGTAAAGTTGGTTGGTGGAGAGAACATAATAATAAAACGACACTGAAAGGGTAATTGTTAAATCATTGCCTTGTATACTTTTTTAATGATTTAAAACATCATTGAACGGGTGACTGCTATAGCATTGTCTGTTGTGTATAAATATCAATAATTCAGCTGGAGAGGGAGGTCAGAATGTGGCGTACTGGGAGTGAACCGAGTATAGAATGGGATGACGTAGCCATTCACAACCTTTGCAGAGTACGATATCGACGCACACCTGTTGCTAGGCAACAACAGTCCAGTCTGGCCACCCACACCTTACTGGCATTTAAACTCCGATCCACTCATGACCTTCCTCGGTTTGAAAAATACATGAACAAATAGAGATGCACAGGTGGCATTCCAACACACACAACGCACTCACACACACAGGGAAATTAGGGTTTATAGTTCAAATTGTATCTTTCGAAGTAATAAAGTGGCCACAACAATGCTATTTCAAGGTCATTTGGTTGTGTTCCTTCTCATATCCATTCAAGTCTTCCAACAAAATTGCACCGGTTTGACACACACACACTCTGTCTGCCTTCGTGTCATCCCATACAGATTGCCGTGAAGATAATGTGGTACCGTAATAGGAGAAACAATAATGGTGATGGTGCGGAGGATAGGTGATAATGTGATTCCCGTAAACAGGGTGTGACGGTTTCCAAGCAAGTTAAGTAATAGTCTGAATAATCTTAACTATTGCAGTACGGTAACCATATACGATTATGTTTGTCTTCTACTATAGCCTACCTATATTATTGTACCTACCGCGGGGCTTATGCCAATTAAACGGAATTTCATATCACCCGCCATCGTTTTTTTCTTAAGGGGGAAGGGTTTTTTTCTGGCCTCCCTTCTACCTCAAGGGGTTTGGTGGTGGGTTTTTCTGGTTCCCCTTCTACCTCATGTTAAGCCCCATTAGTTTTCAGATTTTATAACGTTCGGTTCATTAGTTAGGCGATTCTAAGACCTTTCACCCAATTTGTTGTCAATATAACACCTTTCGTGCCATTTAGGTGTAATTTCTTTCCTGGCTGCAATTGGCCAGGACATTTTTCTACCGAAAACATTACAAATTTATCTTGAAGGGGGGTCATGTGGGAATTTATCTAAGCTTGATGGAGGTCTAGGTAGCAAACTAAAATCCTGCCCTTAAAGTTCCCTAACCTTTCCAATCACTTACAGTTTCCTGAATCAACCCCACCGTAGCTATAGTTTACGTTTCCTCCCTCCCTCCCTCCTTCGTGCCACCCCCATTGTGATTGTTGGGAAGATAGTGACGCAATGGGGGGGGGGGGAGATAAGGCTCACAGTGATTCTCCTAAAATGGTGTGATGGTGGTGATGATGATTGGTTATGATAGGGGTGATGATTGGTAATGATGGGGGTGATGATTGTACAAATATTGTGGCTCACAGTGATTCTCCTAAAATGGTGTGATGGTGGTGATGATGATTGGTTATGATAGGGGTGATGATTGGTAATGATGGGGATGATGGTACAAATATTGTGGTGGAGCAGATGGTAAATAAACTGGTGAAATGAGATGGTGTAAGATAGATAGCCTAAGCAACGTTGAGATTGCAATCAAAATACAGATGCAATTCCGGTTGGCGAAATAAGGGTAATCATGACATTTTCGATAGTCCATTCATTATAGATGGGCCTCCATAAATTGTAACCTCTGCAATTCAAAAAGGGCTAGAGCAGATGGGCTGTAACTTTCCACACCTATTCCCTGGCTGACTCTTCCTAAATGGTAAAAATAGTATCTCGATTACTCTATTCGTTTTAGTTTAGTTTAGGTTAGTGGTCAAGACGATTCCTATCTATAATGAATGGACCATAGTGCCAGTAATCTTGTGATTCTAGTTAAATTGGTGATCCAGAAGGTGAAATGATAGGTGTAAATATTAATTAGATAATGTAATGATGGAATTGAACTATGGCTAATTGATGAAATACTGAAGTAACCATAGTATCTACACTGTTTCATTTCATCTGACAGTAAATTGAATCCCTTAGCAGCTAATGTATCGATACCGTACTTAATGGGAAAACTATGAAACCACTATGTCTCTGCATCATACTAAACCACTATGTCTCTGCATCATACTAAACCACTATGTCTCTGCATCATACTAAACCACTATGTCTCTGCATCATACTAAACCACTATGTCTCTGCATCATACTAAACCACTATGTCTCTGCATCATACTAAACCACTATGTCTCTGCATCATACTAAACCACTATGTCTCTGCATCATACTAAGACCAAGTTTATATAATTAACACCACATTTCACTACAAAATCTTCAAAATAACTGAGACATCTTGATGGAAACGTTGCAATTTACCGTCAGTTGAAAACAAAACAGGATATAGGACTATAAACTATGATTCCAGCCAAAATAGCATTCCCAAAGATTATCCGACAGTGATGATTGTGAGAAAAAACCTCAACTCTTCTAGAATGCGAGGACGTTATATTTAATGTAATGTTGCTACCATAACACGATTGTATTCAGTTTAGGAAGGAAGTATAGGAGACTGAGGAATTATTATTATTATTATTATTATTATTATTATTATTATTATTATTATTATTTGTTAGAGGTGATGGGGCGTGGCAAACTATAAGCTAACTTTATAGAACATCAAATTGTCCCCTTTAATTTCTAAAAGCCCTTCAAAAACGGCAAATTCGTCTAATGTTATCCATAATAAAATAAGTCATTGTATACTGAAGGGATTAATTGTGTATTTTGAAGACGGTGACCGTACTAAGGAGTGAAGGAGAGACGTGGTATAGGGCAGAGTAAGCGTTGGCGTAAATAATTCAATGTCACCTTTAAGCTTCAAAACAACCTACCGTACCCTACGATGTCAAATGGGAAATGATAGACAAGGCAAGACAATCATTCCAACACAAGCCGTAGACCACACCATCAATTTGGAAATGCCAGGGTGAATCCGAAATCCGAGCATAGCCTTACACACCTAGGCCTAAACATTAACAAAAAATGAATGTCAAAGGAGTAATTTCGGAACAAATGTCAATATACATTCATAAAATGTTTTCGTATTGCTATCACAAGGGCATTTGTGTAAAATTAGAAACGGTTAACGTAAAAACAAAATAATTCGCCACATCAGCAATTACAACATTTTCACTCCCACTCTCAAAACGTGGAAGGTGAGAAGCAAGAAATGTAGTTAGGAGGGTGATTTAGTACAACAATCGCAGTGAGAGTGAGAGAGAGAGAGAGAGAGAGAGAGAGAGAGAGAGAGAGAGAGAGAGAGAGAGAGAGAGAGAGAGAGAGAGAGAGAGAGAGAGGAAATTGCAGTACTAAACAGGAGGGTGATTTAGTACTGCAATTCTCTCTCTCTCTCTCTCTCTCTCTTTTAAGGCCGTGGATGAGTGGATGAAGCCTTGAGGGAGAAGACTATACGGCAGGTGCAGGGGAGGAGGAGGAGGAGATAAGTGGCTTCGGTGGTCAAGTGGAAGATGTCAAGTAAGGAGTTTGGAGAGTAGGCAAAACTTAGTCTACTTTTATCTTTCTTAACTCTCTCTCTCTCTCTCTCTCTCTCACACACACACTTAGTGGGTGATGGTGTGAGAGAGCAAGGAATGAATATAAAGAACACGTATGGAGTGTCTAGACGTTCTACCACAGGGAGAGAGAATATGGAGGCCTGCCGATGGAGGAATATGAAGCAGGGGCACTACAAGAGTTGGTGGGGCACGTGTGAGGGGTCAACATACGAGGTCAAGGAGGGGGTGGGTGTGGAGGAAGAGAAGTGGGAGTGGGGATTCTGGGGAAGTACCGTATAATATAGTAGAAGTGAGTAAGAATAATACAGTGGAGAAGATAAAAGTGGGAGTAGGGAAGAAGAATAAAAGGGGAGTAGGGAAGAAGAATAAAAGGGGAGTAGGGAAGAAGAATAAAGTGGAGAAGATAACGGTGGGAGTAGGGAAGAAGAATAAAGTGGAGAAGATAACGGTGGGAGTAGGGAAGAATAATAAAGTGGAGAAGATAACGGTGGGAGTAGGGAAGAAGAATAAAGTGGAGAAGATAACGGTGGGAGTAGGGAAGAAGAATAAAAGGGGAGTAGGAAAGAAGAATAAAGTGGAGAAGATAACGGTGGGAGTAGGGAAGAAGAATAAAAGGGGAGTAGGGAAGAAGAATAAAGTGGAGAAGATAACGGTGGGAGTAGGAAAGAATAATAAAGTGGAGAAGATAACGGTGGGAGTAGGGAAGAAGAATAAAAGGGGAGTAGGGAAGAAGAATAAAGTGGAGAAGATAACGGTGGGAGTAGGGAAGAAGAATAAAAGGGGAGTAGGGAAGAATAATAAAGTAGGAGTGAGTAAGAAGAATACAGTGGAAAAGAGAAGGAATGTAGATGTAGACGAGTGAGAAGCCACCAGATAAACCAATAATGTGATGATGATACCGGTGGGAGTAGGGAGAATAATAAATCGTAGGATGTGAGTAAGAAGAATACAGTGGAAAAGAGAAGGAATGTAGATGTAGACGAGTGAGAAGCCACCAGATAAACCAATAATGTGATGATGATACTATTGATGACCACGACCACGATGATAATGAAGTAGCATTTCAAGAGTTGGTTGGGGCACGTGTGAGGGGTCAACATGAGAGGTCAAGTAGGAAGGAGGAGGAGGAAGAGGGGGGGGGGGGGGGAGGAAGCCCATATGAAAACAGAAGATAAAACGAAAGGCGATAAATGAGAAGGGGAAAAGTTATGAACAAACTATTATGAAGAGGGCAGGTCAAACAAGGGTACGTATACAATCATCAAAATATCACAGGATCTCTATCTTGCATCAATTTCCTTGTAACTACACTTTTTCGGTACATAAGTATAAATATATATTACATACAAAAATGCTGAAAAATGCAATAAAGACACAATTAATAAAACGGTAATAATAAACAACATTAATTAGCAATAACACGTATTATCGATATTATCGGTCACTGTAATACCGTACTATATTAATAAATTAATAATTAAATACTGAATTTCGGGTAATCATAAATCATATATACAGTATATATATTGTATATATATATTATAATAGTTCACCGGTATATGTTACTCTTTACTATTACCGGTACTTCCCGACTCTTTCGTCTATCCTCCATCATTTAACAGCTGCAAGAGTCTGTCTGTGTCTCAGACTTAATACAAAGTCCGTTCATATAATGCTATTCATTTATCTCCAGCGTCAATATTTACGCTGTACTTTAGCATCTATTTTTAAAGAGTCCTATTAGTCCACTACAGGGCCGGTCTATTTTTAAAGAGTCCTATTAGTCCACTACAGGGCCGGTCTATTTTTAAAGTCCTATTAGTCCACTACAGGGCCGGTCTATTTTTAAAGAGTCCTATTAGTCCACTACAGGGCCGGTCTATTTTTAAAGAGTCCTATTAGTCCACTACAGGGCCGGTCTATTTTTAAAGAGTCCTATTAGTCCACTACAGGGCCGGTCTATTTTTAAAGAGTCCTATTAGTCCACTACAGGGCCGGTCTATTTTTAAAGAGTCCTATTAGTCCACTACAGGGCCGGTCTATTTTTAAAGAGTCCTATTAGTCCACTACAGGGCCGGTCTATTTTTAAAGAGTCCTATTAGTCCACTACAGGGCCGGTCTATTTTCGCAGAATAATAATTGCGAATTATGAAAAGAATTATAAGGTACCGGTACTGTACCATTTTTGTTTCCCCTTTCAATCATGATTTATAAAGTCCTGCTTTAACCTCTTTGACTGTTGGTAATCCTGGTCCCCTCACTCTTTATCCTATCAGCACCTGTCCTTTTATTATAACATTTCCCTTTGATAAATTCAAGTACGGTATGGTATTATACATCCCTATTTAGCCTACTTAACTTCTTACATGCCGTATCATGTTCTATATTAATACTATTAATAATATTAAACCCTGTCACATCATTTTGATAAATTCAGTTTGTTGGGGAACTCGCATGGGGCTTCTCTAGGAAGATGGGGTAACACCGTAACACACAACTTTACCGTTAACTACAACCCTTTTAGTTATAAGCTGGTAACCAAATCGTTTTTACTTATGTATATCTCTTCTTAAAGTTTTGGCCATCCTATATTTCATATTTTTACACCAACCAATTTCACTTTTAAAATCAATTAATGAAATCAACAAATAGGACTCAAACCTAGGAAATTTAAACCGAAATTCCGCGCATTTATGCATTATGCTATCAACGTACTCCCAGCCTATTTCTAAAATCTATACACCAGTAGCCTATATAAACTAAAAGACAGTCCTCCTTTTCTCCAGTCCTTCCTCTCCTGTTAATCCCCATTAGCTGTCCATCACTCCACAACTTTGCCCTTAACCTTCCGCCGGTCTCATTACAGGATCTCCTTTCTGTTTGGCCTGCTGCAGTTCCTTCCTTCTGTATGCGACCAGATTTTTTTTTTTTTTTTTTTTTTTTTTAGTAGAGTCCCAGCTTAATTGGGTCGGGGTCGGGGTCTCTCTCTCTCTCTCTCTCTCTCTCTCTCTCTCTCTCTCTCTCTCTCTCTCTCTCTCTCTCTCTCTCTCTCTCACACAGCACAAATCTATACTTTGTTTTCTTTCTATCATATTCTTTTATCAATTTATTATCTGCATATTCCCTCTTCCATATACGAGTACTGTACATCATACTGTATTTTGTTTTAGTAAATATTGCTCTCTCTCTCTCTCTCCACTATAATAGAGGTTTGGGTTGTTTGTTCCCTTCAAAGAGACTTCCTTTCTTCTCAGTTAACGTTTTCCTTCCCTGCCCCTACTCGCTCTCGGCGTGTGTGTGTGTGTGTGTGTGTGTGTGTGTGTGTGTGTGTGTGTGTGTGTGTGTGTGTGTGTGTGTGTATGTATGTGTGTGTGTGTGTGTGTGTGTGTGTGTGTGTGTGTGTGTAATAACACTATCAACATCATTATATCTTCGCTGTCACATGTAGCCTATTCACGATTAATACAATACCACACTATCTCCATTACATCAAATTTATCGTTCGTCAGCACTGTCATGACAATCACCTTTTTCAGTTCCCATCACCACCTTATCACATTGACATCCTAGTGGAAATTGTGTGTGTATGTGTATGTGTGTGTGTGTGTATATATATATATATATATATATATATATATATATATATATATATATATATATATATATATATATATATATATATATATATATATAAAATCTTTCTTATATATTCGTTTATACATTGGCTATAATCCACACATAATTTGTTCTCGTCACACCATATAATTTATAACTGTCAACATTACTCACATTTAGAAGGATTTACACTTTACAGTTTACAAGGGCGCTTTCACCCGCAACTTTTTCCGGATACCTTTCTGAGGCTATTTTGCATTGGTATCGGGAACAGGTCTGACGATAGGCCTACATTAGTATAGATGACACACAACTTTTACAAATGACATAATACATAGAAACCACCACATCAGAGTTGTGGGAAACCTACCTTTAGTACTCTATAACGTACTGTAAAGGTGTTCACATAAATAACTACCTTTATAAGTACGGTATCCACTACGTGATTGTGTGTATGGAAGTCAAATTAATGTGATTAACTTAATTCAATCATTATGGTTTTACATAAGAACATAAGAAATGGGAGTCTGCAGAAAGCCGATTGGCCTAAGCAAGGCAGATCCCTGTCCCACACAACCCCAGTTCAATTACAAAGCCCAATTATAGGCTCAACACTCTAATACCCTGAGGATCATCTTACCAAAACGGTTAGAGATTATGGTTTTGGTACCATACATAAAATAGCTGAATGGACACAAACTCATATAGGCCACTGTACACTGTATTACCAAGTTATGAGCATATTATTAATTAATACAGTTGTTAAACACAATATTGTCTATAAATTACTATAAGGACAGCTTAATTAGCCTATTATAATTATAATGACGGTCATGTAAATTTGTGACCATTGACATTACATCATTAGGTTGTCAATGGCGTCCTGTTACCGTACGGTACCACATAAACTAGAGGACCTTTCTAACACAGGATCCGTTAACATAAACTTAAACAATACAATCACGTCTATCGATTCATTAATTATCCAAAGGTGAACCCATCCGACGAAGGACAGAGGTAAAAGGTATATCATGTAGCCCGCCACGAAATTGGAAACTCCCATTTAATCATAAGGCCCATTTCATCACCTTTCTGATAAGTTATACATTATCAAAAGCAAGCAAGTGAGAAAGTGTATTTTTGTTTCATTATCTGATCAGGGTGTTAATGCGAGACAGTATAATTTTGGCAATTTTATCACTTATATACACAAAAAATAAATAAAAAAGGAAAAACAAAATAAAATTTTGTATATATTTTAATCGTATGTATGTATATACTTAAGCACATACCCAATTGCTGGGGGTGGCCGAATTGAGACAGAGCCCGAACAGAAACATATAAAGTTCCAATTCTTAAGGTTCTAGACCAATTTCGCGTTCCCTCTCCCCTTTCTCTGTCTCATCTAGTAGGTGAATTGTACAAGGGGAAGAGGTTAAAGGACTGGTTTTGGATAGTCTCTCGCACACCACCCTGCATTATCACTTATAAATTAACAAATAAATAAATAAATAAATAAATATATAACAAAAAAGTCAACCCACGTGTGTGTGTGTGTGTGTGTGTGTGTGTGTGTGTGTGTGTGTGTGTGTGTGTGTGTGTGTGGTGGGGTGGGGGGGGGCGGGCATTAGATGTTAGCTCTAAACAAAACAAAAATCCCTCTTTGGGTAAGTTACTGGCCACATTTCATACAAAAATAATATATTAGTTTTGATAAATCTTGCTTACAGAGAGATAAGCAAATCTGCTCAACGGAAATCACACAATATCCGAAACTACAACCATAAAACCACAACAAATCACACAATATCCGAAACTACAACCATAAAACCACAACAAATCACACAATATCCGAAACTACAACCATAAAACCACAACAAATCACACAATATCCGAAACTACAACCATAAAACCTCAACAAACTACTAAAGGTAGCTCCAACGAACTTGACAACAATCTCGATCCATGACCTACCTCTTCGTAACTCAAAAGGACGTTGAGCAAACTGACTGTAAATATCCACACCTATTTCCTGGTGGACTCTTCCCAAATTATATAAATGTCAGCCGGATTGCTTTCATTCATATTGATTTATAAGAAGTTAAGGGGCCCAGATTATTGTCAAGTTCGTTGGCGCTACCTATACCAATATCAACTACTTTACTACCAAATTATAAATACCATAACCCCCTCAATAAGCTACCAACATCAGCTACAACTACCACCATCACCTACCACAACCCAAACCACTACCTTCCACCATCACCTACCACAACAACAATTACCGCAACCACCACCTTCCACAACTGCCATCACCTACCGTCCTACCCCAACCAACTCATCCACTATTACCACCACCAGCCACCACAACCTTCCCCAAGTGCCACCATCACCTACCACAACCCAAACTACCACCTGCCACAACCACCAGCTACCACAACCCCCACCACCACCTTCCCCATGTTCCACCATCACCTACCCCAACTTCCCAGGTAGTGGAGGCGCCTGACACAGTGTGAGGGAAGTGACAA
Source organism: Paralithodes platypus (assembly GCA_032716605.1). Lineage (NCBI taxonomy): Eukaryota > Metazoa > Arthropoda > Malacostraca > Decapoda > Lithodidae > Paralithodes > Paralithodes platypus. The sequence goes on from CM064568.1 coordinate 5,705,315, forward strand.
GTTCACCTCAAGTCACCGACCCGATGGTGTACCTCCTCCTCCGACTACCACCTTCCTACCTTCCACACCTTTCTCTCTCATTCTCCTCCTCCTCCTTTCTCTCTCTTTTTCCTCCTCCTCCTTTCTCATTCTTATCCTCCTCCTCTTCCTTTCTCTTTTTCCTTCTTTCTCATTCTCCTCCTCCTCTCTTTCTCTTTTTCCTCCTTTCTCTCTTGTTTCCCTCTTCCTCCTTTCTCTCTTTTTCCTCTTCCTCCTCCTTTCTCTTTTGTTTTCCTCGTCCTCCTTTCTCTCTCTTTTTCCTCCTCCTCCTTTCTCTCCCTTCTTCCTCCTCCTCCTCCTTTCTCTCTCTCTTTGTCCTCCTCCCTTCTCATTCTTATCCTTCTCCTCCTATATAATTATATTCTACATACATATATATACTGCAGACCACAAAACAAGCACTACCCCCTTAACGTCAGCAACTGTATCAAACAGCACCAATAAACATGTTGCAATAAGTCGAGTTCTATTGGCTAGTCTTGGTGTTGAGAAATATATAAACGAATAAGAGCCGCATTTAAGGTATTTCCGGCATGACAAAATACACTCCCACACTCTCGCATCACCACTATATATAGTCCGTTCATTCTAGGTTGGCCAGAAATCGCAACCTCTGACCTCTGTAACTCAAAAAGGGCTAGAGCAAATGAGCTGCCAATTTCCACACCTATTCCCTGGCTTTGTTTATCTACCAATCCATAATTATATAGGAAAACCCAAGATAAAATCATGCTTAAAGTGTCAACACCTTTATTACGATTACCATACGTCGTTATCTTTATTCTGGATAATATTAGACTAGGCCTATAATTATTCCAACTTTTAAAATATACCTTTCAACTCCAAAATGTTCTTATTAAACTCATAAAATCGCCCAATGTTAGCCAGAATATTATAAAGAGGCATGACTGTATTGAAGGGGTTAAATTATAAGAAAAGGACTAACAATACAAAGAAATCGGTGAACCAAATGAGATCCGTGGCTTCCGAGAAGGCTGCCTAGGTAGGTAGTAATCCACAAAGGTGACGGTCAGATCGCTACCTGGTCACATCACTCAACCCCACACATACAAAATAAGGGTTACGATAGGTAGCTTGTTATAAGGTACGTAACCGGTAGTTACCCTATATTTTCCTCACTACACGTAGGCGAGTATTAGTCAATAATAAAAGTGAATATATTAAAATAAGCCATACCAAGCAATGGTATAATTACTTTTGTTGTCTATGTGAGTGAGGGAGACAAAAGGCAGAACTGCCAGTAGCGAGTGCCTCCCCCATAGTTGAAAGAGTGACACGCTCGAGCCAAAATTGCAATTCAATGTCGTTGTTTTTATAATTAATAGCAGAAATGCCATTATAAACCTCTTATCACATTTCAATACTCAAGTTAGAATCAAACACAATTTTCTACTGATGCGAGATGAACAGAGTATAAGTGTTACAATGGTATCTATGTTTGGGGAGCGACATGGCCAGGTAGCGAATTGTCACACATCCATCCCGCGAGGAGATTCTTTAACCTGTGTCCAGAAACTCCACTTCCTCTGCCCAGCTGACCAATCACAAACGGGCATCTTGGTCCTGGAGCTTTCTCATTGGCTGTATGGCTCAGATGGGGGAGATAACTCGGAGGGAACGAACACATTTTCCGACATATTTTCACAGCAACTCTAGCTTGGAACCATCTGAATTCAACCTTTGTGATATTTCAGCCGACTATAAAAAAAATATCGCCACTAAATTTGACAAGACCAACGAAAAAGATCCCCCAAATGATGTCAAATATGAATATGCCGATCAAAGGTGGGCGGAAAAAATCGCTGGTGTGATGAGAAAAGAAACGAACACTAGCGGAACGTTTCAAACAAATTCCTACCCACGTTAGGACTGGACTACATTAGAGGAACAAGTAGCTAGTTGCCATTTTACTTTAGACACTTAACCCTTTGAATACCAGCGACGTGGGCTATATTCTATGGTAGCTATGTTTTGACGATATTATGCAGCTTAGGAAGGATCTGTGGTAGTTAAAAGGGTTGGTTGAGATATATTGAAGCCTTATTATTACTAGAGGTCCTCCCAAAACTGAATAAAATCGTCTAGTAGTTGCCAGAATATGATAAAAAGGACGTCCCTGGTACTGAACGGGTTAAGGGGAGACGGACCGGTTTTTTTCTATTTTAATGTATTCCTTTATTTCTTAGTGTTCTCCTAGACCTCCATCAAGCTTAGAAAAACACCCCCTATACCCCCTTTCAAGATAAATTTGTACATTTTTCGGTAGAAAAATTCCCCGGCCAAAATTATCGTTATCGCTCGCCAGGAAATAATCGACACCTAAATGGCACAAAAGGTCTTAAAATTGACAACGAAATGGGGCGAAATGTGTTAAAATCGCCAAACTAATGGGCCGAACGTCTCAAAACAAAACACGAGGAAGAAAGGGGACCAGATAAACGACCCATCTTCCCTTAACCTCAACAGTCCATCAGCCTCACCTTAACGTGAACCTATTATCACATATATGCTTTCATTAATTTCATTGGAGGTGTTTGGTGAAATTAATAAAAAATAGAATATATAGGCCTATATGGAATCTAATAAACAAATCTAAAGTTGTCATTGCATTAAAATCACAACTTGACACCCCCCAAAAAAAATCACAACTTGACACCCCCCAAAAAATAAAAATAAAATAAATAAAAAATAATAATCAACATAAAAGTAAAAGTGGGGATTGGGCCTGAGTATATGGATGGATTTCATGTCCCAAGTAATATTATGATAGTCGAGCTAAGCTGGATATGACAAATTTAAAGATGGGTGGCGACTCCTAGAGCTATGAATACAATGCCGCCATCTCTTACATTATGCTAGTCGTCTACATAAAACGATTGTCTTCACATTACAAAGGATCTCTAGGAATCACAGGGATGAAAACTATCCCAAACTTCTGGCTCTCACAGGACTAGTAGCCAAGTCATGAATCCAGGACACATGATGTAGAGATCTGGTTGTATTTATGCCATGTAACCGTAATACGGATAATCAGCCATACCCACTTCGGTACTATAAAAGGGTAAACTCATAAATTCCCTTTCAAGCCATATAATACGAACTTGAGAACACAAAAATCAGCTACTCACTAACAACATTTGTCCCGGGTCCATGTTTTGGCAACTGTACTTCTCAAGCTGAATAAAATCGTCTAATGATCGCCAGAATGAAATGAGAGATCAAATATATATCAATGTGCCCGTTAAAGGAATTTGGTTCGACAACTCCCCAGCAGGTGCAGCAGTAACCAATCAAAACACGGCTATGCACCTAACGTACTTTATGATTGGCTACCTGAGCCGCCCGCAGGACATAATCGGCCAGCTCTCGCGCAAGGGTGGGCAGTGACGTTCGTATCCCTGCACACCACGTATTCCTAAACGAATATGGGAAGGGTGTTGCTTATCGAACACTTTGCCATTCGTGTATTTAGGAAACATAGACGAATATTTAAGAAGTAGTTATTTTCTCGGCAATCTTCGCTCTAACACATTTTTTTCCTGGCAGCAAAGTTTCGAGATTAGGACTATTTGACATCAATATTGGCGGCTACAATGAAGGCACCATATTTTAGCTGGTTGTCTTCTTAAAAAAAATAAAAATAAAAAGCTTCCAGGCCATAGAGTTACCGAAACAAATTGCCGCGAAAAGCCTAACTTCAAATTAGCCCTTTCAGCACATGATGGCATAATAATAACACTATTTTGGCTAATGGTAGACGACTTTACTTACTCAAAAGAGTATTTCTGGAGCTTTTTTTATATCCACTGGTCATTCTTAAAGTGCATAAAATCGTGGAATAATAAACAGAACGAACACAAAAACTGACGTCACGGTACTGAAGAGGTGAAGTCGTAACCAGAGTCGACGGTGAGGGATTCGGACGCCCGAGTGGATTCTTGCCAGGCCAAAGAATGTGGGTATAGCGCTAGAGGGCGTTTTCTGAGGAGCTAGTGGTGCTGGTTGGTCTCTGTCTCTCTCAGTTCTCTCTCTCTCTACTACTGTACCATCATCATCCCTATAGAACAGCAATACACCAGAGAACACCCAACACCATCACCACCCACAGAGGACAACACTAGTATTTTACTACTATTACATCAGATGACACCACTTCCACCATTACTCTGCCACCACCACACATGATACACTAACAATACCTCACACCCATACCCTAGAATAGCACCATCGCCAACATCTAAGTCTCAGAAAGTAGGAAAAGGTCAACCCATATAACCTTCACAGATGAGGCAGAAGTGAAGAATAACCACCAATAGCTCACCACTGCACGCAATGACGACCAGCACTCACCAACACCACAGCATATGAGAAACAAACATAACCAATATTTCACCAGCATACCCATGAACATCCAAGCATCACTATCACCATCGTTCACCAATTATAACTGGGAAACAAATAGCAAACGTCACAACTATATCACCACCACACTCAAGATCATCACACAGGCACCACTCTATCACCACAAAGAACACCAATAATAACACAGAAACGAATGTAACTAACATATCACCACCACTAAAGATCATCACACAGGCACCACTCCATCACCACAACAAAATCCAACAATAACACAGAAACGAACGTCGCCAAAATATTACCACCACACCTTGACAATATTATATTTCAACTCAACCAGTAGATTCCAACCAGTGCCAAATCAATCAAGGCCAACGAAGTCTTATATACCCTAATTTACGTAACAACGCTGCCTACCGTATCCTAACATATTGACAAACAAACCACGCAGTTCAAATAGTAGTTAACCATTATACACTCATAAGCTATTTCGTGTCTTCATTTATTGTCTTAATTCAACTCATTTTCTACATGTTATGCTTTACTTGTTTCTGTCTTAATTATATTTACTGCTTTTAATAGGACTCGATTTTTTTTTTTTTTTTAGCTATTGGAGTCGTATCCAATCTCAATATATTAGGCATAACGAATCTAACTTCAACTCCCTATTTCATGCAGAACACATCGGTCGGTAGGTGTCTGTTCGCCTCGTCCCAAAAAACAAAACAAAATAAATATAAAATAAACTACAATACAAACTCCAGGAAACGGTGAATGGCGTTTGTGATACCATAGCAATTTACGGGGAAAGGCTGACAGACTAGTTTTTACGGGGTACAGATCAATCATGGACCCTCTCTTCCCAAATCCTTACCTCGCCCGATACACTCCTTTCACAGTCGTATTTCCAAACAGGTGGCAAGGTGTTACAATACTAAACTGAACTATACTGTTTCTTTTCAACTACGGTACATTGCAAAGTTCCCATCAACATGTCTCAGTTATTTTGAAGATTATGTAGTAAAATATGGCTAATTATATAAACGGGTAGTTCTGCCTTTTGTCTCCCTCACTCACATAGAACCAACAAATGCAGGGTGTTACACGAGACTATTCGAAACAAACTACCGGCACCGGCTTTTAGTCAACAAACTACCGGCACCGGCTTTTAGTCAACAAACTACCGGCACCGGCTTTTAGTCAACAAACTACCGGCACCGGCTTTTAGTCAACAAACTACCGGCACCGGCTTTTAGTCATTGATATCATTTAAACAAAGTTCTATTTATGCTTTACAGTTCCTATTATAACTTTGGAAGTAAGAAAATGAGGGAAACAATTCAATTTAGCGTTCATTTTCCTGTATTCCTTTTCATATGTATAGTCTTAAAACCAAATTGTCCCGATATAGGGTGTGATACATTGTGCTAGGCGTACAGGTGCAGAACAATATCACACGAGAGACTATACTATAGGTATGTATTACGTATGCAGGTAGATTTATCAAGGTATTGTCCACAGTTGTATCATCAAACACCTGCTGGCTTCACTTCTCTCTCTCTCTCTGTATATACCAAAATGTCAGATATTGGAAGAAATATACAAATTCTCCAATAAAATACTACAATATAAAGTTTTGATAAAATGAGAGAAAGAGAAAGAATAAAAAAAAGAGAGAGAGAGAGAGAGAGAGAGAGAGAGAGAGAGAGAGAGAGAGAGAGAGAGAGAGAGAGAGAGAGAGAGAGAGAGAGAGAAAGAGAGAGAGAGAGAGAGAGAGAGAGAGAGAGAGAGAGAGAGAGAGTACACAATACTACCTATGGAACACCACCACCACTGCTGCAGGTGGTGTGCAATTTCTAGGGTACGATTCCTTCTGCAATATTTGTGATGATCGAATCTTAAGTCTCTCTCTCTCTCTCTCTCACACATTATATATATATATATATATATAATTGTATACAGCCGTCTCTCTATCTATATATCCTTATCTCCCTCACACACCTTAATTATAGGTAAGCTTTTTAAGATTAATATTAATTATCCAATACCAGGCAATACTTAAGGGGAGGTATTTAGTTTCTTCCCTAGAACTCCATCAAGCTTAAAATTACACCCCCTAGACCCCCTTTCAAGATAAATTTGTACATTTTTCGGTAGAAAAATTTACCAGCCGAAGGCCGGTTCCTCTCAAATTACAGGGTCGCTATCGCTCGCCAGGAAAAAATAGACACCTAAATGGCACGAAAGTTATTAAAATTGACAGAAATGGGGCGAAAGTTCTTAAAATCGCCAAACTAAAGGGGGCGAGCGTCTTAAAATCTAAAAAGCAATGGGGCTAAACATGAGAGAAAGGGGTCCAGAAAAAAATCCCTCAAGTGGAAATCTCCCCTTAAAGGAACATCATCTGGAACAGTGATAATTGGTGTTATCTAAATTACCGGGTTCATCTTCTACCATTTTATAATTAATATAAATTGATTATCGTAAAGGAATTGCTCAGAAGGATTTACGAAGATTACTGATCACCTTTCAATAGCACAATCAATAACACACCAATCAAAGATGTCATAGAAGGGCACACGTTGATTTAATCTACACCTAATTACGGATATGGTTTGCCAAAAGCTTTTATTGTATGTAGATCACTTGCAAGTTTCAGGCTATAAGGAAGTTGGAGTCGTAAACATCAATATATAACATAAACGCAATAATAATGTAGGTTTATGATGGATAGAAAGTATGTTGAATTTGATGTGTGATTATGCAGTACAACCGTATTTGATGTGTGATTATGCAGTACAACCGTATTTGATGTGTGATTATGCAGTACAACCGTATTTTGTCTGGTAATTCTGTTAAGGGGAGGTATTTAGTTTGTTCCCTAGACCTCCATCAAGCTTAAAATTACACCCCCTTGAGTCCCTTTCAAGATAAATTTGTACATTTTTCGGTAGAAAAATTTCCCGGCCGAAGGCCGGTTCCTATTAAATTACAGGCTCGCTATCGCTCGCCAGGATAAAATCGACACCTGAATGGCATGAAAGGTCTTCATATGGGGTGAAAGTTCTTAAAATCGCTAAACTAATGGGGCAAACGTTTTATAATATCAAAAGCAATGGGGCTAAACGTGAGGGAGAAAGGAGTCAAGAAAAAAATCCCTCCAGTGGAGATCTACCCTTAAATATCGATGTCTACAACTTCAACTTCCTTATAGTAGTAGCAGTAGTAATATAGTAGTATCAAAATTAACAACTCTTCCTGTCTTAATAGTGTCATCCGCAAATGTATTCAAACTGGATAAATTTAGTTTCAGAGAAGATATAGGCAAATACTAGATTTGCAAGAGTTGTAGCTACCGGTAGCTTATATGGAATAGCCTGTCGAGTGATTTTTTGTATTTTAATTAAAAAAAAATGGGGGGGGGGACATTTGTTACAGGCAATGTTGCCTTTTGTCTCCTTCATACACACAGAAGAAAAAAATAACGATAGAAAGCTCCAAGATAAAATTAGATAGGCACATGGACGAGATGGGTTGGGTGTGAAAGGGATCTGCCTTATGTGGGCCAATCGTCTTTTTGCAGATTTTCGTTATGTTCTTACGTACAGTCATGAGCCATAATACCTGCACACCCATTTGAATCTGTATCGAACCCAAGCGAAACAATCCAATCTTCTGTTATTATCTCAAGAGGCTACACAACACTGCTTACAAGATTCAAAATGGGTGTGCTAGTATTATGGCTCATGACTGTACATATTTGCTCTCTCTCTCTCTCTCTCTCCGGAATCAGTGTGACAGTTGAGATAAAAGCATGTGATAACAGGGGCAACAGGTGTGGGGGAAGAGGGGGGGAGATGGTGGCCTGATAGTGGTGGTGGGGGGCCAGGTGAGCAACAGGAGAGAGAGAGAGAGAGAGAGAGAGAGAGAGAGAGAGAGAGAGAGAGAGAGAGAGAGAGAGAGAGAGAGGAGAGAAGAGAGAGAGAGAGAGAGAGAGAAGAGAGAGAAGAGAGAGAGAGAGAGAGAGAGAGAGAGAGGCTCACAAAATATATACGTTTGGATATCGTAATCATGTAGAACAAAACAGAATATGTAAATTAAATCTGATTTTACGAAAAGTGGCAAAATAGGAAGTAAAGGAAGTAAACAAATGATTAAATTCGGTGTATGCAGTAACTGTCACATCGATAGTCATATTACTCATATAGTCTATTTATTAATTTCACCACAACACTAAACACCTCCAATTAAATTAATGAAAGCAGTGAAGGAGTAAAGAATTACCAGGCCAACATCTGTACCTCTCTGAAATACTGTTGGACACTAGAACCAGCAGTATTTTGGAGGGAAAGTAACCTTGAGGGGTCGCAAGAGTATCATTGAGTAACCTATCCCTAAACCATAATATCACACACCCGACCATACCGTCAGACGCGCCGCTAGCCTCGGCGCCAGGCCCCGCGAAACTACAACACAACCTAAGCCAAACTAGCTCTACAACCTAAGCCAAAACTGCGCTACAACTTAAGCCAAAACTGCAGCCGAATCCATACAATAGTTTCGGAGATATCGGCGTTTGAATGCAAATTATTAGCGTCGCGGTGAAATTACCCCGTCTTACCCTATACAATAAATATATATATATAAACAAACTTATAAACTTATAAGCTTTATATCTTAAAATATATGCCATGGAAATGATTTACTAGCAAAGAATAGCCAGTAAAAATATTAAGGCTAAACAAGCTAGACGAACAAGAAATAATAAACTCTGCCAGAAACCCGAGACGCTAACTACATCCGACTAGCGAATGGAGAGGGGAGGAGTGCACTTAAGGGGAGGTATTTAGTTGATTCCCTAGACTTCCATCAAGCTTAAAATTACTCCCCCCTAGACCCCCTTTCAAGATAAATGTGTACATTTTTCGGTAGAAAAATGTCCCGGCCAAAGGCCGGTTCCCCTTAAATTACAGGCTCGCTATCGCTCGCCAGGAAAAAATCGACACCTAAATGGCACGAATGGTCTTAAAATTGACAGAAATGGGGCAAGGGGTCTTACAATCGCCAAACTAATGGGGCGAACGTCTTAAAATCTCAAAAGCAATGGGGCTAAACATGAGGGAGAGAGGGGGTCCAGAAAAAAATCCTCCAGGTGGAAATCTCCCCTTAATAGAGAAACATTGCCTTATTTACATTGATGCTGACAATAAGTGCTTCCGTTTCATCAGCTGGTGTACGGTAATGTTCTAAACATCCGATGCTGGCTTACCCTCATATATATTCGTTAACCACTTGTGTTTTGTTCTAAACATCCGATGCTGGCTTACCCTCATATATATTCGTTAACCACTTGTGTTTTGTTCTAAACATCCGATGCTGGCTTACCCTCATATATATTCGTTAACCACTTGTGTTTTGTTCTAAACATCCGATGCTGGCTTACCCTCATATATATTCGTTAACCACTTGTGTTTTGTTCTAAACATCCGATGCTGGCTTACCCTCATATATATTCGTTAACCACTTGTGTTTTGTATTATGCAAATTTATAATTATATACCGTAAGTTATGCAAGCTGATTTATAAACGTAAATTATGATTAATTAATAACAATACTGGTATTTCATTATCAAGAAAATTCAACACTCGTTGGTCCGACGTCTTGTGGGTAATTTTGTGTTTAATTATTATTGAGGAATTTGCTTGCTTTTGCCATTTTCGAGCAATGTATTTTAGTTTGTCCACTAGGCTAACAAAAACGCCTTTCCAGACTACCGGTACCTTTTAATGTCCAGGCCAAAGTTAGTTATCGCTCGCCCAGAAGAAAATTGATAGCGAGTGGGGTGAAGCGTTTTATTATCGACAACTAATGAGTGAACGTCTTAAAATGATAAAATACCCATACTAAATTAAACGAAACAGTAGATACCAACGGAAGCACTACAAAAATCCAGATTTCCACAGAATAACCCATCCAATGACATATGGAGACAACACCAAGTTATGTACAAACCTTATGATGCAGAGAAAATTACCATCTACCAGCAATTTACAATCCCAAGATCATCCAAATCTAGCCACAACCAACATTTCCATGACCATTGTCTTGTGGCGACAATTTCGACCTACCCAAAAGCATCCACCCAATGACATGTGGCGCCAGTTTCGGAGACGTGTACCCTATCAAATGACAGGTGGGGACAATCTGGATCTACTAACAACACCATGTCCAGTGGCGACAATTCAGAGTTACCCAGAAGCACCCACCCGATGACAGGATCCGATTAGCACGCTCAGGCTTGGAAGTGAATAATAGCAGGGGTGGTGTAATTTAAAGGCTGGGGGATTATGAACATTAGGAGGGGTGGCAGGTAACGTGAAAGCAGTCATTACACCTGTCCTGTCTTCCGGTGTGTGTCAAGCAAGTCAGGGGGCAGGCAGGACAATCACACACCTGTCATATACACATACAGTCACACCTGTCATACACACACATAATATTGGGGACAAATGTCATGCAGATAGATCCACAGATGATTCCAGCAGTCATCGCACAATGCCATTTGTTATTATGTTACAGGTATGGGTACCTATTAGTTTAGTCTACTACAAGTAGCTATTTTTAGTACAAAAATACCAAGCAAGTTACAAGTACCGTCCCTCAACTCTAAGATAGAGATATCTAATTATTTGTAAAACATGAATTGCAGATGGATCTATTACCCTAAATGACACAGAATGAGGTGATGAAGATATTAACGACTGGAGGTACCATAGACGACGTTGAGGTTATAAGATGTGGAGGTGAGTGGCGTTGTGTTATGATAAGGTGGTGGGGTTGATATTGGGTGGTGTTGGTAAGGTACTGGTAATAAGGTGTGGAGGTGGGAGGTGTTGTGTTGGTGGTGTTGTTAAAATTGGGTGGTGGTGTTAGTGAGGTTATAAGGTGTGGAGGTGGGTGGTGTTGTGTTATGATAGGTGGTGGTGTTGTGTTATGATAAGGTGGTGGTGTTGATATTGGGTGTTGTTGTTGTGGCTATAAGGTGTGGAAGTGGGTGGTGATGAGTTATGATAAGGTGGTGGTGTTGTTAAAATTGGGTGGTGGTGTTAGTGAGGTTATAAGGTGTGGAGGTGGGTGGTGTTGTGTTATGATAAGGTGGTGGTGTTGATATTGGGTGTTGTTGTTGTGGCTATAAGGTGTGGAAGTGGGTGGTGTTGTGTTATGATAAGGTGGTGGTGTTGATATTGGGTGTTGTTGTTGTGGCTATAAGGTGTGGAAGTGGGTGGTGTTGTGTTATGATAAGGTGGTGGAGTTGATATTAGGTGTTGTTTGTGTGGCTATAAGGCGTACTGGTGGATAGTGTTGTTGTAGATATTAGGTGGTGTTGGTGTGGCTATAAGGTGTAGTGGTGGATAGTGTTGTAGATATTAGGTGGTGTTGGTGTGGCTATAAGGTGTAGTGGTGGATAGTGTTGTGGATATTTATCAGGTGGTGTTGGTATGGATAAAAGGTGTAGTAATAAGAGGCGTTGTGGATATTAGGTGGTCTTGGTGTGGCTATATATAAGGTGTAGTGGTGGGTGTTGTGACAAGTGTTTGGTAGGAGACACCTGCAGGGTTACGAGTGGTGGTGTCAGGTTTGTTTGTATGTCTGATTCACATACTCCGCCCTCCCGCCACGCCCACCGACAACGCTACACCTAAGGTCTTTGTTATGTCGCTAGATGTAAACTTTGCCTCTAGATGGAAGTAAATACCTCTAGATCAAGCGGGAAAGTACAGTAGCTAATTTGGCAACACTAGTCACAAGCCCTCTCCTTGTCACTCACACAATGACCCAGTATTAGCAGCTTAACCCCTTGAGGATCATGACGCGTTTTGACAGCTTATTCTGGCTATCAAAAGACGATTTTATACAGCTTAGGAAGGACGTGGGACTTAAAGGGTAAAGATTGTTTCAATTAACCCTGACTTTTATATAGCCTTTCTAATGTGAATAAATTAGTCTAATAATAGCCAGAATAAATTGCCAAAACGCGTCATAATCCTCAGCTTTCTCACGTACTATGATATCATAAATAGATAATAATATTGAAAACAAAAACACGAATAATTAAAAATAACAGACCAGTTCAGACTAATAAAAGTTTGAAAGATCGTAAACAAAAAAATCATGTGAACTCGCGACTAAGCAATGTCATTAGTCAAAATAATGATTTACGCCAAGTCTGTTTAATGTGCACTACTACCATAAATATTGTTTACATAAAACTTTACGTAGGCTACCGTACACGTCCATGTTCCTTAAGGGGAGGTTTTTAGTTGATTCCCTAGACTTCCATCAAGCTTAAAATTACTCCCCCTAGACCCCCTTTCAAGATAAATTTGTACATTTTGCAGTAGAAAAATGTCCCTGCCGAAGGCCGATTCCCCTTAAATTACAGGCTCGCTGTCGCTCGCCAGGAAAAAATCGACACCTAAATGGCACGAATGGTCTTAAAATTGACAGAAATGGGGCGAGGGTTCTTAAAATCGCCACACTAATGGGGCGAACGTCTTAAAATCTCAAAAACAATGGGGCTAAACAGGAGGGAGAAAGGGGTCCAGAAAAAAATCCTCCAGGTGGAAATCTCCCCTTAACTGTACCGATATACTGAACATATTAACACGGGTGTCGCCATTTATGATGTATCCCCGTATCAGACTACAATAAATACGGTTAAATAAATAACTCTTACTATGGTACCACCAAGTCATTAACTTAGGTTACTTTAACCCCTTGAAGCTCTGACGCGTTTTAGCAGTGTATTTTGGCTATCAGTAAATGATTTTATGCAGCTTATGAAGGATCTGTGGGTATTAAAAGGGTACATACAATCTCAATCAACCCTTTGACTTCCGTAGACCGTTACTAATCTGAATAAAATCGTCTAATAGTAGCCAAAAAAACAGAACAGAAACGCGTATTGGAGCTTGAAAGGGTTAAGAAGTACCTCTAGAAATCCAAGAGATAAAAATAGAGCAAGTAACCCTTTAACATCAAAAGGTTCTCCATAACCTAAATACAATGATATGAGTCACTTAACATTAACCCCTTCCGTATCGAAGAAGTTATTATGGCTACTATTAGACAATGTTAGTAAGTTTAAAAGGGTCTGCAGTAATAAACAGGCTTCGATCTATCTCACTTAACCCTTTTTACTACCTCAGATCCTACTTAAACTGCACAAAACGTCTAAATATAGCAAGAATAATAATGCACAAAACGTCTAAATATAGCAAGAATAATAATGCAAAAAACGTCTAAATATAGCAAAAATAATAATGCAAAAAACGTCTAAATATAGCAAAAATAATAATGCAAAAAACGTCTAAATATAGCAAGAATAATAATGCAAAAAACGTCGCCGGTACAGAAGGGGTTAAATACAAAACACACATAGGGTAGAATCGAGTCAGGCGGAAAACTCTGGAAATAAGTATCCAGCCTAATAAACAATTAATATCCAGCCTAATAAACAATTAATTCACACCACCTAACGGTATCCTTCTAATAAATATCCAGCCTAATAAACAATTAATTCACACCACCTAACGGTATCCTTCTAATAAATATCCAGCCTAATAAACAATTCATTCACACCACCTACCGGTATCCTTCTAATAAATATCCAGCCTAATAAACAATTAATTCACACCACCTAACGGTATCCTTCTAATAAATATCCAGCCTAATAAACAATTCATTCACACCACCTACCGGTATCCTTCTAATAAATATCCAGCCTAATAAACAATTAATTCACACCACCTACCGGTATCCTTCTAATCTATCGAATCCTAAATCACCTCCGTAACCTATTGTGAATTAAGTGGATAGCTAGAGTTATATTACGGAAGCCAGCTGATCAAAATAATGAAGTGTAAATAAAAATGTTCGGAATATCGGCCACATCGGAAACAAGTACGCAAGGCAAGTACGGTACCTACGCCGCCGCTTGTCGCAAAATCCGATCACTGGCTGCGGTTGTTGCTCAGTTGTAGATAAGGAAGCACAAATTAACTTATAATACTACCGGACAATCCTGGGAGTAGATAAAAAAAAAAAAAAAAAAAAAAAAAAAAAAAAATATATATATATATATATATATATATATATATATATATATATATATATATATATATAAAAAGTAAAAACATACATATGATACGGTAACCCCAACGTTGCTAAAATATATATATTTTACTTCCAGGTATGAAAGTATACTGTAAGTACAGGCATATCAATTTATATCGGTACCGATAGTTGTATGACTGAGTTTCCTGGTAAATATATTAAAATATAATTTATATTAAATTACAGAAATACATTACTTAACCATGTAGCTATTTAATAAGTTGCAGGTTACATTAATTTCGTTCATCGTATTTGCGTAAATAAAGGTCCATAAAGCTCCTATATATTTGTTTTGCTGACTTAGATTATTTATTCCAAAACTTGATATATTTCTCAACAGACAACAATTATTTTATCTGTTATTTATTTTTTTGCCAACAAACTCAATATTATGAGTTTGATGGCAACAACATAAGCAACCGTATGCACTTAATTCAACCCCGAAAATTATAAAATTCAATAATTATGCGGTACCGGTATATACTGAATATTAAAACCAAGATTTAACCTAAATTTGGCGCATAACAAAGGCTTCGCATTTTTTGTTTAAATAAACTCAAATTATAATCTGCAAGATGATATCAATTACGGTATCGGTATTCCAAGACAAACGGTTAGGTAGGCAGTATCGGTAACGTGCTTGCAAACAAATAATTAATATCATTAGCCTAGCCTTCAAATGCAGCAAATGTATTATATTTTATAAAACAGATGAAAATGTTATGTACATTAGCCTACAATACTTAACTAGGCTTTTTCTTTTTTTTTTTTTTTTTTTTTTTAAACAATGCAGGAAAATAAACAATTCCATCTAGACGTTGTTATACACTCCAGTTTCCTGGTCCTGGATAGATAACTCAAAAGTTCTTACAATGTCGCATATAATTATAACCGTAGTATCTTGATCATTGACACTGCATAGGTGGGTACCGTAGTTATTCAAGTGGATTAGGTCATGGATGATCAGTAGGAAACAAAGTATTAGCATAAATGGTATTAAGTTAGATTGGGGTTCAGTAAAAAGTGACGTTCCTCTGGGTTCTGTGTTGGATACCCTGTTGTATGATATTTAGACAAGATGTAGGTAAGCAGTGTTTTAGATGTGAGGAATAGATTGCTAGAGCTGTGATTAGCTCAGGAACGGTAGACAATTTCAAGTGCAAACCGGATAGGTCTAGTCATATATATATGATATGGGTTGGGTGTGAATGGGATCTGCCTCGTGTGGGCTTTAGGCAGATTTCCGATTTCTTATGTTATGTAAATTTCGAACCAGCAATACTGGGTTAAACTGGCTATTGTATACCGTACCGTACTAACTTAGTAAATAATAACTAAGGTTAATTGTTAAGGTCATTGAAAGTAATATGTTATTACGTCATAAATTAGCTATTACTCTTACCATTGGACCCTCTTTATTTATTACAGCGTGGCAATGGCAGCATATGGACACGTGCGAGGTGGTTAGTTTACCAAATGACTAGAAAACCCCACCACTAACCTCCCACCTTAGAGCGTAACTGACAAAAAGTAAACAATCCACTAGGGGGTGTAAGCATTTCTAAACGTAGGCCTACCTGTATTATCACGATTAAATGAACAAATAGGTAAAGTTAGTAAAGTAAAAACAAAGTTAACATAGCTACACAGAGATATATATGAACATCAAGGTGTAAAAATACTCTCAATACCACAATCTTTTCTTGACGATGACGATATTAATGTTGCGCCCAGATGGGTGTATTCAGCTTTGTAAAGAGCTCTTTCAGCCATAATAATTGATGAAAGAACGACAGTACGGTATCACAAACACATATTGGTACTCGCTACCATATATCTTGGCGGTAATACTATAGGCTAGTTAATGACTGAAGATATATAATACACAGTATTCAAATGCCTACAATGAAAACGCGTTCAAAATTGGCTATGCAAAAAAGTATCGACATTTAGAATTAGGCTACAATCAACTAACATAATGAAAAAGGTGTCAGTTTTATTATTTCCAAAAACACTTGACACCCATCTAACCTAGGCCTTAGTCTGTCCCATATGGAGGTTCGGTGTATCATCAAGAATTGACACAGATCACTATCACTAAACTGGAATCAACCATCAACACTTTCACCTTTACATTGCCTGTGACGACCTTGCTAATATTACAGTTCCCACGGCACTACTATCTGGACTATCTTCACCCCCGCCACAATAGTCTAGAAGGACCTTGGGCTAACTGTATCGTGTCTGCTTGCGATGCTTAGACCATTGTGTCATTATATTCACCTGTGGCATCATTAACTGCAATATAGCTCATAAATAACTGAGGCGTGGTACTGCAATCAAGAATAAAAACAAAATACAATGGCTGAATTAAGATTATGGTCATGCTTAAGTTGCCTTTACTACACAAGTGCATGATAACAAAAAGTCTATGCACCAGCGATTCAATTTCAAATTTTCAAAATACTGACTGGTAAAATTAGTTTTATTCCAAATAAAGTCGTTCTTTATTACTGGTAGGCCTACACATATTATGTGTCCATAGAGAGAGAGAGATAAAACAAACACTTAAGAGAAATACAGCTGTGCATACTGTACCGTTTACAACCGCATCACAAGTTACTGAAAACAATAACATGAATATAACTAAGATGCACGGAGATTTGTAATGTTTACCAATACTGTACACTCGTCAGTACACGTGGCACAATACCTAATGATAAAATTGAGACAATGCACAACGCTGACTTTATGTGTGTGGCTCAAGGATATGTTTCGTCGCATTACATCAGCCTGTCAGATCGTTCAATTAAATGCATAGCCTCCCGTACCACTTATAACTGCAGGTGATTCTGAATCGGACACTCCAGGAAAGGAGTGGAGGGGGTTTCCTAGTAGTTTATACGTCTTCGAGGAGGTGTGTAGTCTAACTTAAGTCCAAGGTCTA
This sequence comes from Paralithodes platypus, assembly GCA_032716605.1. NCBI lineage: Eukaryota > Metazoa > Arthropoda > Malacostraca > Decapoda > Lithodidae > Paralithodes > Paralithodes platypus. The sequence goes on from CM064568.1 coordinate 5,722,858, forward strand.
TATCGTGTATATACAGTAGATCTTGCTTGAGTCTAAGTGAAAAGCGTCTTGAAGTCAACGATGAGTGAATGCTTAGGGAATACGTAGGCTATTATACTACTACTACCGGTACAAATAAATAATATATTCCAGACTCAAAAGTACCGTTCATAATTATTGCACTCAGTAACTATGCTCTCTCTCTCTCTCTCTCTCTATATATATATATATATATATATATATATATATATATATATATATATATATATATATATATATATATACCGGTATATATATATATACCGTATATATATATACCAAATGGCGCATTTTGAAAGTTTATTCTGGCGATCATTGGATAATTATATACAGCTTAGGAAGAATCTTTGTGAATTATAAGGGTAAAGCCAATCTCAATTACCCCTCTGACTTCCACATACCCTTCCTAATCTGAATACAATCGTGTAATAATAGCCAGAAAAGAGACTACGGTACGGTACTTTGGTTCATATCTTATAACAAAGTCCGAAGTAGTGTGTAAAAGGGCGAGTGAGTATACGGTACGTCTTGGAGGAGGGGTGAGAAAGTGGGTACCGTTATACTTCTTGGAGGAGGGATGAGAGGGCGAGTATTCGTCTTGAAGGAGGGGTGAGAAAGTGGGTACCGGTATACTTCTTGGAGGAGGGATGAGAGGGCGAGTATAAGTCTTGAAGGAGGGGTGCGAAAGTGGGTACCGGTATACTTCTTGGAGGAGGGATGAGAGGGCGAGTATAAGTCTTGGAGGAGGGGTGAGAGGTTGAGTATAAGTCTTCAAGGAGGGGTGAGAGGGTGAGTAAAAGTCTTGGAGGAGGGGTGAGAGGTTGAGTATATGTCTTGAAGGAGGGGTGAGAGGGTGAGTATACGTATTGAAGGAGTGGTGAGAGGGTGAGTATAAGTCTTGAAGGAGGGATGAGAGGGTGAGTATACGTCTTGAAGGAGGGGTGAGAGGGTGAGTATACGTATTGAAGGAGTGGTGAGAGGGTGAGTATACGTATTGAAGGAGTGGTGAGAGGGTGAGTATAAGTCTTGAAGGAGGGATGAGAGGGTGAGAGAATGAGTGACCAAGCCACAGTAACCCAACACCCCTGAAAATGAGATCTTTTTGGGCTGGCCTCACCAACCACACACAACCCATACCTCTCTTATAACCAACAAACTCACATAACCAAAACTCATACAAATTTGTACAGAAACTATAAATATCAGTACCGGTACATCCTGATTTATGTTAATAAGGCCTAAATAGAGTAACAACGTTTGGCTGTCTTATCAAGCAACGTATTCAGTTCTTCAGAGTCAAACTACTGTATATCTTGAGGGGTGGGAAATGAAGTATGTGTGGAGCACTCGTTCTTAAAATTGTATATGTATATATATATATATATATATATATATATATATATATATATATATATATATATATATATATATATATACAGTATATAAAGCGAGAGAGAGAGAGATGGTTTGTAGATAGTGATATTGTATAATGTAATTTTAACTTTGACCTGCATCATATGTATAATGTTTTAATAAGAGAAAGAGAAAGATAAAGAGAGAAAGAGAGAGAGAGAGAGATAAAGGGGGGGGGGGGGAGAGAGAGAGAGGAGGCCATAGGACTAAGGTGCAGGTGGAGCAACACCCCTCATAACAAGTGTTTAATCCCGTGACAAACGAGAGAGGCTGGGGGCCCACCAGGGGTCACGTTCCCAAACTGACCACCACGGGGACCCCTCCTTCACACATTGGGGGACCTCCACCACCACAAAATCAGACTCCATCCACAAACGTAATAATTATCACATATAGGCTGATCTTACTTGCCCACAACTTTATTAAAAGCGTATGGTACTATACCACATAACCACACACAACGCATTATCGGTCACTTATACTTTTCTCTAAGATTGTTAATTAAATAAATAGTTCCGTAATCTAACACGCCAACTCGACCAGTATAACATTTCAAGCAATATCAATGTCCTAACATTAAAACCTTAACTTTAGAACATAAGAAATCGGGAGTCTCCAGAAAGCAGATTAGCCTACACAAGGCCCTTTCACATCCAACCCATTTCGACCATGTGCTAATGCCTAGGCCTATCTGGTTTAATCTTGAAGCTCTATCATTCTTGATCATACGATGACACTTGGTAGCCTATTCCACATACATCTCTTCCTTTATTTTAACCTAAACTAAATTTATTTAATAGGAAACCATATGTTCGAGTTCTCTCGCTATCACTGAGCTTCAGTACATCTTTATGTCCCTTTCAATAATCTCACTTACCCATTTGAACACCTTTATCATAATTATACCCTCTAACTCTGCGTCGCTCTAACGAATGTCAGCCTAATTTCTTCAACCTCTCTTCATGTGAAAGATATATAATATAATGGATAATTGTTGTCATTCTTCGTCATACTGCCTCCAAGGAATCTATGTCCATTCTACAATAAGAATACCAAAATTGAACCGCATAATCCATATTTGGCCTCACTTACTCTAGGTAATAGGTAAAGCTTCAAGATTACGTCTGCTGTTTTGTAACTCGCGCTTCTATATAAAAATCCAAGAACTATATTTGCCTTATTTTGAACACTGATGCAGTTATTTCTTGTGTTCAGATCACAGTTGACGATGACTCCCAAATAATTTTCACTATCTGAGTTACTAATATACAAGTTATCTAATTTATATCCTGCATATTCTATCGATTTCCCAAATTTCACTACACTGCATATTATCTACATTGAACTTCATCCGCCAATTTACTGTCCATTGTGTAGTGTATCTTGATGTCTTTGGAGACGCTGAATATCATTATCAGAACTAATAACTCTTCCAATTCCAAGTCGTTAATATAAATGACAAACAGCAGAGTGCTTAAACCAGATCCTAGTGAGACTCCCATCATATTTACACCCCAGTCTGATCGTATACTATTTATGCTAACTCTTTGTTTCCTACCAATTACTGCGAACAGAGATAGGGCCACCAAAACGACGCCATCTATAGGCTACCAAATCGATTTTCCGGTTTGTAAGTATAAGACTCGGCACGGGGATGGGAGGAAGGGTTGATAAAGGAGGACTACCTGTCCCCCGTTCCTACCTGATGCACTCTAAATGCTAATGAGCGTTCTGGCAATACCAGAGAGGCTGATCACCCGGAATAATGGCTCTTGGTTGAGCCCCAGGGGTGACCAACCGGACATGGGACAAACAATTGCACAGTCTTCTCGCCCTTCCTCCTCTAACTCCAAGCGCAACGTCACCCACTCTTGGGATAATTCTTAAAGTTACCGTAACTCCAATCTCATTGGTGAAGGAAAAGTGTAAACATACTTCATTCTTTAAGAAACTGGGTAACATCCAAGTTCCTAATCCTAATGTGATATTAAACAGGATAAGAAAAATATATTTCAATTTCACAAAATAAGCTACTATAATAAGACATGAGGAGACAAACCTATGTGCGTGAGAGAGAGAGAGAGAGAGAGAGAGAGAGAGAGAGAGAGAGAGAGAGAGAGAATAGTGTACTCTGACCCTAGTGACCCAACACAAACGCACCTGGGTAGTGTCACGTCTGTCTCTCTCTCTCTCTCGCTTACAAATATAGGTAGAACCAAACAGTGAAATTAACATAGCGAGATTGCAAACGGAGAATAAGTGGTAATAAATATATAATTAAATCTTAATTTTCATAGCCTGTCTACCAAAAGGCTCTCAACCTACGGTGCCGGTACCCTATCTCTCACCGTCTGATTTACTACCTAGGCTCCGGTTACCTGGGGATGAGGGGAAAAGAGGGGAGCAGTTGAAGGGAGGATAGGGGATGAAGGGTGGGGGCGGAGAGGGGATGAAGGGTTGGGGGCGGAGAGGGGGTGAAGGGTTAGGGGCGGAGGGGGTGAAGGGTGGGGGCGGAGAGGGGATGAAGGGTGGGGGCGGAAGGGGGGTGAAGGGTGGGGAGCGGAGAGGGGGTGAAGGGTTGGGGGCGGAGAGGGGGGTGAAGGGTGGGGAGCGGAGAGGGGGTGAAGGGTGGGGAGCGGAGAGGGGGTGAAGGGTGGGGGCGGAGAGGGGGTGAAGGGTGGGGGCGGAGAGGGGGTGAAGGGTGGGGAGCGGAGAGGGGATGAAGGGTGGGGAGCGGAGAGGGGGTGAAGGGTGGGGGGCGGAGAGGGGGTGAAGGGTTGGGGGCGGAGAGGGGGTGAAGGGTTGGGGGCGGAGAGGGGGTGAAGGGTTGGGGGCGGAGAGGGGGTGAAGGGTGGGGAGCGGAGAGGGGGTGAAGGGTTGGGGGCGGAGAGAGGGTGAAGGGTGGGGGCGGAGAGGGGGTGAAGGGTGGGGAGCGGAGAGGGGATGAAGGGTGGGGGGCGGAGAGGGCAAGATGGGTTGGCGGCGGAGAGGGCAAGATGGGCAATCTAGTTTTAAGACCGGGTGAATAAGAGATAGGCCCCAGTAAATGTACACGGTACCGGTATACATGTTTTGACAGTTTATGAATTCCAAAGACAACACGAACTGTGAACCATAATTTGAAATTGGTATCTTTAATTAATAACACTAATTTGAGACTGGATTTGAAGTCTCTTGTTTGCCAGCCTGGAATGAGAGATAAAGAAGCCAAGAGGGAGGAAGAGCTGGAGAGATAGGGAATGGAAGGGTTAATGATGCGAGAAAAGGGGGGAAAAAAAGGGGGAGTGGGGTTATTGAAGGGAGTTGGGGTGGAGAGGGAAAGGTGGAGCAGCGAGGGGTGGAAAGGGTGTTGGAGAAGGATGGGGAGGGAAAGGTGGTTCAGGGGGATTCAGTGCGGGGTGGAAAGGGTGTGGGAGGATGGGGAGGGAAAGATAAGTGACAGGAAAAATATTTCTTAGGGGAGTGATAGAGAGAGGTAGAAGAGGGTACATAAGAACATAAGAACATAAGAAAATGGGAGTCTGCAGAAAGCCGATTGGCCTAAGCAAGGCAGATCCCTGTCCCGTACACAATACACAATACCGTACACAATAAGGTGGTACACGGTATATATTCTATGAGACGGACAAAGTAAGAATCATGAGAAGAAATTTAAAAAGGTAAAAATACTGCAAAGTGAGTGGAAGAGGTAAAGAGCCAAACTTAACCAGGGAATGGGAAGAAGAAACAAAAGATTAGGATGTATTCTTTGGAAACTAAAATTAAGATGGAAGGTGTCGGGGGAGGTTTTTGTTTAAAGAGAGATAAGGGAATAGAAATGGAGATAGTGGTATAACCAGACAAAAAGGGTCATGGAAGTTAAATACCAGTATTGAAAAAAGTATCAATAGGGAAACAAAAGAAAAACAGACAGAGAGAGAGAGAGAGGGGGGGGGGAGCCAAAGCAAGGACAAAAATAATCGAGCGCAAATGGTAAATGAGACGAGTGGGAAAGATAAAGAGGAATGAAAGAGATAAGGAATATAGACTAGACCTATACTGGCGGTATAGCAGTGTTTGTCAGGAGTTCATTAAAAAGCTGTACTAAATCAGGTATTAGAGTAAATAATGAAAATGAAAGTGTTTGGGTAGAAGTTAACGAAGGTAGTGAGACTTTAGTTATTGGAGTTATGTATAGACCGCCAAATATGAGTAGAAATGACGGAACATCATTATGGGAGGAAATTAAAATAGCATCAAGGCTTAGCAACGTGTGCATTATGGGGGATTTTAATTTCCCTAATATAGATTGGCAGCAACAAATAGGGGACTCTGATTCAAAGGAGTTTATTGAGGTAGTACAAGATAGTTTTTTATCTCAATTCATAGATACGCCGACTAGAGGTGATAATATTCTCGATTTAGTTTTCAGTAACAATGAACATATGATAAATAGTGTAGAAATCGGGGACCACCTTGGAAATAGTGATCACAATTCTGTGTATTTTAATATACAATGGAAAGGTAATATCAGAGAGAATACAACATTAATACCTGACTTCAGAAAAGCCAATTATGGTGGGTTAAGAGAAGCCCTGTTAGCGGACCCTATGGTCAAAAAATTAAGTCGATCCAGGTGTCCAAATGAGTGTATCCTTTCTCAGGCACCTGTCATCTTAAGTCAGGAGGAGACGTCAAACTTGGTAGATACATACGATAATTTTATCAAGTCAGTATTCAATGCGCAAAATAAATATATCCCCAAAAGAAAATTTAGATCAACACAGAACCAACCCAAATGGATGAATAATAGACTATTAGATCTTCTAGGAAAAAAGAGAGGAATATATAGAAAAATTAAAAAAGGCGAAATTCACCTACTTGCTTACTATCAGAATCTATCACGACAGGTAAAAAAGGATATTAGTAAAGAAAAAAGAAATTATGAAATTAAGGTTGCCAATGATTCAAAAAATAATCCTAAAGCTTTTTACCAACTATATAAATCCTAGGTTAGAGATGTAATTGGTCCCCTTAAAACTTCGATAGGAAAATTGACAGAAAGTGATTTAGAAATGTGCAGTACATTAAATAGTCAATTTCTTTCCGTTTTCACTAATGAAAATTTGGCACAGTTTCCAGAAGTCCGTAAGGTATACAGCGATAGTATAGAAAATAGGTTAAGTACGGTTACTATAAGTAGAAATGATGTGGTTAAGGAAATTGACAGACTGAAACCTCATAAATCGCCTGGTCCTGATGAGGTATATGCTAGAGTATTGAAAGAATGCAGAGATGAGTTAAGTTATCCATTAACATTTCTATTTAACAAGTCATTAGAAACAGGTATAGTTCCAGAAGCTTGGAAGCTTGCAAATGTAGTTCCGATCTTCAAAAAAGGTGATAAATCAATAGCATCCAATTACCGTCCCATTAGTCTCACTTCAATCATAGGAAAACTACTAGAGTCAATTATTGCTAGGAAAATGAGAAACCACTTAGAAACATTTAACTTAATCAATTCTTCTCAGCATGGATTCACTCAGGGACGGTCTTGCCTTACTAATTTGCTTAGTTTTTTCTCAGAGGTATATGAAGCAGTAGATAATGACAAGTCATATGATATTATATATTTAGATTTCAGTAAAGCTTTCGACAGAGTCCCTCATGAGAGATTGATGAGAAAGGTTGAGGCATATGGAATAGGTGGGGCGTTGTTAGGATGGATTAGGTCATGGCTAATTGGTAGGAAGCAGAGAGTCAGCATAAATGGTACCAAGTCAGAATGGGGAGCAGTCAAAAGTGGTGTCCCCCAGGGATCGGTATTAGGTCCCCTGTTGTTTCTTATATACATAAATGACCTAGATTTAGGTATAACTAGTAGGATAAGTAAATTCGCAGACGATACTAAAATAGGGAGATCAATTGATTCAGATAGCGATATAGAGTGCCTCCAAAGGGATCTAGATACCTTACATGAATGGTCAGTAAATTGGCAGATGAAATTTAACATTGACAAATGCAAGGTATTAAAGATAGGGAAGATGCAAACAAATGTTAAATATAAACTAGCTAATTTAGAATTAGAAAATTCAGACTGCGAGAAAGATCTAGGTGTGTTTGTTAGCAATGATTTGAAGCCTAGAAAACAGTGTATAAGCGTTCGTAATAAGGCAAACAGGATTCTCGGGTTCATCTCTAGGAGTGTGAGTAACAGAACTGCTGATGTTATCTTAAAACTTTACTTGTCATTAGTGAGACCCCATATGGATTATGCTGTCCAATTTTGGTGTCCTTATTACAGAATGGACATAGATTCATTGGAGAGAGTACAGCGTAGAATGACAAAAATGATCCATAATATTAGAAATCTTTCGTATGAAGAAAGGTTGAAGAAATTAGGTTTACATTCGTTAGAGAGACGCAGAGTTAGAGGGGATATGATAGAGGTGTTCAAGTGGGTTAGTGGGATTAACAAAGGGGACATGGCAAATGTACTAAAGCTCAGTGATAGCGAAAGAACTCGTACCAATGGTTTCAAATTAGATAAATTTCGTTTCAGAAAAGATATAGGCAAGTATTGGTTTGGTAACAGAGTTGTAGACGGGTGGAATGGACTACCAAGTGCTATAGTGGGATCTAAAACTGTAGGGAGCTTTAAGATAAAATTGGATAAGCATATGGACGAGAAGGGTTGGGTGTGAAGGGAGATCAGCCGGGTTGGGCCAATCAGCGCTCTGCAGACCTCCATAATCCTGCGTTAATCTCTAACCGTTTTGGTAAGATGATCCTCAGGGTATTAGAGTGTGAAGCCTATAATTGGGCTTTGTAATGAATTGGGGTTGTGTGGGACAGGGATCTGCCTTGCTTAGGCCAATCGGCTTTCTGCAGACTCCCATTTTCTTATGTTCTTATGTTCTTATGTACAACAAAACACGTTGAGTGGCCGAGCTATGTAGGACTATGCGCCCAAGTAGCATACCAGGACATAACAAAGAAATAAACAAATCAAACACAAGCTACATAATACACTTGGGTCACATTAACAGATTATGATACAAATTAACAAAGAATAAACAAGTTCTTACTAATGTTCCCTTTACATTTCCTTGGAAAATATCGTTATCGGTACGGTATATACTGTTATTTCACTGGGGAATTAAATTTGACAAATGCAAGGTATTAAAGATAGGGAAGATGCAAACAAATGTTAAATATAAACTAGCTAATTTAGAATTAGAAAATTCAGACTGCGAGAAAGATCTAGGTGTGTTTGTTAGCAATGATTTGAAGCCTAGAAAACAGTGTATAAGCGTTCGTAATAAGGCAAACAGGATTCTCGGGTTCATCTCTAGGAGTGTGAGTAACAGAACTGCTGATGTTATCTTAAAACTTTACTTGTCATTAGTGAGACCCCATATGGATTATGCTGTCCAATTTTGGTGTCCTTATTACAGAATGGACATAGATTCATTGGAGAGAATTCAGCGTAGAATGACAAAAATGATCCATAATATTAGAAATTTTCCGTATGAAGAAAGGTTGAAGAAATTAGGTTTACATTCGTTAGAGAGACGCAGAGTTTGAGGGGATATGATAGAGGTGTTCAAGTGGGTTAGTGGGATTAACAAAGGGGACATGACAAATGTACTAAAGCTCAGTGATAGCGAAAGAACTCGTACCAATGGTTTCAAATTAGATAAATTTCGTTTCAGAAAAGATATAGGCAAATATTGGTTTGGTAACAGAGTTGTAGATGGGTGGAATAGGCTACCAAGTGATATAGTGGGATCAAGAACGATAGGGAGCTTTAAGAAAAAATTGGATAAGCATATGGACGAGAAGGGTTGGGTGTGAAGGGGGATCAGCCGGGTTGGGCCAATCAGCGCTCTGCAGACCCCCGTAATCCTGCGTTAATCTCTAACCGGTTTGGTAAGATGATCCTCAGGGTATTAGAGTGTTGAGCCTATAATTGGGCTTTGTAATTGGGGTTGTGTGGGACAGGGATCTGCCTTGCTTAGGCCAATCGGCTTTCTGCAGACTCCCATTTTCTTATGTTCTTATGTTAACACTACCTACCCTAACTCATAAATGTGGATGTAATATTTGATATGGGTAAGGTAATAATGTGCAATAACTAAATACTAAGGAACCGGGTACAGGTACCCATATTTAATATATAATTTAAAACATTTAATTACATCCATCAATAAGTCCTGAAGATTATATTGCATACCACTAATGATAACAGTAAGAGCTTGGAAAACTTTTTGGAGAGGAACCAGGTACCGGTATGTTTGTATTTATTTTCTAAGTAATACGAAGCATCAGTAGCTAAACAAATGTGTATTATTCTTAGATCGTACTATAGTCAATTAATTATAGGTAGGCCAAAATTCTTGACATTAACCTCTATAACTCATAACCGAATAGAGTAATCGAGCTTATATTTCTACCTTTTTAGAAGAGTCGGACAGGGAATAGGTATGGAAATTTACAGCCCATTTTCTCTAACCTTTTTTTGAGTTACAGAGTTTAGGGGTAACAATTTCTGGCCTATCTATAATGAATGGAGTAGAGGTACAGTACTAGCAGTCAGAACTTAACGTGGGGAATCAAATAAGACAAACAAGGCCCAACCTCTACCTCCTTCCCCGAGATGTTATAGACTGCAGCACCGTTGATTCATTTAAACTTCGCCTAGACAAATATATCGCATCAAACCCGCGACTGACTGCATTTGTAAATGAATAACTTTATTTAAATATCCTCCCCTCAGTTACTAACCCATCTGTCCCCTACTAACTTCCTAATCCTGCCACGGACATTCGTTCCAGGGCAGTAGTTCCCTTACCCACTCTAAACCACTGTTTGGACACTTGATCCTCAGTGTTTTGGAGGACAAGCAGCCTAGAAGGGTCATTAGACCTGTTGTTGCTGGATTTCCTTTGTACTCCCCTAAAATACACATCTCTCTACATGGATCAAGCCGTCAGAAAAGTCACACAACACAAATAAACTAAAATCGAGAACAATTGCAGCATTACATCACACACAGAGGTAGAGCAATGTCGAATGGTGCAAAGAGGGGATTTAGTAGCTGCACCATTACAGTCACGTAATAAACAGACATCATAGATACCAAAATCCTAACCATCAACAAGCTTATAGTCCTACCAGATTCAACTCAAAATATATATTTAATTAGTATACGTACACGATACGTACAATTTTGTCAATAAATACTCAAGTATACTTATGCACAGGCAGTAAGAACACATAGCGTCCATAATACATAAAGCATGGCCCAATATGAATCCTCAAACAGCAAAACTACCTTCCAAAATTTACATATTAACTAAATAATTGATGAGAAGATTCGATTCAGTTCAGGGTACGGTAGCTCCGATAAATTTATGACACGATTTATGCCTTATTAAGGTTTACAGGTAGCTACGATAATTATATGACAAAGGAAATTATACCGAATAAGGCCTACATCTAGCAATATCTAATAGGTGTGGGTAACAATAACAAAACACAAAATGGCTATGCTAAAAACAAAATTGCACACTTGAAAAATTACAATGTCATAGCTATTCAGACTGTTCAGTCAATAGGCCTCAACGAATAAGGTAGCCTAAGCTATCGATGCTATAATCTATATCAAAACGTTTAAAATCCTGAGGTGAAAAATACAAGGCCAATAATAAATGTATCATAAGTAGCTACTCCTAAGATTGTAGATGCGGTACGATAGGTAGCTTAATTGAATACAATATATAAACCTAGTCTATTCACAATTAGAAATAAATTAGATACCTGTAATCCAAACCTTTGCAAAACATAAGATATAGGCCTATACATAGAAGAAGGCTGTATCCTAGCCAGTATAACTTATAAGAGGTCAATTACCATAGCTATAAATTACCGATATCCATTAGCTACCATCATTCAATTAAAATGCATTGCCTCCAATCACAACCGCACTGAACATTATACGTAATAATAATCCGAACAGGTAAAGGTAAACCATTGTATGAGCACAATAAATGCCTACAAACGGCAAGTTAGCTATCTATACATTGATATACGAATAGTAATTAGCCACAATTCAATCAAATAATATACTCTACGCAAAACAACTAATCACCATCACACGTTAAAAATAATAAATATCCAAACAGGCAAAGGTCAAATACAACAAAGTATGAAGTGCCAAAAGTGCCGAGTGGGTGACGACGGGCAGCAGCAAACTTTACCGCCTCAGGAATCCACAGAAAACAAGATGGAGGTAACGCGTGCTTCGTGGGTAATTGAGCAACAATTCCTAACACCAACAAAAACCCATAACACAAGGAAATCATTAGCTCTGATTTGCGCATAGGTTAGGAATAAACTGTTGCCTTTATACAAATGAGTAATTATCTATCAGCATTCCGTTCCTTAGACTTAGACTAGTTCGATATGGCTATAATAGGTAACTCCCTTCCCACACATTTAAGAATTCGGCCATAATCCACATATTCGTAAGCTACCTAGTAGGGCTACTGGTAATAGAGCTACCAAACAATTACTGGTACCGGTACTGGATTTGGGGGAATAGCCTAGACATGCACCTATCAATATAAACAATTTATAAAAACTTCGAAAGTAAATTAGTTATAAAAAAAAAATCCAACATAAATGTGTACGGTAGGCTACCCATTCAGCGATTCTATTAATGGAAAGATAAATAGAATTACAGTTTTGTTATGCGGTAGTAAATTTAAATGATCAATAACAGTTTGAAAGCATACCGCGAATATATAGCACTATAATTGTTTCACTTTGCATACAATTTTGGAGAGCAAATTACTGTGGGTAACTGTAAAACTATAAATGTTGTAACTATGCAAACTACATCACTAGTCTTAACAATTCAATACCCAGCAAGATCCGAAAACAACAACAGTTACCGGAACTGGTAAGTAAATTTGGGGATAGGCATATGGGCATTAGATTGTGCTTGTCCTATGACCTCATTATTATCACTGCACGGTACTTAAGTTGGGGAGTTTGGTAAGTTAATAATCATACGCGGAATCTTCGGTTATGCTAGCGACTTGAATATATCCTTATGGAATGCGCCTGGCTTTGTTCGTTCGTGTGTGCGCCGTGTGCGTATGTGCGTGCAGGTGCCCAGGAGTGACAACATGACAGACGGTACACATACACACAAAAAGAAGCCTCAGAAATCATATTAGTGTTATGCATCAAACAGATATACCTTACTAATATGATGAATATAATACCGTAACTAAAGTATTATAACTGGCAACTGAGTTCGATAAATCACACGATTACGGGACCTCATATTTTGCCCAGCTTACATTGCTTTAAAAAATCCTTATCAATGCAGGCATACTCTTTGTTACAAATCTTCAAATTTAAATTCCTTTTCGATACCTATTGCGGTTATTGGGAAGTTAGTTAGCAGCATAAGCATATGTAAATATCACACTAATCCAGCGAAACCAAAATACTGCATTCGGAATACAGAATATGATGACAATAACATAGCTACTGCATATTTCTCCATAGCCCATATTCATGTCCCCTAATACTTAGCTACGTTGATATACATAAACATTCTTTTGACATGAGAAGTGGATCATGCTCCATAAAATTGTATGACTTGCTACCGTGATTCCACAATTCAAATATATACTGTATATATACAGTATACAGCAAATGAAAATTATTATACTTAGAATAGCCTAACATTCAAATCTATAAATAGCTTAAAAACATACTATATCAACATACATTAAAAGTAATGTACTGTATATATCGCTAAAAACGAACCCGTCCACAATGGTTACACATCCAACAGACAAAGGAACCATTCGTGACATCAAGTAGCAAACCCGTACACTTAAATGACCAAGACCAATTAACCGCCCGCGTAAGGCCATACATGCAGCTAAAGACAGAGACGTGGTGGTCCCCGCCTCTGTCAGGGTACCACTAAAGAGCACCAACTTTTATCCCTCAGGAATGCTGGACTTCCCATAAGCGCCTGCGTGCTACCTGTGGCCCCGTGCGCAAGTCCCGAGTGCCAGCCATTGGATTGCACGCAACAAGTTTGCCCACAACCTCGCTAGGGCAATATATAAATTTGCATTACGAAAGCGAATGTGTTCACCAATCTCACTACAAACTTAAAATATATCACTAATGGACAGTCTACCATGAAATCCTTACACATCATTCAGTAGAAAACCAGGACAATGAGATGGTACTTTCGATCCATCCATTCCCGCCAAAACCTTCGGCAACCCCGCCGCCTACGCGAGTTCCTTCAAGGTGCCACGTACTGATATTCCCAGGCATTCCTTTCACCAAAACACAAAATTGTGCCTGAAAACCATTATAATGCATACATAAATCGCACCTCTCATATTGATTTACTAAATACAAAAAGTACTCTATAGGGGATAAGTGCCGCTAATTAATGAATTACCAACTAAAATACACCAAATTATTATTTATAATTCTATTGCTAGCAACTTTCCAGGCCGGCATACCACCACGTGTTATGCGATGAAAAGTTCAGCTCGAGTACGCCGTGGATACTGTACCACACAAAACAAAATAAAAGGTCTCAATATGTACTGACAAATAACCAAATTACTGTGATCCTTTGCCAAACCTTTCATACATGGTTTTAAAGAAAAATATAGGGCACATAGGCCTAGCCTAATAGGCTACACTAAATGATTTGTGAAATGCTTGTCTAATTTAGTAAACAGTAAAAAAATGCTTGTTTATTTATCAACTTTATGAAATCAACATAATACGGTATGGTATATTGCATTAAAAGGTTACACCTGAATTATGAGTTTAAATTTGAATAGATAGAAACTTTAATCGAGGGAAGTACAAAAGAACATAACACGGGAGCCTGCAGAAAACTGACTGACCCACACAAGGCAGATCCCTTTCACACCCAACTCATCTCGTTCATGTGCTGACCAGTATCTAATTTTATCTGGAAGCTCTATCGCAATTAATCACACCCATTTGAACGCCTCTATTACAGTATATCTCCTCATATATTATTCTCTAACGAATGCAAGCCTAAATGTCGTCAATGTTTCTTCCTATGGAAAACTTCTAATATTATGAATCATGTTTGTCATTTTCAGTTGTACTGCCTTCAAGGAATCGATGTCAATTCTGTAAGGACACCTAAATTCAGCAGCATACAGTAATCCACATGTGGCCTCACTAGTGCTAGGTAAAGTTTCAAGATTACTTCTGCTGTTCTGTGACTCACGATCCTAGTCATAAAATCCAAGAAGTCTGTGTGCCTTAAAAACATTGATGCATTCATTTTTATTTTCATATAATTGCTGACGCTGACTTCTAAATATATTTCCCCCATCTGAGTTACTGTACTTACATCTCTGTTACCGGTATCTAATTTATATCCTGCATTTTCTGTCGTTTTGCCAAATTTAACTACACTTCATTTTTCTAAAATAAACTTTCATAGGCCTATGCCAATGTACTGCCGATTTGTATAGTGTACCGGGTCTCTAGATATGTTTATAGAGCCTGAATATGAGTAGCCTATAATAACTTTTCCTATATTAGTTTCGTCAGCAAATTTACTGAGCTTGCTAGTTATGCCTACATCAAGGTCGTTGATATAGCTTGATGAAGATTGACGAACAATAGAGGACCTAAAACAAATACATTCTATTTTCCTCAAGGCATGACTTGAGATTTCGTAAAGTATATAGGGGTAGGCCTACCTGGCCCACCATGATTACATATAGCATGACGGCACAAAATGAATAGGGCCTATCGAATGATTCCAATATGCTAACTAATCTTACAAAACTCTAGCCACTAGTCAAACCTATCATTACTTTGGCAAATGCTAAACCCTAACTATTGTGAGTAAGAGCTCTTACCTGATCTCATAGCTAACCCTGAATCCGATCTATCACTAACCAGAGCGTTGCGAGTATGGTACCGTACTCAATCTAGTTACTTAATTATTACACCTTACATATGGCACATTAGGTATATTACAATGGGATGACATACCGGTACACTGATGCCAAACATTCACATGGTTCAAACGAAGTCGTCTATTACATCACCTAAGGGTAAATGCCTGGTTAAAATACTTGGCAATAAGCAAGCTAAAATACCTGATACAATTACAAACTAGGTCTACTAGAATAAAGTATATTGTTCAATGGTCTATTATGGTACTATGCCTAGCCTATACCTGATATAAAACGCTGACGTTGAAACATGCCTAATTTATCATACCTTCTTACCAGGTTAACATTGTCACCCTTTCTGGGATACTTAGAAAAGACTTTGTGACGATCAGGGATGTTTAGAAAATTTTAGTTTAGTTACTTCAACTTCTGCACTCTGCAGCGATCTTTGAGTGAGCTGTGGGCAGAAAACGAATTTTGGAGAGGTATTCATGACTCTTCATTAGACTAGCCCGTAATTGTTCAATCCAACACCTGTTTTAGTGGATAAAACCCCATTCTATGTTGTATTTTATGATATTTAGAACCTCCAGGAGTTAAAATTACACCGGAAATGAATATTTTACCAGATAAAACGTTTTGATTATCGAACGTGATGTCTGCCTAGCTGTTATATACCCGGTATATATATATATATATATATATATATCCTATACCGGGTATATATATATTTTTTTTATTTTTTTTTGGGCCTAGCCCCTATATCATATACAGTAGGTTAGTAACTGTTAGATAAAGGTTAGCAACTGTTAGGTAAAAGTTAGCAACTGTTAAGTAGAGGTTAGGCTAGTAGAGTTTCATAATTTAGCCTACTAGGTTAGGATAGTTAGCCTAAGTCAATTTAATCTAATAAAAATATTATAACGTAGGTTGTAGGGGGTTGGTGAATGGTGGGGGGAGGGAAGAAGGCGCAGTACTGAAGAATAGTATTACCCTTAGCCTAGGTTATTTCCCTTCAATGAAATATTCGAACGTAGGTTTCTAGGCTAGGCCTATAATAATAACATACAGTACCGTAGGTCTGGTTAGGTGTGGCATGGGCAGATTTATCTTAAATTGGAAAAACAAAGACGTAGTTCTTCATTACTTTTGACATCAACTGTAACTAGGCCTACTAGGCTACACGTAGGCCTATAAACATATAAATAAGGTAGGCCTAGGCGTATGGAATATGAAACAAGTGTCCGCGGGCTATAATACAAACTAGTGCATTATATCCTATTCGGTGGACATACACGTTGATTAGAATGGCAGGCACAAGGAAATTTAATCCATTAGCCTAAGCTCAATTTTTTTTTTTTTTTTTTGTGAACATGGTTTAACTAGGCTAGGCCTATAGCCTAGCCTACATTATGCCTAGTTGCCTAGAAAAAGGGCAAACTTGTCAAATGCAATTCAAATACAAGGTATAATAGGCCTAACTACTTCATGGACGAAACACTCATTCCACAAACAGACGGACCAGCATGCAGCATCCAAAATTTAGATGAGAGGATGTGGGAAAGATATTTTGGCTACACGAAGAACAGATTGCCTTAGGCTAGTGTTTTTCCTTGGCCTACTAGCTTAGGCTAATATCAATCTTACACAAATTATGAACTGATAAGCATAGGCTAGCCTATGCGATTACACAATTATTGATAATAGGCCTAGGCCTTAATAATAGGCCTAGGCCTAGGCTATAGTTTTCCAGCCAATTATCCGCATGATGATAGGGTAACATTGGCCATACCAACACATCAACACATAGATTTCATAGCCTAGGCCTACACAAGATTATAGAAATGAAAAACGTGCTTTTTGTCGCGCGTACTTACTTGAGGTAGTAAATTTGTCCTGTGGGAGTTCTGGCTTGCTCCCAGCCCGGAGGAAGACTACCCATGTCATCAGTGAGGTCGTAGCTTTGCTGTTTAATATGAGCAACCTGCTGTTGCTGCTGAGCCACAGCAAAGGTCTGCTGCAGAGAAGCGGGCGAGGAGTGGTGACGGAAGTGTTGAGGACCAGCGTTGGGAGACATAGCGCCAGACACACTCAGACCTCCAGCACCATAGGTAGAGTCCGCAGAACCCTCTCGCGAGTGGGACACAGTGGGTGCAGGAGACTGACGATGAGCAGGCGGAGTAAAGAATGATGCGGGAAGATTCCGCATCTTGAAAGGCTTCTGTAGAGGAACTTGGCTCGAGGGCTTCAGCACTACTTCAAACAAAGCCTGCAGCTCACTGTCACTGTCAGCGCGTACATGCACGATCTGACTACCTCGCTGCTCCATTGAGAGCGAGTCATCATTGTTCGAGCTGGCCATTTTGGCTACTAAGGTCAACACTCACACCAAGCGCGTCACACCATAACACACACCTCCTCTCCCTCCAGCTGCCACCCGAGAACTGATGATACTGATGCTGGAATGTGTTTATTGCGCATCCAACTCGCGCACCAGTTGATTCACAAATCTGACGCCAGATGCCACTTCTTGCAGTCGTCTATAGGAAGTCCCACGCCAACTTTTATACAGTAGCCGACCCATTGATTACAGTTAATAATAACCCTATAAACCCATCGCGTATTTTACGAATTGGTTATCTATAAAGCCTTCCTCTTAAGAAGCTGATCAATAATGCTTTATAGCTTATACGAATGTACAACTGGAATCCAACACAGAACAGAGCGAGATAGGCAACATGGAGCTCAAATAACAAGAAAGGTATGTCCACTCCCTATAGATGATTTGCATGCTTTTGTGAAATATTTTGTTTTCATTTCTCTTAGCTTCCAAGTAAATATACTTGACAGTACATTTTCTGAAATGGGCTAATGCAAACTGATGTCTATTCTAATCTAGCTAGCCAGGCCTAGGCCTATTCATAGATGTATTTAGCATTACGTGATTGCATGCACGAATAAACATTTGCTTGAATATTTATTGTCAAAGCTCGCCAAATCTATTTCTGGCTTTATGAGAAATCGAGTAAGGAAACTAGGCATGCAGGCACAGGTCCATGCCTTATTACATGATATTTCGGAAAAGTCCATACAACATGAAAGCATTACATAAATAGCTCTCATATCGTACTGTAGGTATACAGGTCACAGGTGGATATGGAAA
Source organism: Paralithodes platypus (assembly GCA_032716605.1). Taxonomy (NCBI): domain Eukaryota; kingdom Metazoa; phylum Arthropoda; class Malacostraca; order Decapoda; family Lithodidae; genus Paralithodes; species Paralithodes platypus. The sequence continues at coordinate 5,741,434 of CM064568.1, forward strand.
TATTATTTTAAACAAAGATTATTCATCAAACGTTTCGGTAAAATGTTCATCTGAAATATGGCTACTTTAGGAGAAGGCTATTCGAAAATCTTAAGAGGCATTTAAATTCGGTTGCACAGTCCATTACCCAGTTCGTAAGCCCAAGTACTGTATGTTCACAAAGTATTTATATCGAATAATTGTAATGCAGATTTGAAATCATAATGGATAAAACAATTCTTCGGTAATTTGATGTTATATCTTGTGATCAGCAATGGAGTAAGCCTATCTCAGGGATCCAGTTTTTGTACTAGTAGACTACTGGCATTTATAATTTGTATAATCTACCAGATTAAATAGCAAATAAATCAGGTATATATATGTGGATGACACAAACACATTCAGGGAAAATACGACCATGGTGCTGTGAATAACTTCTTTAACATGACATAACCAAGAATGAAACTGTAGCCTGACAATGAATTACGCTGTGGAGAGGATCCTTCATAGCAAGTAAGCAAAGGCAACGCAATGATAAAATATAAAAGTTTATGTACACTCGGTCAAAAAAATATCTGCACCCCTACGCTGATTTTCTGGTGTGGACAGCTCGGTAGGGTTGGTATATCTGCCTGTAGCTATATCCATCTATACTACTACCTATACATCCTACATCCTAACCTACGACTTACGACCTATACTACAGCAGAGCTGTACACACCAGCAGATAATCAGCGTAGGGGTGCAGATACTTCTTGGAGCGAGTGTACAATACTATAATAAGACCACAAGTGTAATACTGTAATATGCAAATCGTATTTGACATCCATACAAAATGAGTGCCATCAAAGCAATATAGACCTTTACACTAGCTATAATGTTGCCCGCAATAATATTCTTAACGCGTTTCTTAATTATATTCTGGTTCTTAATTAAAAGACGATTATATCAAGTTAAGGAGGGATTATTTGTTATGTGAATGAAGAAGACAAAAAAAGGTGTATGTAACAAGTGTCTCCCCCAAAGTTGAAATAGTGACAGAGACAAAATCAAGGTATGTTAGAGTACAAATATCTGGACACACGGAGCTTGAAGCAATTTAAGTTATAGGGTGAGGGAAAGGCAGATTGAGGGAGAGAGTTCCAAAGCTTGCTTGTTGAGTAGAAGAAAGACAGAAAATTGGTTTAATCTTGGATTTGAGAGTTAGACAGTAGGGGTAGGAGTGTGTTGAAAGGTGGGTTCCCCCCACTCTCCATAAGCCTACACTTAGAGAGCTCTGAAGAACATTGAATATTGTAATAGCGGTAGAAGAGTGACAGAGGCAACATTGTGACGTGTAGGGAGAGATTGTAGGGAATTAGTGAGAGGAGAGGAGTTGATGAGACAATTTAATATAATTATGTTAATATAATTTTAATTGAGCTCATAAAAAAATATCCCATTTTATGAGCTCATAGTATCCTGAAAGGGTTAGCCTACTTAAGGGGAGGCTTTTAGTTTGCTCCCTAGACTTTCATCATCAAGCTTAAAAAAATACCCCCCAGACCCCATTTCAAGATAAATGTCCCAGCCGAAGGGCCGAAGGCCGGATTTGAAAGCTATAAGTATAAGTTGGATTCCCATATGGGTGATGTGGGCTGGGCATGAATGGGAGCTGCCTCATGTGGGCCGCATGGCCATATGCAGTTTCCCGCGATCTTATGACCTAGTGTTCTTGTGTAATTGGGCTTGGGTGTGACAGGGATCTGCCTTGCGTGGGCCCATCGGCTTTTTGCAGACTCCCATTTTCTTATGTTCTTATGTTCTTAAGCCCCTGCAGTCCCAAGCACTGTGGCAAAATGGCAGGAGAGACCACCTTTTCACCTCAAGAGATGGAGCAAGACTGGCCCATTAATTTTTAGTTAAAATAAGACTTTAGAGGCTATCAACCCTATTGGATTATTAAGCCAGCACATTGTAAGTCGAGAATAACGTCAGGACTGGAGCCTCTCTGCGATAACTCCAGTCCCTTGCCCAGTCACCCTTCAGCGGGTCTTATTATAAGCTGAGAAGTGTTGCCCGACCGGTAGCAGTGCTTAAACAGTTGTGTTACCAACTACAGGGTTCTACAGGGTTGTACAGGCAGTTACAAGGAAAGTAATAATAATAATATTAATAATATTTATTCAGTAAGCATTTTACAATGTTGGTACCACATAATATGTTACAAATATGACATGTACCAGCCTTGCATAATTCCAACTAAGGATAGCCCAATAAGGCCGTTAGGTGGCATGGGTGAAGGATTTCACTGGGGTGCTGGGGGACAGCTTGGTGGTGCTGTACTTCTTCTTCGGTTGCAGGAGCATACGTCTTCTTGCTGTTCGTCTTCTTCTGTACTTTTGTATCGATGGTGATCTAGAGCGAGTAACTTAAGGGGAGATGGGTTGTGTTTCTAGACCCCCTTCTCCCTCATGTTTAGCCCCATTAGTTTTCAGATTTTATGATGTTTGCCCCATTAGTTTGTCAATTTTAAGACCTTTAGCCCCATTTCTTATTAAGACCTTTCGTGCTATTTCTCATTCATCCTATGTTTCTGCCCGGAATCATGCCAAATCTGTTCTTCGACTTGCCAAACACTCTTTCATCAATAATAAATGCACTGAACTATCCAACTCTAGCTCTTCCCAAGCTTTCTGGAATCTAGCCAAAAAACTTTCCAACAATTTTTCTTCCTCGTCTTTCCCTCCCCTTTTCCACTCTGATGGCACAACCATCACTTCTTCCTCTGACAAAGCTGAACTCTTCGCTCAAACTTTAGCTAGAAACTCCACCTCGGATGATTCCGGTGCTATTCCTCCCTCTCCACCCCCCTCTATCTTACTTATGCCTAATATCCTAATCTCTTCTAAAAATGTATTTTACTACCCTCTCTGGGCTTAATACTAAGAAAACGTACGGTCCGGACGGTGTTCCTCCTGTTGTACTAAAAAACTGAGCTTCCGTGCTGACTCCTTGCCTAGGCAAACCTTTTCATCTATCTCTCCTCTAACGTCTTCCCTTCTTGCTGGAAGTTTGCTCTCATTCAACCTGTCCCAAAGAAGGGTGACCGCTCTCAACCCTTCAACTATCGTCCAATTGCTCTCATCTCTTGTATCTCTAAAGTTTTTAAAACTATTCTTGCTTCCACATTTCTTAAGCATTTCTCTTCTCATAATCTACTCTCAGATCGCCAGTATGGCTTCCCTGAGAGTTGATCTACTGATCTTCTTTCATATCATACTAACTCTTGGTCATCCTCCTTTCGGGACTTCGGTGAGACCTTTTCTATTGCACTAAACATATCGAAGGCCTTCAATGGAGTCTGGCACAAATCTTTAATTTCTAAACTACTCTCCTTCGGTTTCTATCCCTCCATCTTTGCCTTTAATTTCCTTTCTGGCCGTTCCATAGCTGCGGTTGTTGACGGCCATCGCTCACTTCCTCATCCTATCAACTCCGATGTTCCTCAGGGCTCTGTCCTATCTCCCATTCTCTTTCTAATTTTCATAAGTGATCTTCTCAACTGTATTTCCAGTCCCACCCATTCATACACAAACGACTCTACCTTATACTACTCGATTAGTTTTCCTGAACGCTCCAGACAGCAATCCCTCAAAAACAAACGTAATGAAGCCATACAACACTTATCTTCTGATCTAACTACTAGGGGAGTTTGGAGGGGGTGCAAATTAAGCGTGATGGGGCGGTGTGAGGAAGGTAGCGTGGGGTCTTTGTTGGGTTTGGGGAATGTAATGATGACACCATGCATCCAGATGTCTGTTATTGTATTGTGTGAATAACTGTAGTTTATGTTGGTGAGTGCCTGTATGTCTTGTGGGCCTAGGTGTCTGAGGTGTATGTTGCTTATGTTGTTTGGACCACAAACGGATGAGTGCTTGAGATTGTTGATGATGTGCTTTGTCTGGTTGTTGGTGAAGGGTGCATAGTCAGGGTCTGTGGGAAATTCTCTTACATCAGACGACACGTCGGTCGTTTTGATGGGGGTTTACGTGGCTGACATTAGATAAGTGATTAATGAGGGGGTTTGCTTGTTGTTTATATGAAGGAATAGAGTCTGTTGTGATTGTATTGTGTTGCTGTTGGAAAGTGTGATGCTGTTCAGTGTTTTGTAGATTTTTGGGGAGTCTGTTTTGTGATCAAGTGTTTGGAGGTAGATATTCCAAATTAGTGTTTGTTGTTCTAGTATTTTGTTGCTAATCTGTGTTGAGTGTTTGGATTTTATAGTGCGATGACCTGTGTGTGTTTCAGTGTGTCGTGTTGTCTGATGAGGTTTTGAATTTCTGGTGTGAAGTTGGGGGTTGTGTCTGGCCTAGCACTCATTCTCCATTTCATTGTGGAATCTGTCTCTGTACTCCCTCTTTTCCCAACAACCATACTTTCCTTTTTGGCAAATTAACTTTCTTCCGAATAGGAACTCTACTTAGGCACATATCACACACTAGGAGCTTGTGTTGGGGGATGCATTCTTCACCTGGCATGATCCTAAGTGTCGCTAACCCATTTCCTGTCAGATTTGCTGATCAGGAAGTAGTCTATCGGACTACTGGAGCAACCTTATTCATGTTATCAGATGGCTCATCTTCTTTCTTAACATAGTATTACAGACCACCATCCCTGTGGCAGTACACGGACTAGTGGAGCAACCTTATTCATGTTATCAGATGGCTCATCTTCTTTCTAAACATAGTATTACAGACCACCATCCCTGTGGCAGTACAGTGCTCCATATGTATATACCTCCCAGGTTCCTTCAGCCATAACCCTGTCCTCCGTGCACGCCCTCATATCCGTCGGCACCTGCCCCGACATGCCCATTCAAGTTTCCTCCCACAAATACTGCTTCCCCTTCCTTGCATCCAACAACCACCCCTATAGGTAGCGCCAACGAACTTGACAATCAATAATCTCGATCCCTGACCTCTTTGGAACTCAAAAGGACCTTCAGCAAACTGTCTGTAAATATTCACTCCTAATTCCTGGTGGACTCTTCCCAAATGATTGAAATGTCAGCCAGATTGCTTTCATTCATTTTGAGTTTCAAGAAGTCAAGGGATCAAGATTATTATAAAGTTCGTTGGCGCTACCTATAGTAATTCAATCCAGATTCCAGAACTGTTCTATGACATCTCTTCCTAATCCTGCTTGGGGGGATATGCTGATATAATATCTATGACTCTCGCCCCAAGTTCATTCTTGGTAAAATCAGTCTTTCATTAAACCTTTTAACTTCTATCACACAATCTGCATACCTCTGACTGCCACCAGGGAACCCACCCCTCCACCCTAAGGGGATGATGTGGGGGCGAGGGTGGGGGCAAGGAGGAAGGAGATGGGTGAGGTGGTGATGGGGATGCAGATGAGGGTATGAATGGATTAGGTTGGGGTGGGATGTAGATGGTACGGAAAGGAGGTGTGGGGTTTGACTGGGAGAGGGAGGGGCATGAGGAACAGGTCCAGGTGTTAGTGTAGTACTCCATGGAAGCAAGTGTTGTGCAGGTGAAATGGGTCCGGTTCCCGCATGAACTGCAGATAACCGAATCCTTTGTATGGCGACTCAAAGTGATAGGTTATGAGCACGTTGGACATATGTATTTGTGGGTGGGTCCTGGGTTGCTCTCGATGTCTCCGGCTAGAAGTCTTCGAGAAATGACAGCCAGAGTAATTTCTCAGTGTAGAAAAGTCTAATGTGTGTGTGTGGTTGCGAGAGGTGTGGTACTTGCCCGGGTGACCGAAGCCACTCTCGGGTTATTGTGCCCCCAAGGAGGGGGCAGGGGTTTGGCTCCCAAGAACTGCTCCCTACGGTCCGCGATTTTGTCCCCGGCCGGAAGGGTCAGCAGTCCCACGACGTAGACGCCGCCACTCCAGGTCCATCAATGATATAATTATGGTAAATAGTAATTGCATACTAAACTGTTCCTGGATATATGGAGTTTTGTTTTCCAATCCATATGGTTTCTTCACCTTTCTCTCTGTAAAGTTTTTCATATAGACCTCCGCTACTCTTTTCCTGTCAGTTTAGCCATAAATTCCTCCATTCTTAGAGCTCCCGACAAGGTTACACATTATTTTCAACCTATTACCAATTTCCCTTTATACAGTACATACAAATTTCTCATTATTATTTTCACTTCTTCCAAGTATCAATCCCTCCATAATACACAGATTTCAAGACCAGCTTGCTCTACACGAAGTACGGTTCCAGTCACACGTCCTAATGGCAGAGTTTCAGTTAGCCCTGTATAGAGCTGCCTCACTGGTCAGGTTTTGAAATTAAAAGTGTATAGTGATACCTCCCATGTCTATTTTAACTGAAGTACATCTTTTCACCCAGCATTATTACATCAAACTTCTCCATATGCCCAGGCATGCACAATAATAATGGACTTACCAAATTGACTAATTCCTTGAACGGATAGTGCGTTGTTACATGTGAGATAAGTTTGTTTGGGAAACAGATTAAATTACTTATGTAGTAATGTACACCCTCTGTGGTGGATTGGGTTCTTTGATTTATAAATTATTATTTTGCTTAAGCGTTGTTTCCACATAGCGATTTAGAAGTTTAGTCTTTTTACTGTGTTCGTCCAAGTTTTGGTTTGTTTATTTTGCAAGTTTTAAATTATAATTAGCCTATGCTGGAATTTAAATTTGCCATGAACGTCAATTCTCCAAGTGGAGTCACAAGCGCTCGCAATTTTCTTTTAGTCTGGCCTGCCAATACACAAGTTTTCAATCCGCGAAATTGCTAATACACGAGCAGGGGTCCAAAATAAACATTACCAAAAACTTTAAAAATACGAAGATGTACTTACAATATGCGAATCGATCGCCGAAATACGGGAATTTCTGCTGTGTTTATCTGATGCGCCGGGTCGGCGTTGTGGGATACGCCAGTCTTACAGCTACCTCTGAGCGGAACGGAATGTTACTCTTTCATCAAACCACGAAAAAACAAGCTTATAACCCTCAAGATTAAGTTATATTTAGTTCTTATATTTTATTATTTTGATGATTATGTCCACCATTTTAGGCAATTAGACGCGCCACACTCAAGTTTTTTGTGGTGACCACCGTCGGAAAATTGTCATATTGTCGCAGGACCCTAGGACAAGTGGTAATTTACTTGGTAACTCAACAATATAATAAGCTTCGTTTAAAAGACACTCCATTCACAAATGGTATTATTTTGGTAGTAACATATCTATTTGTGCACACACAATTAATATATGTATCAACTATAACCCTATAATCATTACACATGGCAAAAAAAAAAAATATACAGTATGAGAATCCACAAATTGCTTGCAAAGTATGAATGTTAACTTGCTAAGCACAAAATCATTATAGAAAGTTTATATAATAAACACATGTTATAGCAGAATTGTTTACAGTGGAATAAGCTACTGTCAGTAAGTTAAACTATCGTTAAAACTCACTAAACGTATGGACGCGTCTTTATATGAGGATATGGCAGGAGGAAGGCCATGGAGGCCTGTCCTTGGCCCAGCCCCTCAAATGTACAGTCACGAGCATAAATGCTGCGACAACAACCAGATAACGTCAACTCCTTCATCACGAGAGGTTTATAATGAGCTGAATAAAGTCGTCTGACGGTAGCTAGAATGAAATAAAGAAATCATTGAGAGTTTGAATATAAAGTTTAGCAATACCTTTGGAGACGAAAGGGCGAACATAATCTGGTTGGTGTCGCAGTATTTATGCTCGTGACTGTACAACTATTATATTATATTATATATTAGATTAACCTAACCCTAAAATATAACAAAAATAACAAATATAAAGATATAAAAAATACTGTACACTGAATTAGAGTGGGATCGAACAATGGTTTTCCGAGTGGAAAGCAGGAGCTATGGGGAGATCTGGCAGTAATGGTTTGAAGGCTTTATTTAAACGCAGGGCGGGCCAAGGGAGGTGAGGGACGGGGCCAAGGGGCTTAAGATTCTCACGCATGCCGTCTTACTTTATGGATCATTATAATATTCTACTCTACGTGAGGATTAAGTGCTATATAATGTCAAACACTTCTAAGAAACTTACATTGGATGAAGTATTTACTTTATAAACCTCTGAATAGAGGAACTGAAGCGATAATATATTTTGTACAAAGGGTTGAGACATTCAGAGAAATCTAGTTTTATATTTACAGAGTGAATATGCTACAAATTAAATACACAAAAACTGCCTCAAAAATCATACTAATGGCTGCTAATGGTATATAACACATAATCTTGGTATATTTCTTTTTGACCTAAAAAATATTACGGTTTGTCCCCAAAGCGACCATTCTCTATCTGGTGGCCACCCCAAGAAGCTTCTCCGTGGTGCGTCTAATTGAAGGGGAGAAATAGGCCAAAAAATTGTCATTCAGGGTCAGTGCCACCCATAGGCAATATTTCCATAAGATGCATTATTTCTAATACGCGAAGCGAGGCCTTGTGCCGCCTATAAACTCTTGTATTAAAGGCCTGACTGTATATTTTATTTTTAGCTCTTCTAAAAAAAAATCACCGTATATAATCATCAGTATCATAAGCCTTTAGAAATAGGAGTGCCTTCAGTTCCTTCTTGAAAGTGTCATTGCAAGTCAACTGTAAGTAGATTGAATAGACGTGGGGCAACATATGAAAGGATCTAGCAGCAAAAGCACCCCCCCCCCAAAAAAAAAAGGCGATACGTATCGTCACCGGTACTCATTATGTGGTGGAAATAAAAGATTATCAAAATACTTAGGCTCGCCAAATTTCAGGGCTTTAAAGACCAGTAAGCATATTTTAAACTATTCTGGCCTTGATTGGAAGCCAGTGTAGATCAATCAGATAATAACATAACATAAGAAAATGAGTCTGCAAAAAGCCAATCGGCCCACACAAGGCAGATCCCTGTCACACCCAACCCCAATTACATAACATCAGGTCATAAGATCGCGGGAAACTGCATATGGCCATGCGGCCCACATGAAGCAGCTCCCATTCACACCCATATGGGAATCCATCTTATGCTTAAAGCTTTCAACTGTTCTGGGCAGTGCATTCCACATTTAACAACTATTTCCAAACCAGTGCTTTCCTAAATCTAAACTTATCTAACTTGAAACCATTTGAGCGAGTTATGTCGCCGTTCTTTAGCTTTAATACCTCCTCTATATCGCCCTTATTTAAACCTTTTATCCATTTAAATACCTCTATCATGTCTCCCCTACATCTTCGTCTCTCTAGTGAGTGCAGGCCTAAGACTTTCAACCTCTCCTCATACGATAAATTTCTAATATTATGTATCTTTTTGGTCATTCTCCTTTGGTTTTGCCCTATTCCTAACACTTATAGGTGGGAGTTCGAGGTAGAAAATAAGTCTAGTAGATCTATTAAGAACAGACTAAATTCCTTAAAGAAGCATTTGGTAAGCATATACAAAGAATGGTAAAACAAGCATAGCATTTTTATGGATTTTATTGGTTTATTGCAAATGCACATGTTGTGGCACAATAATTTCCTACAAAATTTATGTAGAAAAAGTGTCAAAATAGGGTCTTTCAAAAATAACAGCCAATGATATAAATACGAAATGACAACAAAATATTTTAATAGCTATTGCCCATACCAGCTATGGAAAGCTGGCCATCATAAAAGTTTTAACAATTTGCGGAACATCATTCAGCACCCCACTACTAGTAAACCTGATGACACTATGACGCAAGGAGTACTGACGTCAAAGTTGTCCAGTTCTACCATTAGCAAATCGGGATAACATTTTAAATCTTATCCTAGTTTTGCTGTAGGGTCTACTTTTGGGGGGCAATTTCACATTTTCAACATGTGCATGAGGTTTAATTCTTGTGATTTTACACTTTTTTTGGTGGAACCCAACCAGCAACAACCACACCTCAGCACCATGGACATGGAACAATCATACAAAATTATTCACGAGGAGTCTGCTTGTAGTTACATACTTAACCACCCATTGTAATTATACTTTATTTTTTTTTGTTTACTGCACTTCATTCCCCACCCATAGAGTAAATGCATGTTTAAAGTGTTTGTTGCATGGCGTCATCGGTGGTGTTACGTGACAAAGAAAGGGCCATCGTTTCTGTGACTCTAACCCTTAACCTTGGGTTTCTGAACTTTCTATTCTGTTGTGTGACCTCTTTTATTACCGGACCCGGAGTGAGGACACGCGTCAGTGTGTTGGTCAGAGCCGACTTTCTTGGTAACCGGGAGCAGCAGCGTCGTGTTGATGTCTATGTCAGCCACTACTCTGTATTACTCATAGTCCCTTTCTTCCGTCTCGGTGGTTTGTTTGCCGCTGGGGGTCCCGGAGGTAGCAGGTTGGACCACTGCTGGGGGATACTAAGGGCTGGGGGCGTGCCACAGTAGTCGCCCAACCTACTCTTACATATAGACTCGCATTTCAAAGTGACCCACAGACTCCTGACAGACTGCAAGCACTTTATCAACCGAGACTTCTTAGCTTTGGTGGCTTGACTTGAGGGAAGAGAAGGGTGTGGGGTTTATGCAGAGCTCTCGGCTGTGGTGTTCTCTACAGCTTGTTGGGGCTGGGACTGAGCGGGGGCAGACCCCTCTCCAGACTGCTGGCCCTCTCCCTGATAAAACAGTCATAGATTATAATCAACATAAGGGAAATATTAAATATACCAACGCTGATCAAAGCTGCCAAACCATTAACAAAATCATGTTTATAAAAACAAACTGCATCTAATAACTTTAAAACGTCCAATAGGATCTAATGAACTGATGCAATAACCATTATTTCCCGAATTGATAAAGAAACCAACAAAAAACAAGACACCTTTCCTTATTAGAGACAAAATTATGGTACCGATACATTACAGAAATTAATTATCAACAATAAATAATGAATTCATGCAACTGTTTGCAACACTGCATTATAAAATAAATTTGTATGCCTGTGTTATTGTTCCACGTTAAACATTTACATTTGTAAAATTCAATACTCCCAACAACCATTGTGCCTCTATTACAGTACTGTATTTGAACTGTTACTAGACTATATTCTAAAAGCAAAAATTAAAAACATCTGGTCAAAATGCAGCTTAAAGGATAGGACAAATAATCTAGACCATTCCACAAGCCTATATCAATGTTTGAAAGGGGTAGGGTCAGAATTCTCACTGGGAATTAATAAATATTTGGCAAAACGAATGGCTTCTATAAAGGAAGAAACCATGGGATTAATATACATGCATTCATGCAAGTATCCATAATGCATGAAAAACAATACAGCAACTGTAACCATTGATAAAATAGTATTTAGGGATGAAATATTAAGATGCAATATTTTGCATGGAATAAGTTGCATTACTAGTAATAAAGGAAGACATTAGAGTAAATATACTGTAGTGATTAGTAGTTTAGAAAGGTGAGCAAGGTCTAGAATCCATCTCAATTTTTTTTTTTATTGAGAAATGCAAAACAAAATGTATTCATATAAAATTTCAGTTCACTACTATACCCTGATGAATGGGAAAGAGGAGGATGGGGGGGGGGGGGAATAGCGAGTCAAGCTCACAGTATCAGACCTTTACCAAGCGAGAACTTCAATTGGAAACTTAAAAATGACAAAAGGAATAAGTTGCAGGAAAATTTACAAGAATCAGTGATAAAGCGAAAGAGAAGTTAAAAACTGAAAAGTAAAGGAATACAGGTAGATCCGAGAAATCCATCATCTCTAACACCTTTTTCCCTCCCTGGAAGGCCCAGCCTGGTCATAAGTAATGTTTGTTAACCCTTTCACGCATTTATGACTCAGAGGTTGCCAGATTAGCAATAAGAAATAGAGTTCTCTCACTCGTATAATTACCTCTCCAAAATAAGTTTTCTGCCCACAGCTAACTCAAAGACAACTGCAGAGGTTGAAGTAACTAAACGAAGGGTTTCTAAATATCCCTGATGGTAAATAAGGCTTTAAAGTATCCCCAATAGGCTCAATATTGCATCATGTCGGAAAGGGTTAATTAATCAAGACTATTGTGTAAACTAACAAGGCCATCCAGTATTCAAGGTTGCAAATACAGTACACTACTCTCTTACTAGTCACTAGTGTTTGAGTGTTGGTGTATGTGTGAACAGCATTAGGCTGTGTGACCATGAGTGAGTGGATGGTAGGATGGATTTGGTTCCAAATTAAACTCACTTTTAGCTCTTTAGTGGTCTAGTTGATTTGGTGTTGGACTGCTATGCTACAGGCCCGGGTTCGAAGCCCGGCCTGGTCATATGTAAAGAATGAACCTCTGCTAAATGTCTCCATGCTACTTTGTCAAGATATGCTGCCCCTTCAAATTTTTCCACTTTCTTCTCCCATACCATAGGAAGTCTTCCACCCATTCGACCTCCATGCATGTTCCCCAGCAACCAATCCGGATCTATGACCATACCACCTCAAAAGTACCTCTCACCATCCACTCCACATTCAGTGCCCAAAGCCTGCTCTTCCACTCCCAAGACTTAACACCTCCCTATCACCCATCCACACCTGATGCCACTTTTAAACAGCTCACAGCCTGGAGAGGTCTATATCACTTGTTGCCTATGCCCCACCTCTATGCAAGAGTGCCGAGAGCTGCACACTGTTTCTCAGTACATACATATAATGGCTTAACGTAGTTTTCCATTATATACATTGTAACTGTTCAGACGTGGTTGCTTTTCCGCAATCGGAATACAATAATGTCTTATCACAACACTGCCCCATCATGTCATCACTTTAGTATGTTAGCATAGTGTCGTTGTTCCCCAAGCTGCCTGGCCGAACAGCCCCAAGGCCCCGAGCAAGGCCATAACCGAGCGCCCTGGGTGGGGCTTTGGCAGTGTTAAGTGCCGTAGCAAGACTCAACAGAGTCCAACTGCAAACCACACCAGCCTCAACAGTGCTACAAGACAGTACCATACCAAGACTGTTTATTTTACAAGTTTCAAATTAAATTAAGTATTAGCAATTAGCTGATGAAATACATGGTTATGGCTGAACATAGGGAACAAATGTGGTGGAGGAATGGGAGGAAGGAGGGTATTAGATAATATTAAAGGGCATCAGCTCATACAAAATCCCATTCCATTTTATAACTGTCTAAAGCATGTTAGATACTGCACAGTTGTCTTGGTTTGCCTTAAATTTTGATCTAAAAGAGTAAACAAAGCCGTGTAAGATATTTCAAGCTTTAAGAGCTTGATGGCAAACCCTGTCGCCTCTCTTGTTTGCGAGGGAGAAACTTTACCGCGGGAATTAAATCGGCTTTGATTTAGTTTATATTTAACTTGCCCCGATGTATTTCGAACATGAACGAAAGTGAAGAAAAATTCTCTACATTTCGTTATCAAACTTATGCTGCTCTTACAATTTCTCATACCCCTCTTTTAGATAGTTGTCCATCTTTGTACTGCTTTCACAGCTTTGAGTACTTAACAGTGATGCTGTGAATCAAAATGGTGGCCAGTGACTTGATTCCTGAAACGCTTTGACCGATTGTGTTATTCTATGGGTACCCCAAAGCCCTAATACAGTCACGGGGGGCTCAGAAATGCCTCTCGCCACCACCGTCCAAAACACTAATTTATTTACATTTATAAGAAACAGACTATTATTGCACAATGAGGTATACTGTACACTAACATCTATGATAATGAGGATAGCGGACTCCAAGTGCTATGCCCTTTAAGGAATAACCCATTCTTAACATATGAATGGGGCCAAGATCACCAGGACCGGCCTCGCTAGACAGTAGCTCCTGAGCCTAGAAATTAACCCGTACAATCAGAGCGACGGCTATAGCAGTCAGTAGATAATTAACTCCCAAGTCCCAGCGACGGTTATAGCCGTCAGTAATGTATTTGTCTTGCAACTGCCTGTACAAGGCGAATTGATTTTTTTTTTCTTGGTAAAAAAAAAAAAAAAAAAAATCCACTCGAGGTGAAAAGGTAGTCTCTCCTGTCATTTTGGCCACATTGCTTGGGACTTTTATTACTGTATCCTACGGTACAGTACGGGTTAAGTAACACCTCGTATATAGCGATGTTGTTAGGTCACGTGTATAGGTTTGCAACACTAGGCACATGAACAATGAGCACCCTGAATGTAGGTATAAAGGAACATTGTAGAACATTAAAATGCAATACTCTGTACTGTACTTGCAAACTAAAAAAATCAAAACTGGGACGATACAAGACAAAGTTAAAATAGCCATCAAAATTGCGTAGCTAAGGGGGGGGGCACGTGCCCCACAAGGAAATACAGTACATTAGGTTCAGTACATCGATAAAAGTGTAAGTTTTAACGATCATTGTCCGAAATATTGGATAGTTTTCTTTTGTTGTAGTTACCTTATTTTACGCAATATTTATTATTATATCTATTTAGTATGTACATACAATTATACAACCTATTTTGGTATTTCCAATACTTCCTCATCTGACGATTAATTAATGGTAAAGTTTTTGTTAATTAATAATTTACTATATCAGTGGGCAAGAAAAGCCACCAAAAAAAAAAATAAATAAATATATATATATATATATATATTCATATCATATTTGCTATCTCAAATGCTGGTGAACTGTTGACTAGAGTAGAGCCGTGAGGGTGGGAGGTACGGAAACCTGGTTTTTATGTGCTTTTTTGTACTATAATTATATTAATATTAGTTTCTGACGCTTACAAAAATGTCCGTACACACGGTAGCTGTTCAGAAATTGCATTCACCGAAATTTAATAGGCTAAGGGGATGTATTGGTTACACTGAGCTTAGCCTGGAGGTAATATTATTGAAAGTTAGGGAAGCGAAACAAGCAAAATTAAACTACAGAACATATTGTTAATTGTATTAATAAATATTTTAATGCTAGCCTATATGGTAACCTAACAACTGTATTACATCATAACATTTGCAGAAACTCTCTTTATTCTTGGCATAGGCTATAGCCTAAATACAGTGACCGCAAGCCTAGTAACTAGTTGATAATTAAACTTCGGTTTAGTTCTATCCGAGAGGATATAGCTAAAGTAAATCTCACTTCCTGTAACCTATTCCTGATCAAGTCTCAGTACTGTAGTTCAAACACTACCTAACCTGCTGCTTTATGCTTGTGGGCTTCCAGCAACGCTCTCGTCTGCACAGGCTCGCTACACTAAACATCCCCCGCCCCCCTTCCTTTCTTCTGCCTACCTATGGTGCAACTATGTGCCCCTCCCGTGAGAAGTGGTGCCGCCCTGCTGAGAAAATTCTGGCTATGCCAGTCACACACATCTAGGTTGCCCAGGAAAAAACTCTAAGATCCCCAGGTCTCACATCTCCCAGAGAGGCTCAGGTTTCTGCAGGCAGACATACAGCGGAGCACACCACAATGCCCGCCCATCATGTATCCAGGTGTACTCTTCATATATACTGGCTCCCCAGGCCAGGCGCCAGACTAACTTTATCTAGTCCAACTGGCGCCTGACCCCATCCCAAACGAGTGTTTACACTCATCTATTCACTAGCATTCTCCATTCATTCCTATATATTACCACTTCCCTTGCCTGATCTATAGCCATTCCTCCTATATCTTCCAACACTTGTCCTACAGTTTCTCCATCTCAATGGAGGTCTTCCTACCCCTCTACCTCCCCTTGTATCCGACTCAAATATTCTTTGTAAGCCTTGCATCTTCCATTCGCTCAACATGTCCATACCAGCTCAGCAACCTTCTGTCCACTCTGGCTGACAAATGTTCCTGCTGCTCCACTCTCCTACGTATCTCTTCATTCCTCAATCTGTATCTAAGTCACTACATACACTTCTCAAGCAGCTTATCTCTATCACATCCAGCTTTCTTCTCTCCTTTTTCTTCAGAGCCCACAAATCACTGTTGGTACAACAATCCCTTGATAAATTGCACTTTTAACTTTAATTTCAAGATTTCTCACTTTCCCATTGCGCCAGGTCTTCCTATAGACCTATGAGAGTTCCGTATGGAGCTCAGTGGTCTGGTTAATCTGCTCTACATAACTAACTCCAAGTCTTCCTTCAAATACCGTTTTACCTCCATTCCTGCTAAAAAAAAAAAAATCTGTGTATGGAGACAAAAGGCAAGTTGCCTGTAACGAGTGTCTTCCTCAAAGTTAAAAGTGACATAGCCAAATTCAAGGGACAGTTAAAATGCCTCCTAGATATTTAAACCACTCCACTAAACTGATAAAAAAAAAAAAAAAAAAATGCAGTTTAAAGTTAATATGGAGTCTTAAAACCAATTTTTAAACATTACTACTAACTGGTCTCCTATCTTTCTCGAATGACAAATCATCCAGGTAGCCTTATGAAGGTGACAACACAAATCTAAGTAAATGATCCTGATAAAAAATTTGGCGAGCCCAATGAATAGTGTCACCTCGATAACCATTTTAACCACCTTTGACATGGGGGCAGATACAAAATGCAGTTGGTACAATCTTTGCTATGCAAGAACTACCCGGTAATTAGTGATCAATTAGCACGTTTATAAAAAATAATTATGCTCAAACATATAAACTTTATTTAATGACTGATGCAGAAGTACAATCAAAAGTTTGAGTTCCGTCCCATCTTAGCTCCCAGTTAATCCTATCTAATGCGGGAGGGGTATTTTTTAACCCCCCTAATGTGCAAGCTCACTATCGCTTACTGTACCCAGAAAAATCAAAACCTGACTGGGGCATAAAATCGCCAACCTAATGGGACAAAACTGTGCATATCCAAAACAACCAGCCCAGATTAGATAGTTACTTTAATCAGACCAAAGATAGGAAGTAACTTTGTCTTCTGAATTAAAGATTGAAAAGGTAACTCATCCAAAATGTCAAAGCTTGCAAAAGTTATAGCAGTCAGTAATGGCAATGGCCTCATTAGGGCCAATTTAACACTTTCAATATGATGGCATGTTTGCATTATTCTGGCTATCATTAAAATATTATATTTATCTTACCAAGGACCTTTAGGATTATAGAATAAAAACTAGCAATTAATCCTTTGAATACTATTGGTCCTTTCAAAACTATGTAATCTTTTAAGGATAGGCAAAATAAAATAATTGCCACCATTGCAGTGAGGGGTTTAACTGCAGAACACAAAACAACCGGTGTTAGACTGGATGGCAAGCAAATAACTGAAAGGATTCCTTGGTCAGAAGCCTAAGCTTACCACCGCATCAGTACGAGCTTCATGCTGCTCTCCCTCAGCCTCACTAAATTCTTTACGCTCATCTCCAGACGCTGCAGACTGAAAAGCACATGCAAAAGCAGTCTATAAAGCATACACAGGAATACATGGAAAAAGCATTACTACACCACTAATATAAAGGCACTGAACATATGTTCCAGCTCTTGATCATTGCAAGACTATCACAAAACATTAGATTTAAGATTAAATTCATAATATTAAACAGATTAACTTGCTCATGTAGTAATGTACACCTATGTGGTGGATTGTGTTCTTTTATTTAATAATTTTCATTTTAGTAAGCGTTGTTTCCACATAGCGATTTTGATAATTTAATTTGACTTTATATTGTCCTTGTCCCAATTTTGGTTTGTTTAGTTTGCAAGTTTTAAATTTTAATTCAAGTATAGTATAAATTCAAACACCCAAAGACCGTTTTAATATTACTTGCACATGGCAACTGACAAATGGGTAATACGTTAATATACAGTATGTGCAACTAGTTTGCTTGGGAAACAAATTCACTTGCTCATATAGTGATACTTATTCATATTTTGCTAAATCTTCAATGTGTTATTTCCACAGTGATTTTGATAGTTTTTGTTGTCTATTGTGCGGTTCCTTTTCTGGTTTGTTTGCAACATTTCAATTTAAGTTTAATATAATAAAATTAATTTACTTTTGCAATCGATATTTGTTAGCATTAAAAAAATGAATGCCCCTGCATTAGATAGTTGTAATATATAAGGAATATATAGCCTACCAATGGTAAGTATTATCTCATAAACCTTTACCAAAGTACGACATGCACTTATAAACTACGTCACATATTTTAATAAAGCAATTTCCTTCATCAAAATTACGCTCTTCAGAAAATGTTTCAAACCAAACACATTTATCCACCTCTCAACCAGACAAATTTCCCTTACCAGAATCATTTCTATATTTACTGTACAGTAGCCTACATACACGCACTCTCACACCCAAGTTTAAGCGAATTCAGAATTTCAATTAGGGAATATAATGGACTTGTTACAATACATAGTAAATGAGCCCCAAGTACACAATTACAAAATAATTATTGAAAAACTTGCCTATTTCAAGTTGGTTAGGGTAAAATAGAGTATTTTGCTGTGAATGGTGGTTTTAGCTGAATACAAACAGAATTTAGGAATTCCAATTGCTGTATCTATATATTCAATATTTCTGCTAAAGATCCCTATAATAATTTGTCAAAAAGATAATATAGGTCCATGCCACAGATTTGTTTAAAAATATGTCTAAGGTTAGGTAACCTAGGCTATCAAATTATACATTTACATCGATGGCTGCCATTGCAGACTAATTGTAAGTTGTTGGCAAAACATTTCAGTCACTTTCAGTATTTGGATCGAAACGGTTATTACTTGCCATACCTTGTTAGATTGGCATTTCTCTAAAACCCAAGCCAACAGCAGCCGAATCCATACAATAGTTTCTGAGCGATGGGCTTTTGTATTATAATTATTGCTGTCGCAGCAGAAACTGTTTTACCCTAACCTATATTTTTTATGAATTTCACCACACCTACATTGAAATTAATGAAAGCATATGTGCTCCACCAGGATTAGAGCATACCTTATAAATTACATTTGAACACATTCAGGATATGAACTTTTAAACACCATACTGATTTAACAATGACATGATGGCGATGGGCTGGTCTATCAGAGTGAGACCTGAGCGATCTCTGCCATACCCATAGCTTACTCTGACTGTTCCTTTTACTTATATATTTTCTAAATCTCAAGTGACGGCGTCTCTTCCGTGGATTGACCTCCCAATCTAATAAGATTGGAAGCTAAAGCGTCACATTATTCCTTTGCCCCTCAACTTTCTCTTCATAATTGCTGAGGGGCACAGGGCCCTGGGTGGGGCTTTGGTTTCCCGGGCGTTTACGCACCCTCTCAGCTCCCCGCCATGGAGTGGCTTCGGTCACCCAGGCTTTATTGTGGTCGGCAGGGAGGGTTCTGTGGGGGCGCTCGTTTATGGCCTTGGCCTTACTCGGGGCCTTGGGGCTGTTCGGCCAGGCAGCTTGGGGAACAACAACAACAACATGAAAATTAGAAACTTGGTAAAATAAAGTAAATTAGATATAGTCAGCCTTTTTTTTTCTTGGGGGGGGGGGGGGGAATAAATAAATATTTATAGAATAAAGTAATAAATATATGGTATATCTCTTCTTTAATTCAACAAAAATTCACCAACTTTACTTCTAAACTCAATTAATGAAATCAACATATACATGTGGCACTCCAAGGACTCTAACCTAGGATGCTCGCACCGAAATTCTGCGCATTACGCTATCAAGAGGTATATAATGCCTGCAATTATCAAAAGCTGGAACGCAACCACAGACGATAAGGACATGAACTGCAAACCAATGATGTGTTACAGAGCCCCACAACCTGATGAGTGGGTAGCCATGCAACCTGGCAGCCCAGCTGTAAGGGAAAAGTTGAAGGATAAACTTGCCTTCTGTACCTCAGCTGCTACCTGTGTCTGCGTTTCCGATGTCTGTAAGGCAAACATGCATTATGATGACATGCTTTAGTCTAAGGGATGGATTCCAGATATAACATGCTAGTGTTAATGTCTACATAATCTACACATTGTGTGGAAAGTGCAGCTACATCGTTTTTAGAGAAAAGAGAGATCATCCATCCACACATTAAACTAAAGCCTATCTAGAAAAAAGAACTTTTACACCAGGCAAGTTATTCATCAAGTGGAGGAATAAATCTTCTTTCTGATAAAATACTAGCATTGATAACAATGGCTTACCCTGGTTTCTGGTCCAGAGTAGCGGCCACCACGAGGTCTGCCACGGCCACCACCACCACCACGGCCACCAGCACCACGACGGAACCTACGGCGAGGTGCGTCGTCGTGGTTGATCATCTCATCGTACTGAGGGCGGCCACCACCTCCGTAGTAGCGCCTAAAGTATCCACGCGGTGCACGGCCCTCTCCACGACCCCTGCCACGACCACGACCTCTTCCGCGGCCCCTCATGCTCATGTTTTCCATGCCGTCAGATAATTCCGCTTCGTAGTCATTGTAGCCCTGGTAGTACCCTCCCCTACCACCCCCGCGTCCGCGTCCACGCCCGAAGAAACGTCCGCGGTAGAAGCGCCGGGGTCCACGTCCTCTGAAGGTGCCACGACCCCCCCGACCCCTCATGGTAGGTGCATAGTCTTCTCCCTCTTCCACCATCTCTCCCTCCTCTCCCGGTGCAGCACGGCGGTAGTAGCGGCGGCGGTAGCCACGGCGACGGTCCGCAGCGTAGGGCGACCCCTGCAGGGGAACATCACTGTCATGAGCATATGGCGACCCCTGCGGAAGTATACAACCTTGTAGCGAACAGTTACACTACAATACTTACACATTTTAATACTGTACCTGCTTCTGGGAACATCAAAGACTGATACTAACCACAATAATACTGAATCTTGCAAATTATTGAAATTAACGGTTTCCACCCCAATAACTTAATGCTGAGTTCAGTACAGAACCTACTCTACTTACCATAGTAATTTGATCAAGGTAATCTATAGTACGGAGAACTTTAAAGTGAACTTTCAAATACATAGGGAAACTCTTACTGAAGTGATTACGATCTTTAATTTAATTTGCTGGGAACACTGCCTAATCCCTATATTACTTTATGCACAATACAAAATTTGAAAATAGACTAATATGAAAATACTGTATTCTGTATATGAAAAGACCAAACTACTGTACAGTACACCATAATAGTGCTCTAATCACTTTTAGAAGTATGGATCACTGAATGAAAACGGATTGAAACTTACCAAAAGCATGAGGTCAAGATGGAGTTACTGGCACTTTGCTCATGATTAGACCATAGGCAACTAGACTTAAGCCTTTCAGTATTGCAGGGCACTTTCATTTATCATACTGGCTATCATTAAACTAATTTATTCGGCCCACTGGCATAAGTCTGCCTTTCTCTAATGTAGGGATGCAGCAATCCATAGCCCATTACTTCATTGGTGTAGGTAGCCTTTGTACCAGGTACAATAATTTCTTGTTACTGCCTTGTAGCATGGCTTAGGCTGGTGTGGTGAGCATTAAGTATAGGGACTTTGTGGAGTCTTGCCGAGGCACTAAAAATCAATCGATAAAATTGGTAGATTTTTTTTTGTTATCTCTACAACTTCCGAATTTGCATAGTCGTAAATCAGAATATTCATTGACAATAAGTTCTTGCATATAAAATTACAAGTATTATTTACGCACTAACCAAAAATACAATCCGAATTTGTCTACCGTTAATACTTTCTTAAATTGAACATAAT
Source organism: Paralithodes platypus (assembly GCA_032716605.1). Taxonomy (NCBI): domain Eukaryota; kingdom Metazoa; phylum Arthropoda; class Malacostraca; order Decapoda; family Lithodidae; genus Paralithodes; species Paralithodes platypus. The sequence continues at coordinate 5,763,043 of CM064568.1, forward strand.
TCATATTATTTCAACCAAATTTACTTGTAAACTATCAATGACCCAGGATAAGGCATTAGAGTATACGCTCACTGTGCTCTAACCAACCAACTCTTATTCACTAGCATACACCATATTCGTATAATTTTTGTTGCAGGGCATTTTAGCGCTATAAATTATGGTGATACGAATAGTTTGTTATGAGGAAGAGAATCAAATCAAATCCAAGTCCCTACTTCTAATATTTGATTGGATTTACTCTGGCTCATTCCCCACTTTTCTATTTATTTATTTTTTCTGGGGGTGGCCGACTCAAGACAGAGCCCGAATAGGGACAACAGAAAACAAAAAAACAAAATCACACAAATCTAGGTCAGAGAAGACCCAGAGACCAGGGTCCCTCCAGCACTCCCCCGACCACCCGGAGAGATTCCGGTCTTAGCAGGCAGACATACAGAAATGCCGAAACCACAAGCCCGCCCACCACACTACGAAACCACAAGCCTGCCCACCACACTTCCAGACGCACCCTTCATATATACCGGCTCCCCGGGCCAGGCGCCTGATGGACTACTATCTAGTCCAACTTGCGCCCGACTCCCTCTCCCAAATAACCACGTGTTCACTCATCTTTTCACAAGCATTCTCCATTAATTCCTGTTTATTACCACTTCGCTTGCCTGATCTATAGGCATTCCTATCATCCAAAGTTTGTCTTACACAATCTCTCCATCTCAATGGGAATCTTCCTGCCCCTCTTGATAGCATACACATATTAACAGGCTATATAGCGACACTTTCTGAATACACGATTAGAGTGTCCCAAGAGAAAGAGGGTTAGTCGTACGATAGCCAGAATAAAATGAAAGTCAGTGTCCTCACGTTGAAGGGGTTAAAGTTTATGATATACTTACTGATTCTTTTGAAGGTGACAAACCAATTTAAATATATATTTAATTTTAGTACTTTAATCTATATTACTTGAGACTGAACACCTATAAATCCAAAATCAACTCAAATTAAATACAGTATACAGTACTGTAACAATTAACTTTTACACAGCAATATTCATTGCATCCTCACTCAACATCTTTCCGCTCTAAATTTTACACTCTAATATATAATATCGCTGTACAAATTTATAAAGATTTAATATATTGTATATATACAAAAACAAAATTTGACAACTAATTTACACCAGATCTTCCCATTTTAAACTTAATCAGCATACAATTAATCATGCAAAATATGTAAGTAATGTTACAAGGTCTTCAGCTTCTTATGAAGCAAATACAAACATACTATTAAAAAACTATCACCATACAGATAATGGTAAACAATATATACAATATTACACAGGGAATTAGCATATCAAAATAAAAATCCAATTTAATAACTACAATGCTAAATAAATATAGATGCATTGAAAAATTACATGCTTGGCCAGAAGGTCCGACAATATTCCATGTACTGTACACAATAAAAGTGAGAAACTGATTTTGAATGGTCAAGTTTGATCCTTATGATCAAAATATCTGTAAACTTCATTTCAAATGTACTGTAAGTTGTGGTTCGATAACCACAAAGTACTGTATTCCTGAGGTATCAGGATAGCCTATAACGTGGCAACCACTTTAGGATACCAGGACACGTTCATTTTTTTTCTTCTGGCTATCATTCAGCGACTTATGCTTAGGAAGGTTTTGTTGGAGTTAGCTAATTGAGTCTACCTCTTAGATTGATTGTAGTCCTTCCTAAGCTATAAACTTGTCTAATGTTAGCAAGAAAATGAAAATATTCCATAGTACTAAAAGGGTTAAGAAAATGTGCCCAAGCTACTACAAGACTTGAAGACTGCAACGCATCTTTTCTTCACTATTATAAGTCTTACAGATGCAAGCCAAATACCAGTCAGTCCATTGCAGATTCCAGAGTGTCTCCAGCCTGAAATGTCTCCCAGGACCTCCACAAACAGCTTTATCCAGGGCACACTTTTCTCCGGCCAGCAGTCTCGTCCGGTTTCTACTTCACATAATGAGTTAACAGTGAATTTCCCCAGAAACGAGACCTGTACTATTAAATTATATACCGATAAGAAATACCAGTTTGCAAAAGCTTTGGCAATTTTTAAATCATGAAAATTTAAAAGAAAAGCATAAGCACTATTTGTAAAAAAGCAAAGGAAACTTTATATTAAACCAATACTTTACAAAAAGTAAAAATAATATAAATGTAAATTAGTCAATTAAGTTTGCAGATAAGGAAAGTCTACAAACAGTATCTAAACTAAAAGGGTTTATATCATGCACAAGTTGTAAGATGAACCCCCACCAATAACTAACCTTGACTGCTTCACCTCCAGGGCCTGTCACATTAGCAGCTTCATTGCCCTTCTCGCCGACCACTACATCGAATTCCACTTCCTCGCCATCGCCCACTGACCGCACGTACTTCCGAGGATTGTTCTTGATGATAGCCGACTGGTGGACAAACACATCCTCTTTTGTGTCATGCCGGTTAATGAAGCCGTAGCCACTTTTCACGTTAAACCATTTTACGGTACCGGTTACCTTGGTGGCTGGAAAGTAGAGAAAAATATTTAAATTTTTAAAGTAAAGGACAGATTTTTTTTTTTTTTAACTGGGTATAACATAAATCATATTATGTTAAGACACTTATTGCCAGATAATGTATCGAGTTGTAAAGGGTGAGAAAGTATACGAGAATTTTCGGAATATTAAAATTTTCAAATTTGTTTGTGTAGGCCTACTGTTAATAAGCAAGTATGGATAATTTATATTTCTTAATCAAACATAGTTGAGTATTGAAAATATGTATTTCAATTACAATACCTATAAGTTTGGTGGTGTAGGTTAAGGCTTTCCTCGAGTTATACAGTAACAATTATTTCCCAAGTAACCTGTAGTTTGGTTCAGGTAATTACAGTACAGTACACCTGCCCAGGATGCAACATGGCACCCCATACTAATAAACACATCATAGAAGACTGCATTATACACAATCACTTACACCAACAACATAATCTACACTCCTTGAGAGCCCTGTGGCCATGGACTTCCTTAGGGATTCGGGGCTGTTCGGCCAGGCAGCTTAGGGAAAGACAACAATAACTTTTTAATGACCTATTAATATCACCTTGGGTTTATGTGTGTGAAATCAAACTGCCAGCTGCCATAATTCCCGAGAAGAGGCAGCCATGAACATCAGGCGTTTGTCACTATCACTAGGTCAAATTGCCCAGGCTTGACATCTACCAATAACATTTTGACAATGCAGGCTCGATCTGCTGACCCTTTGAACAGCAGCCGACACTACTGACTATCCCACGGCTCGTGACAAACAGATGCTTCATAAAACTGTATTTAGACAATATAATCTCCAATAGGGTTAAACTTTAGTTAGTACAATATATAAATCATCTACAATGAATGTGATTACGTTCACTACTGGCTCACAAGGGGGTCTCACTGTTGCCTCCAGCTAGAAACCTCATACAGAGAAGAGACCCTCCTGCAGCCTGGTGTTGCATATGGCATGTATGCATATTAACCCCTCCTGCCCGGTTGTCACTTTAAAATGACGCGGCGGCAGATGAGGAGGAGCCCGGGTGTCATAAATTGTTTCTACTAGTGTCTATCTATCTATTGCCCGACGCCGTGATCCCCGAAGGGGTGACCACGAACGAACCGCCTCCATGCACCTCTGTCCCCAGTCAGTCGACGCCCCTCCCCCCAACCAGCACCGCCTTCGTTCATATACTTCCTCACTCCATCCTTCCACCTCGCTCTCGTACACCCTCTTAGTCATTCTTTCGCTTTCCATACGTTCCATAAGGCCGAACCATCTCAAGTTGTGGCACTAATAATTTTAAGTTTAATTCATATTTTTTCACCAACCCAGCTTTAGGGTTAAAATAGAAAAATGAATGCTTGCAGACAGTGCAGACTAAAGAAATCCACTAAATTGGAATGGCTATTGCCGCTATTCAAGTGGGAAAAAATACAGTACTGTAATGAATTTTATTGAATAAATAAGACATGAAAAGTATTATGTAAATAGCCTAATTAGAAGCCCCACACACAAGCTTCTTGGGGTGACCACCAGATTGAGAATGGTCGCTTTGGGGACTAGCCGGAATATTTTTTAGGACAAAAAGAAATATACCATGATTATGCGTGGTATACTATTAGCAGCCGTGAGTATGATTTTTGAAGCAGTGTTAGTTTGTTAAATTTGTAGCATATTCGCCCTTTGTAAATATATAAATAGATTTCTCTGAATGTCTCAAACCTTTGTACAAAATATTTTATCATTCCAGTTCTTTTATTTAGAGGTTTATAAAGTTAATAATTCATCCAATGTAAGTGTCTTGGAAGTGTTTAATCCTAACAAAATTATAATAGTCCATAAAATAAGATAGGCTTTACCAAGACCAATAATATTGGTCTTGAGCAAGGTTAGGGAAAATGTAAGGTATTAAAGATAGGGGAAGATGAATATAATCGTAAAATATAAACTAGCTAATATGGAATTAGAAAACTCAGATTGTGAGAAAGATCTAGGTGGGTTTGCTAGCAATGATTTAAAACTAGAAAACCGTGTACAGTATAAGTGTTCGTATCAAAGCAAACAGGATTCTCGGGTTCATCTCTAAGAGTGTGAGTAACAGAACTTCAGATGTTAGGCAATCTTAAAAATTAACTGGTCATATAGTGAGTCCCCATATGAATTATGCTGTTCAATTTTGGTGTCCTTATTTCAGAATGGATGTGGAATCCCAACAGAGAATATAACGTAGAATGACAAAAATGATCCATATTAGAAATCTACCATATGAAGAAAGGTTGAAGAAATTAGGCTTATGTTCGTTAGAGAGGATATGATAGAAGTGTTCAAGTGGGTTAGTGGGATTAATAAAGGGAACATGAAAAATGGGTAAATATCCTGTTTAACACCGGGGACGATTTTTACAAGTATTTCTTATTTGTTTTCCTTGTTTTGTTTAGGTGTTATTTTATGAAGCCCGTAGGAAATTGCAAAACAAACATTATCCATCAATCTTAAGACACCAAAGCAACGAAACATTCGCTCGCTCGCGATCACATTTCTGGCAATTTTGACTGCCGTGGAATACAAAAATAAGTTGAAGGGGGCTTCTAAAATCCGTGTCACATCTAAATTGATAGACTTTTGTCAGAGGGGGCGGAATGCCCTTATAATCCATTTCCGCATATTGCCACCTATACCACATCACTTACCTCGTCGTACCTTCTGTTAAATACAACAATATTTCTTTTAGCTCGTATAGGTGCACTCATGGAAATTTACCGCCTCAACAACAAGAAGAAAACGTTCGACCTTGTCTGCCATTGCCAGTTAGAGCGAAAACTAGTGTTCCAAAGTGTCCGATATTGCTAAATCCGCGGAATAACTCTCCACGGAAATCGTCATCACATCTGAACCAGTTGACCTAGAGAGCTCTACTCAATGCCAGTCTACAGATACAAGGGCTACATTTTTAGATTTGTGTGAATTCTCTAGCAGTTTAAATAAAAATAGGCCTAGGCTATGTTTACATAAGTTTTTTGGCCAGATCGCCCAGATAGGACTATCGACATCTATAAAATATGCTGCCCGGGGAGGAAGGGTTAAAGTTGCACTTTCAGTTACATTCGTATCTAATTTAACTGCTGTTATTTGTCCCTGCTAGTAATATATATGATGACTATGACAATAAGTCATGGGGATTGAGCCCCCAACCCCGTATTGTTAAATGGTTATTGTACATACTGTATATAAAAACACAGCATAATAATGCACATTTGTCAGTACAACCTAACTAAAACTAAAATGAACAAATACAATAGGCCTATATCAATTTAATTTGACCGGTAAATTTTTTTAAGTTTGTTATACCGGTATTTGTCCCATAGAATCTTTTATTTTTTTAGTTGTCCTGATAGGCTTTTTAAGGCGCCTGGTTAACTTTCCTTCTCTTATTAGCTGTAAGCTACTTGATTGGGAATACTTCTTGCCGCGTTATACAACAATTCTACTAGGAAGTAAAAAGGGAAATTCCCTTTCCTTGCCCTCCTCTTTAGGAGGTTGTGCCAGTTTGTAAGGTCAGTTTTCAACGAGCCTCGTATTCATGGGTGATTTATGTTGAAAACAATTTCATAAATAGGCTAACTAGTAATTGTTCAGTTGAAAATATCAGTGTATTCGGTAGAAGCACATTTTAAACAGGGTACTGTATAAGGATTAATTCCTTACTCAATATTTCTAACTTTAACCTAACTAGACCTATTTTAGCCCTTTCACACACGTATGACACAGAGGTTGCCAGATTAGCAATAAGAAATAAGAGTTCTCTCACTCTTATAATTACCTCTCCAAAATTAGTTTTCTGCCCACAGCTAACTCAAAGACAACTGCAGAGGTTGAAGTAACTAAACTAAAGGTTTGTAAATACCCCTGATGGTAATAAAAGCTTTAAAGTATCCCTAATAGGCTCAAAATTGCGTCATATGTCGAGAGGGTTAAGAAGGATCTGTGCATATAAGATTAGTAGGGGAGTTGCAGAAGCAGTGATGGAGAAACTAGGAGTGAGTAGGAAGATAAGAAACATGATAATGAATATGTATGAAGGGGCGGAGACAGAGATTGTGTGGAAAAATATTGCAGTGAAAGGAATCAGGAGACAGAAAGGGTTGAGACAGGGATGTAACCGGTCACCTTTAATTTTTGCAATGTGCATGGAGGAGTTGGTGAGGAGAATTAAGAGTAAGGGACAAGGAATGAAAATATGGCAACACAGGCTAGCAATTCTGACGTTTGCTGATGATGTAGTGTTGATAGCAGAGACAGAGGAAGATATGGGGGAAATGTTACAGGAGGTGGAAAGGTTTGGTAGAGACCTAGAAATGAAGTTCAGTGTAGAGAAAAGCAGTATGATAGTAGTAAATGAACCAGAGGCAGTAGAAATGAGGATAGGAGGGGAAAGAATAGAAACAAGGGAGGAAGTGAAGTATTTAGGGGTATGGATAGGGAGGGAAGGGCGACAAAGGACAATGAATGAGAAAATCATGAAGGTGGAACAGTGTAGTGGGAAACTGGAATGTGACAAAAAGCAGAGTGAATAAATATAAAATAGTAAGAGAGGTGTGGAAGGACTTTGAAGTGCCGAGAATAATGTATGGGATGGATGTGAGAGGGAGTACAGGGGGAGAAATAAATAGACTAGAGACGGGACAAAATAAAATAGGAAGAATGGGGTTGGGAGCAAGAAGGTGGACAGCAAATGAAGCAGTGAGAGGGGATGGAGTACGTTTGAGGAAAGAGTGGCGAAGGCAAAGTTGAGGTACAAGAGCAGGTTGGAGGAGATGGAGGATAATAGGTGGCCAAGGAGAGTGAATGAATGGGGGGAGGAGAAGAGTAGATGGGCAAAAGAGTGTAAGAGAAAACTGAAAAAAATAGGAGTGAAACAAAGAAGGGTGGGAGAGGAGTGAAGAGATGTAGGGAGTAATGCAGGACTAGGTCAGGGAAGGAGACTAGAGAAAAAGTTAGGAACGAGAGTGAAGGAAGTAGGAAGACAGGAATGGAAGAGAAATATGGAGAAGAAAAGTACACTGATAAGATATAGAAGCAAGGGGAGACCGAGAAAAGAGAAGTTCTATGACGGAAGTTGGGGAGCAGAACTACTGTTTAAGGCTAGGGCAGGAGCATTAGAGACAAATAGGAGAACATGGAGGTGGAATGGGGGGGGGAGGGGTGAAAAGAGTGTCTTCAGTGTGAGGTGGGAGGGAGGAGAGTGGAGGAGACAATAGAACATATAGTGACAGAGTGCCAGGGGTATGCAGAGGAGAGAGATGGGTTGGAAAATAAGTTGAAACGGGTGGTAGGGGAGAGGGAATGGGAAGAACAGAAAGAGGAGGATGAGGGTGTAAAATTTGTGTTAGGTCTCGGGACAGAAGAGGGGGTAGATGGGAAAAGAATGAAGGTAGTGAAAACATTCTTGGAGGAGGTGTGGCAAGAGAAAATGGAATAGAATAGGGTGAGGGGGGAGAAGGTGACCAGAGTGGGGGAGGAAGAAAAATTAGATTAAATAGGAGAGGGGAAAAGTTAAATTAAGGTAAGGAGAGAACAAGATATTGGGGGGTGGAGGAGGGGGTAAATAGGGAGAGGAGAGTTCTGCTTAAGCTATATACTTCAATTCTTTTTCTTTAACTATCTTTTCTACGACTACATATTTTCTAAACTAATTCTTAATCTAGCTCTAGCTGTTTCTGGAGAAGTCACCGGTGCATAGGTGAGCTGGCTTGGAAAGGGACAGCAACTCCACAAAAAGAAGGACATTAAATGGGTAAAGAATCAAAAGGTAAGATCCTGTGTAATGGGTGGAACTGTTTTTCAGATGCCTATTTACTAAGAAACATTGAACAATATCTTTAACCTAACCTAGTATATTAGTGGACTATTTATGAATGTAAAATGTAGAAATATTTTATAACATTACCAAATTATTGAGATATATGTACGGGTCCACCCACTACACAGGATTATACCAATCAAAATTTCCCACCAAAACTGTAATGGTTTTATCAGCTAATATGGAATTAGAAAACTCAGACTGTGAGAAAGATCTAGGTGTGTTTGTTAGCAATGATTTGAAGCCTAGAAAACAATGTACTGTATAAGCGTTCGTAACACTCCAAACAGGATTCTCGGGTTCATATCTAGGAGTGTGAGGAACAGAACTGCTGATGTTATCTTAAAAATTTACTTGTCATTAGTGAAACCCCATATGGATTATGCTGTTCAATTTTGGTGTCCTTATTACAGAATGGACAGATTCATTTTTTTTCCCTATGTGATTGAGGGAGGCAAAAGGCATTACTGCCTATAGCGAGTACCTCCCCCATAGTTGAAAGAGTGACAGGGCCAAAATCAAGGGACGTTCGAGCCAAAATGCCTTGGACACACAGAGTTTGAAGCAATTTAAGTTATAGGAAGAGGGAAAGACTGATTCTGGGAGAGAGTTCCAGAGCTCAGCTGTTGAGTAGAAGAAAGTTTGAGAGTAACGTTTCACTCTTGGGTTGGAGAGTTGCACAGAGTAGGGGTGGGATTGAGTTGCAAGACGGGTACCACGTGCCCTACGTAAAGGAGGTGGTATGCACTGGGATAGCTCTGAGGAACACTGATTATTATAGTAGCGATAGAATAGCGAGAGTACAACGTAGAATGACAAAAATGATCCATAATATTAGAAATTTTCCGTATGAAGGTTGAAGAAATTAGGCTTACATTCGTTAGAGAGACGCAGAGTTAGAGGGGATATGATAGAGGTATTCAAGTGGTTCAGTGGGGTAAATAAAGGAGACATGAAAAATGTACTGAAGCTCAGTGATAGCGAAAGAACTAACAAATGGTTATAAATTAGATAAATTTAGTTTCGGAAGAGATATAGGCAAATATTGGTTTGGTAACAGAGTTGTAGATGGGTGGAATAGGCTACCAAGTGATATAGTGGGATCAAGAACGATAGGGAGCTTTAAGATAAAATTAGATAGGCATATGGACGAGATGGGTTGGGTGTGAGGGGAATCTACCAGGTGTGGGCCAATCGGCGCCCAGCAGATCCCCGTTATCTTGTTTTAATCTCTGACCGTTTTGGTGGGGTCAGTACTCAAGGTATTAGTGAGTTGGGTCTATAATTGGGCCTTGTAATTGGGGTTGGGTGTGACAGGGATCTGCCTTGTATGGGCCGATCGGCTTTTTGCAGACTCCCATGTTCTTATGTTCTAAATGGTTTCAAATTAGATAAATTTAGTTTCAGAAAAGATATAGGCAAATATTGGTTTGGTAACAGTTGTAGATGGGTGGAATAGGCTACCAAGTGATATAGTGGGATCAAGAACGATAGGGAGCTTTAAGATAAAATTAGATAGGCATATGGAAGAGATGGGTTGGGTGTGAGGGGGATCTACCAGGTGTGGGCCAATCGGCGTTCAGCAGACCCCCGTAATCTTGTGTTAATCCCTGACCATTTTGGTGGGGGCAGTACTCAAGGTATTAGTGAGTGTGACTGTTCTTATGTTCTTATGACTGGGATCTGCCTTGTATGGGCCGATTGGCTTTTTGCAGACTCCCATTTTCTTATGTTCTTAGGCTATGTTAAACCATTACGCTATCAAAACAAATATTAGTGGTCCGAGTCAGCCATGTCATGGTCCGAGTCCGCCAATGGCATGGTCCGAATCGGCCACTGATATGGTCCGAATCAGCCAGCATTCGCTAAGTTCGCGTCTAGGCTTCTTTTGACGGCAATTTTTTTGGTAATTTGCCCCCTGCTGACAATATAAATGATTATAACAATATGTCATGGGGGATGAGGGGGGCAAAGCCCACCCTCAACATATTATTGTATCCAAACTTCCAAAGGCAGTCAAAATAGACGGGAACATGATGGCATTACGCCACTATGCAGTGTAAACAAGGGTGGCGGTACGCCCGAACTCTACATTCTAAAAAAAAAAAAAAAAAAAAAAAAAATGGAAAAATTAGTGGTAGGCCTAGGCTAGTTTAGTTATATTTTCCTGTATTTTTATATGATCTTTAGAGCTTATAGATTTCATAGCCTATTTATCTTCATATTGTGGGACAGGGATCTGCCTTGCTTAGGCCAATCGGCTTTCTGCAGACTCCCATTTTCTTATGTTCTTATATGTATCTAAAGAAAAACTGGGTATTAGCCTAAAATAAAGTTACGTAATTGTTTAATCGAAGTCCTCTTTTTCTAGTTATTAAAAACGTATTCTATGGTGTATTATATGATATATAGAAGTAATAGAACTGTTCAAATGACCTGGGAAGTGTATATTAAACCAAATACAAAACTTTGAATAATGAGGTAAGAGATATGTGTTTTTTATCACTTTTCAACCCAAGACCAGCAGGGGTCTGGGGGCAGCAGCCCCCAGGATGCCCAGGTTACCTTAGGTTAGGTTAGGTTAGGTTAATGACCAGCTATGTAAATACAGTAGTGAACATTTGGTTGTCTGTGCCATACATAAGAACATAAGAACATAAGAAAATGGGAGTCTGCAGAAAGCCGATTGGCCTAAGCAAGGCAGATCCCTGTCCCACACAACCCCAATTACAAAGCCCAATTATAGGCTCAACACTCTAATACCCTGAGGATCATCTTACCAAACCGGTTAGAGATTAACGCAGGATTACGGGGGTCTGCAGAGCGCTGATTGGCCCAACCCGGCTGATCCCCCTTCACACCCAACCCTTCTTGTCCATATGCTTATCCAATTTTTTCTTAAAGCTCCCTATCGTTCTTGATCCCACTATATCACTTGGTAGCCTATTCCACCCATCTACAACTCGTTACCAAACCAATATTTGCCTATATCTTTTCTGAAACGAAATTTATCTAATTTGAAACCATTGGTACGAGTTCTTTCGCTATCACTGAGCTTTAGTACATTTGTCATGTCCCCTTTGTTAATCCACTAACCCACTTGAACACCTCTATCATATCCCCTCTAACTCTGCGTCTCTCTAACGAATGTAAACCTAATTTCTTCAACCTTTCTTCATACGGAAAATTTCTAATATTATGGATCATTTTTGTCATTCTACGCTGAATTCTCTCCAATGAATCTATGTCCATTCTGTAATAAGGACACCAAAATTGGACAGCATAATCCATATGGGGTCTCACTAATGACAAGTAAAGTTTTAAGATAACATCAGCAGTTCTGTTACTCACACTCCTAGAGATGAACCCGAGAATCCTGTTTGCCTTATTACGAACGCTTATACACTGTTTTCTAGGCTTCAAATCATTGCTAACAAACACACCTAGATCTTTCTCGCAGTCTGAATTTTCTAATTCTAAATTAGCTAGTTTATATTTAACATTTGTTTGCATCTTCCCTATCTTTAATACCTTGCATTTGTCAATGTTAAACTTCATCTGCCAATTTACTGACCATTCATGTAAGGTATCTAGATCCCTTTGGAGGCACTCTATATCGCTATCTGAATCAATTGATCTCCCCATTTTAGTATCGTCTGCGAATTTACTTATCCTACTAGTTATACCTAAATCTAGGTCATTTATGTATATAAGAAACAACAGGGGACCTAATACCGATCCCTGGGGGACACCACTTTTGACTGCTCCCCACTCTGACTTGGTACCATTTATGCTGACTCGGTTTCCTACCAATTATACCAATTACTACCAATACACTAAACAATTACCTAAAGTTAGCCTAAACTGCATGTTTTTCAAAGGCACAAAGAGGCGAATGTCTGGTAATTTTATCAGACAGCCTCCCGAGATCATTTGGTAGTGTCTGGTCAAGACCAGACACTACCATAGACTGTGGGCGTGGCCAACGGTCGGGGGGGCAGCGATCTGAGGTCAGAATTCAGATGGACAGACAACCAATCAGAGCCCTGAAAAAGCGGACCGGAATGAAACTATTCAAATATTAGACAACTGAAAGGGAAGAGCTAGCCTATTGCCAAAACTGCATCATGCATTTAGCCTAGGCTACCTCAAAGGCTCAAACTAATTATTTTGAATACATTTTGAACCATTTGTAGCCTATTCCTACATAGGGCCTAGCCTAGTTGGAAGCAATAATGTTATAATTATTCTAAATTTTAGATAGGCTTAGCCTAATCTCTAACCGTTTTGTTAAGATGATCCTCAGGGTATTAGAGTGTTGAGCCTATACTTGGGCTTTGTAACTGGGGTTGTGTGGGACAGGGATCTGCCTTGCTTAGGCCAATCGGCTTTCTGCAGACTCCCATTTTCTTATATTATTATGTAGCCTATATTGAAACATGAAAAATTAAGTCTGTTAGGAGCAACAACAAAAAATCTGTCTGGTCCACAGTGACTTTGAAAAATGCGCTAGGCCTATATGTAGGCTAAACAAAGTGGACGGTACGCCCGCTAACAACCAACCCTTTGAACCGGTGTAAAACTAGAATATTGCATCAATTATGATTGGCTGTTAAACAATGTTCTGAAGCCTGGAAGCCTAAAGGAGGGAAAATCAAATTAGGCTAGGCCTTGGCTAACAAACTTAAAATGTAGCAGTTAGCCTATCCAACCATAAAAAAAAGTCCTGGGTAAAGTACGCTAAAAAGCAAAACAAAAATCCAGGCAGGAATCCCATACCTAATCGTATAGGCTAGTTCTGCACAATACCCAAATTAGGCTGTCTTCGGAAGTGATAAAATGGCCAAAACAATGTTAGGCGCTTGCCTAGGCCTACTCAAATCAATGTTAGGCTATTCCATGTTAGTCTAGGCCTAGGCTAGATTATATTCTATTATGCCTACTTCGTCTTCATAAAAAATAGCTCCAGTTTCACACCCTGGATCAGACAAGATTTATCATAACCTATACAGTAGTCCAACTTCCTGATAAATAGGCCTAGCCTACATTTTTATTGGCAGCATGGTAAGCTCATGTTAAGTCGTAGAACAAAATCTAAACGTTTTTACGGGTAAATTTTATGGCAAAATCTGAAACGCCAAGCAATGACAGATTTGATTTCTACATTTCAGCGTAAGTAATCGGCAAAATCGACAAATCAAGGTGTGGGGTGCGCGTGGCAGGGCAAACGCCGAGAGGTCCCGCCCGATCAGCTGACAGCAATTACAAAAACACTATAACCACATCACAATTAAACATACACGTCACATTCACATAGACAACAATAATTAAACAGTAATCGTATATAAAACCTATATTTATAACCAGTTATATTTAAAAACACCACGTGCTCTTCACGCCGATGGCTGCCGGTACGCGGGCCAAGTCCACCATTACACCGTTTTACACCTTATTTCCGCGACTAGTAGCTCTTACCAAGGACTTCTTTTTCTTTAACTGGAGCCTTGGGTTGTTCTTCAGGCTGTGTTTGTGTCTCCGGGTCCGACATGGTGGTATAGATGGAAAATGGGTGGTTAATTGGGTGATACCCCTTCCCTGATGTTTCCTTCACTCGGCTCTTGCTCTTCCAGCCAACATTGCACGAGGGGCCGTAAATACAACATGGTCGAGTCGCGCGTTCATTGGTCAAAGGCTCTCTAAACGGTATACAACCCGCATTGCTATTGGCTACCCAAGAAATTGCCCCATAACCTCTCGTCCTATTGGTCCAACCCATTTGTACTGGATTCGCATTCTTACTGCTATCACACGGGGTCACAAAGCTATTTACAATTTGTATATATCTTGGAACAACTGCTGTCAATTGTTATTAATAACAAATTGAATCATTGTAAAATATGATTGTTTGAGTTATTTTTCATTCCAATTTATTACCTTTGAAATATTTTAGCTATTATTTATTCAGAGGCGTTATCTCCTCTATGAGAGATAAGACTGATAATGATTCATGAGAAATCCTCACCACATGGCCGATTAATCAAATGTATAATTTTCTTGGTTGCATTACTGAAACATACACTCCTTGCATGTATTTTTATATGCAGCATCCTTAGATACACGTTGTGTATAATTATATTTATTTTCAGTTGACTGCTATGTAGGTCTACAAAATTCTAATATGTAAATTCGGAATAATTCACATTTTTGTGACATATTTTTCTATTTACAAGGCTTGATTCAATTGAGCATTTCGTAGAGTATATACGCCTGCCATGCTGACTCAACAGGAAAACCCAGATGTGGCTGTTTTGTCCGAATCTGGAATTAACCCGGAAAATGCTATAAGCCTTATGGAAGGTTCTCCTGATGGATGGCGATCGACCTAATGGAAGCGCAATTTTCTAAACTACGCGGTTCCCATTCCTCTGTTTAAATTATTAGATCTTATAGATAGAAAGAGAGGTGTGTACAGAAAAATACAGAAAGGCGAAATCCACCTAATAGGATACCACCATAACTTGTCGAGGCAGGTAAAGAAGGAAATTAGGAAGGACAAAAAAACTACGAAATTAAGGTAGCAAATTAATCCAAAAACAACCCTAAAGCATTTTATCAATTGTATAAATCTAAGGTAAAGGATGAGATAGGTGAGATTATAGATGATGAGTTAGAAATGTGCAATACTCTACATAGTCATTTTCCTTTCAGTTTTTACAAACAAAAATTTAGATTAAGTTCCAGTAGTCAACTAAGATCATGTGGGACGGTAATGACTCGGTGCTTGTGAAAAACCTTTAATGTTCCGAGCGTGGGCGCGATCCTGGGACCTTCTGGGTGGAAGTCCAAGACGCTAGTCACTACACCAGCGAGCCGCTAAAGTTTACTTACACTTTAGTAAGGCCTTTGATAGAGTTCCACATGAAAGGCTGTTAAGGAAGATAGAAGGACATGGTATTGGGGGGATGCTACTCAAGTGGATTAGATCGTGGGTGATTGGTAGGAAGCAGAGAGTTAGTACCAATGGTGTAAAATCGGACTGGGTATTAGTTAAAAGTGGGGTCCCCCAAGGGTCGGTTTTGGGGCCCCTTCTGTTCATTATCTACATAAATGATCTTGACTCGAGCATAAAGAGTAGGATCAGTAAATTTGCTGATGATACTAAAATGGGTAGGATAATAGAGTCGGCTAGCGACAGGGAATGTCTTCAAAAGGATATTGATCATTTGCACAGTGGTCCATAAATTGGCAGGTGAGTTTCAATGTAGACAAATGTAAGGTATTAAGGATTGGAAATCGTAATTTATAAGCAAAATACAAACTAGACACTGTAGAATTGGATAACTCAGAGTGTGAGAAGGATTTGGGGGATTATCTGAAACCCAGAAAACAATGTATAAGTGTTTGGAACATGGCAAATAGAGTTCTAGGATTCATAGGTAGTGTCTCTTCTGTCTGTGATGTCGAAGGCAAGGTGACTGGGGGCATGAAGGGCACAGTAGATGATGAGGTCTTGTTTGGTGTTGTTGGATAAGATGCAATGGCTACCTCATGTGTTTCTGATATGAGTTGCGTAGTCGTGCATGCGACGGAACTGGGTTGCGGGTCAGAAGTGCATGAGGGCTGATTGATATTCAGGTTGGAAGTGGGGTGCATTTTCCTCATTCTTGCTTGTGTCTTTCGTATTGTTTATCAGTGGATTTCGGAGGTGGAGCCGTTGCTACTGATTTTTCCTTGATGACTACTCTTGCGTTTATAGTGCGGTTGCAATGGGTCGTGATTTGGTGTTGAATTGGCGTGGTAAGATCCGAAAACATTTGTTGAAGCGCCATGTCTGTCTCCGTCCACGTGTGGCTCGTTTCTTCGTTGTTTTCGTGGTAAGTTAGATCGCAAGTTGGGCTCTTCTTAATTCTTGCTGATGCACACCCTTGGTTTGGTCTTGTGGGTGGAGTTTGATGAGATTTGGGCTGATGCCGTGATCACAGTAGAGGGTAAGTGTGTTGTGACTGTGTAGGAATAGGATTTTACACCATACCCGAAAGAGGATTTATGGAGCTCCGATCTTACTCTCAACCATCTGAACAATTTTACTAACAAACCTAAACTTCATTAAATGCGGAAATAGCCTCACGAAAATATCAAGCCCTGGTGGGGGCACGAACTCTCGACCCTTGGGTGTGAGGCAGACACCTTACCAGTTAGACCAATAGAGATATCTCACTTGGCCTGGTCGGCTCAGGGTATTTCTGCATCCGAGGTCCTATAGGACAAGGAAGAGGATAGGAGAGAGCAGGGAGTGTTGTGAGACTCGCCTGGGTTGGGTTGTGGAGTTGCCAGCCGCCCAAGCGAGTTGCCAACTGGGCAGTTAGTAGGTGCATGTGGTGCACCGCTCAGTGAAGTTGACTCACCATTCCCGTTCATCTCTCTGACGGACTCTCGGTCGATTCGGCTCAAGCTTGTTACTCTCTGTTCGTTCCTCTCTGTTCGGAGCTTTCGCTTCCCGGAAGGTGAAGTAGTGTAAAGTCAGTGAAAGTAGGCTAGCCTAGACAGACATCGGATGCGGAAATACCCTGTGCCGACCAGGCCAAAAGGGATATCTCTATTGGTCTAACCGGTAAGGTGTCTGCCTCACACCCAAGGGTCGAGAGTTCATGCCTCCACCAGGGCTTGATATTTTCGTGAGGCTATTTCCGCATTTAACGAAGTTTAGGTGTGTTGGTAAAATTGTTCAGATGGTTGAGAGTAAGATCGGAGCTCCATAAAGCCTCTTGCGGGTATGGTGTAAAAACCGATTCCTACAACTGCGATGGTCGCCATGCGGGTTTGGGGAATGTAATTGTCCCCCCTTTTCGGTACGTTTTCTATGGATGCCGTGTCGATGATGGGGACCGTGCTTCCTTCTCTGTCTTGGTGGCCGCCATGTTGCTGTCCGCCTGATTTGTTATTGTTCCTAGTTGTTATAGAAGCAATCCGCATGGGTTGCTCCGATGTTGCAACTGGTGGTGGTGATCTCTTGCTGGATGGTTTTGGTAATTCTTTTCCCTGCCGCATCTCACTTTTCTATATGCCTAGCTCCCACAAGGAGTGCCCAAGATGCGGCCGAGAGGCCCTCGCTTGCGAAAAATGCTGACAATGTAATTTATGGCCTATACTGCAGTTAGATGAGGTAGTTGCTTGGGAGTTTATGGAGATACCAGGTTTTTGCAAGAGGTAGATATTAGGAAAAGATTATTCTATAAAAAATGTTGTCCTCTAATTGTATAATTACTGAATAAAATGCAAATACAGGTAATGACGCTGAGGGATTCCCCTTAATCACCTAAAGGAATCCGTTCTCAATTTAATACTATAGCACAGTTAGATATTATGTAGGATTGGGATTTATTTAACTATTAGATTATAATCTAATAGGAGTACTTTCTCCAAGTAAGATTTCCCCTTCTCCTTAATATAAATAGGATAAGGTTAAATATTCTTTATCACGCTGTGATAGAGTTGATTAACACCTCCCGAGCGGCTAGTTTTGTAATGCTACTACCTGCCCAGCAGGCAGATTTACCCTAAACGAGCTTCATTCCATGCTCTTTTTCATGCATAAAGAAGAGCAAGAGCGTAATATAATTATGTATCCGTGAAAGGGCGATAATTGAGCTTTCCAATGACACCTGAACCATCCTTGTACGACCACGGGTTCTCTTGCAACGATTTTGCAACACGAAGGGAAAAAACCCTAAAATACAGTAATTTCCTCAGTTTTTTCCCTGTATCGCGGGACCAGGGAGGTGGAGACATGTGGTGGTGGTGTCAGAGGCGGGACTATGTCCACGCTGAACGGTCAGAGCCCGCCCGCGCTCCTCCCACCGCTCGGACTCTCTCTCAGAGCCGATTATGTGCTCAACATCGCATGCTACTTAAGTCGGGACCCGCTCTTTAGGCCTTGGTTCTCTAACCTACTTAAGTCGGGACCCACCATACAAGGGTTAAAGCATGGACTCTCACCCTGACTGTCGGCCATGGCTTGAGCCCGGCTGAGAGTATAAACATTTAGTAGCTCATTTGTATTTTTGACATAAACTTTATATATATATATATATATATATATATACTGTATATAAATATATATATATATATATATATATATATATATATATATATATATATATATATATATATATATATATATATATATATATATATATATATATATATATATATATATATATATATATATATATATATATATATATATATATATATATATATATATATATATATATATATATATATATATGTTATGCCCTGTTTTTCTACAGGTTTAACTTGGGTAATGTGAGTTGTAAATTGACTGGGTATATAAGGCTGCATGCACAATACAAGATATGAGGAATAGAGAACACAAAGAAACACATGGTAGCAAGTTACATGATCACGTTTATTGATATCCCACCGCTGCCACCAATGTTATGCCCGTTTCATCTTTAAAACTCCCCTATCACTACCCCCGACCGAAACCACTTAGACCCCCCTCCAAAACTGGCCGCGGGCCAGCTCGCCCCCAGACCCACATCCCCCACCAATCCTCCGCAGCCCCCCCAACAAGCCCCATATTCTAGCTATGCCTACCTATGTAGGCCTACCACAACATATTTTCCCCATGACCCCAGAAATGTTCAGCTATTCCCCCACCAACAAAATTTCCCTTGTGACAGTTTTCCGTCGGTAGCTTGTGACAGTTTTCCGTCAGTAGCTCCCTTCCACCCCCACACAATTCACACCCCTAGAAAACTTCAAAACCCCACACTTGACTCGCCCTCTCATGTCAAACAAACTCCCCAGTCCCAGATAACCTCTAACCAGACCGAGACTGCCACCAAGAAAATTCCCCAAACTCGTCCTGTTAACAACCCCAAATCAGTACATCACTCCTCCCTCAATAACCCATGTCCTATGCCTAACTCTGCCCCCACTAATCCTCCCCAGCCCCACATAACCTTTAACCAGACCGAGACTGACACCAAGCAAATTCCCCAAATTCGTCCTGTTAACAACCCCAAATCAAAACATCAGTCCTCTACCAATAACCCCTGTTCTACACCTAACTCTTCCCCCACCATCCCACCGCTGCCACCAATGAAATGCTGGGTGTGAAAGGAATTCATGGTCTCCTGAAATATCCCCAGGCTACCTTTAGGATCAACTTTTCCTGGTACCTGGCGCGGGGTACGAACCTCTGAAGGGAATTTAACCCCCCTAAAAACCCACAGGTTTTGAGATGCCTTGGGTGGGGTTCGAACCCTGGTTAGTGACCCAACCATCACCACCAGGCCCGCGCGCTAACCCACTGTACTACCACGGACGTACTAAAAGTATAGCAACCTTAGTCCGATTTTTAAGAACCATGTGCTAGTCTCGTGGTGTTATCACGTGATGAGTTTATTGGACTTACCATCTACGACTATTTTACGCTATACCTGACGTCAACTCGGGTTAGTATTATTGTGGGTGCGGGACATTTTCGAGGGCATTACATTACATCCTTCTTTAACTGGGCTAGTCCCTAGCCTATTTTAAGGTCGTAAGGTATCGTAGCTGTATTACCTCAGCAATCTCAATATTGTTGGTATAGGGTTCGCGTGACGGGTGCTCCACATAGCTACCTGGTCACGTTCCCTAGCTGCCACCAATGAAATGCTGGGTGTGAAGGGAATTCATGGTCTCCTGAAATATCCCCAGGCTACCTTTAGGATCAACTTTTCCTGGTACCTGGCACGGGGTACGAACCTCTGAAGGGAATTTAACCCCCCTAAAAACCCACAGGTTTTGAGATGCCTTGGGTGGGGTTCGAACCCTGGTTAGTGACCCAACCATCACCACCAGGCCCGCGCGCTAACCCACTGTACTACCACGGACGTACTAAAAGTATAGCAACCTTAGTCCGATTTTTAAGAACCAGGTGATAGTCTCGCGGTGTTATCACGTGATGAGTTTATTGGACTTACCATCTACGACTATTTTACGCTATACCTGACGTCAACTCGGGTTAGTATTATTGTGGGTGCGGGACATTTTCGAGGGCATTACAATATATATATATATATATATATATATATATATATATATATATATATATATATATATATATATATATATTGGCAACTGCATACGACTACTCCAATATGCAACCGTGCAAGTGCTAAGCCCCATATCATGTTACCATACATATTGTACACGGCTTCATCCTCATACAACCCTTCTCTTACACTCAACACATAACCTATAGTCGGGTTTAATGGAGACTGGCCGTTTGTTTGCTCTATTAATTCATTTATTCATATAATTTTTTAGTTTCCTCCCTAGACCCCCATCAAGCTTAGAGAAACACCCCCTAGACCCCCCTTCAAGATAAATTTGTACATTTTCGGTAGCAAAATGTCCCGGCCGAAGGCCGGTTCCTACTAAAATTGCAGGCTCGCTATCGCTCGCCAGGAAATAATCGACACCTAAATGGCACGAAAGGTCTTAAAGTTGACAACGAAATGGGGCGAAAGGTGTTAAAATCGCCAAACTAATGGGCCGAACGTCTTATAATCTCAAAACTACTGGGGCTAAACATTAGGGAGAAGGGGGTCCAGAAAATCGGTCTGCCTCCCCTTAACTGTGTTGGTGGTGTAATGGTGTAGATGCTAATGTTCTGGGTGTGGTGTCCCGAGTTCGAATCCCGGGAGGACCATATGCTTTCATTAGTTTATTCAAGTACATTGGGGTTTGTAATGGCTGATTAATGTTAAGAACGGGGTGTTACTTATATCTTAGCCGACTGTACACTGTCATATCCCTATTTCGAAGATGTTGCAGCAAAATATGTTGTAAATTCTAACATAATATAGACTTCGTAGTTTCACACGTTTCCATTAACCCGTGCAGTACCGGTTACTGCCTTTTCATTCTATTCTGGCTACTATTAAGCGAGTTTTCTCTTAGTAATTAAACAATAATAAACCTAGCGTATTATTAATTTGATTATTTTTTATATATCCTCAATTATGTTAATTAATTCTGCAAAAGAGATTGCGATGATAGAAACTATAAGGAAGTTCAAGCTATAGATTTCGAAATTTAGCCGACTAAAAACAAATACTGTAGCCATATCCCGCCTACACTGTAAATACTGTAGCCATATCCCACCTACACTGTAAATACTGTAGCCATATCCCACCTACACTGTAAATACTGTAGCCATATCCCACCTACACTGTAAATACTGTAGCCATATCCCACCTACACTGTAAATACTGTAGCCATATCCCACCTACACTGTAAATACTGTAGCCATATCCCACCTACACTGTAAATACTGTAGCCATATCCCACCTACACTGTAATACTGTAGCCATATCCCACCTACACTGTAAATACTGTAGCCATATCCCACCTACACTGTAAATACTGTAGCCATATCCCACCTACACTGTAAATACTGTAGCCATATCCCACCTACACTGTAAATACTGTAGCCATATCCCACCTACACTGTAAATACTGTAGCCATATCCCACCTACACTGTAAATACTGTAGCCATATCCCACCTACACTGTAAATACTGTAGCCATATCCCACCTACACTGTAATACTGTAGCCATATCCCACCTACACTGTAAATACTGTAGCCATATCCCACCTACACTGTAAATACTGTAGCCATATCCCACCTACACTGTAAATACTGTAGCCATATCCCACCTACACTGTAAATACTGTAGCCATATCCCACCTACACTGTAAATACTGTAGCCATATCCCACCTACACTGTAAATACTGTAGCCATATCCCACCTACACTGTAAATACTGTAGCCATATCCCACCTACACTGTAAATACTGTAGCCATATCCCGCCTACACTGTAATACTGTAGCATATCCACCTACACTGTAATACTGTAGCCATATCCCACCTACACTGTAAATACTGTAGCCATATCCCACCTACACTGTAAATACTGTAGCCATATCCCGCCTACACATAAATATGAACACTTGACTCTAAAATATGGTTCTAAACGTTTGTGTTCTAATAATAATAGATAAACCGAAGAACACTGTTTATATATATAGTTATGTTATAATTAAGTGTTCATTTGTTTACAGCATAGGCGAGGTGGCTAGTTTGTGTGTAGTGTATGGAGTGCGTGATGCCTGTTATACTGTACTGGTGAAGTGGCTGTGGTTGTGAATGTTGTCTGTAACCAGTATAATCAGATTGATAATGTTTGTCTATGCATATGAAGGAGACAAAAGGCAAAGCTGCCTGTAACAAGTGTCTCCCCCAAAGTTGAAAGAGTGACATAGACAAATTAGGGGCAGTTGGTGGTCCTCATATATTTTTTTTTATTTTTATTTTTTTTATTGGAAAGAAGTGTGGTGTGCTTCTTTAGTGTAGTGAAATTAATAGGAGGAGGTGTTTGTGAGAGCTAGCTGGATTACTCTGGGGGTAGGTGAGACACAATCAGAAACAGTGAGGGAAGCCAGACATATGAAACAGGGGTTCCAGCAACTCCTTATCACATGCCCATGAGGCCTCCCCTGGGTATTGACCTGCTCGATTGGTGTCTAAAATCTCCCCAACTATGCTGAACAGGTGCCAGCATTCACAGCGTATATAATGCACTGATCTACTGCACCTCTGATATCCGCCATTGTAGACAGGGGTTATGAAAGACATAATTATACGTTCTCTTTTTCCGGCGTTTTTCTCGGCAAATCTAATCAGGAAGTTTCCAAATTCAAGTTTGTATATTATTTCAGCAAACTACATCTGTCTTACACCACGGTAGTTACTATAGTCTATTTCAGCAAACTACATCTGTCTTACACCACGGTAGTTACTATAGTCTATTTCAGCAAACTACATCTGTCTTACACCACGGTAGTTACTATAGTCTATTTCAGCAAACTACATCTGTCTTACACCACGGTAGTTACTATAGTCTATTTCAGCAAACTACATCTGTCTTACACCACGGTAGTTACTATAGTCTATTTCAGCAAACTACATCTGTCTTACACCACGGTAGTTACTATAGTCTATTTCAGCAAACTACATCTGTCTTACACCACGGTAGTTACTATAGTCTATTTCAGCAAACTACATCTGTCTTACACCACGGTAGTTACTATAGTCTATTTCAGCAAACTACATCTGTCTTACACCACGGTAGTTACTATAGTCTATTTCAGCAAACTACATCTGTCTTACACCACGGTAGTTACTATAGTCTATTTCAGCAAACTACATCTGTCTTACACCACGGTAGTTACTATAGTCTATTTCAGCAAACTACATCTGTCTTACACCACGGTAGTTACTATAGTCTATTTTTTTCCAGCTGATCGTAAATTGAATCTTTTTATTAGCTGATTTCTCGATACTTAATGGAAATATATGAAACTACTATGGCTGTGTGATTTTTAATGCCTAGTTTTCAGAATAACCATCATCTTTCGCTACAAAATCTACCTTATAGCCGAGTAACAAAGATAGAAAGAAACATGACAATTTACCCTCAGCTGGAAAACATAGACTATAACAATACAGTATTAAAAAAAGAAAAAAAAAACACTCGAAATGATATATTATATATACTGTATATATATATATATATTATATATAATATATATATATAATATATATATATATATATATATATATATATATATATATATATATATATATATATATATATATATATATATATATAAAAAAGTTCCAAAGCCGAATATTGTCCGGAAAAGGTCTCGTGTGAACCGGCCATATATTCTATCTCTATAGAGCGTATAGACTTTGCTCTCTACCCTCACCCCAGCCTCTCGATAACGTATGGTCAGTGATACCAAGGTTAAGAGATACAACTTATACAAGAGATACAATTGTATCTCTTAACCTTGAGTGATACCACCACCTCATTAGGCTACCGTTTTTCCGGAAATATCTTAAGGGGGGTGACCTGCTTTTTTTCTCTCTCTGGGTTGTATCCATTCGGGGGGGGGGGGGGGATCTAGGGGGTGTATTTTAAAGCTTGATGGAGGTCTAAGGAGGGAACTGAAAAATAATAAAGATATAAATAAATAAATAAACAAATAAATACACCTTTATTGTTGTTAGGACAGCCTGTATCACACGAGCGTATTAAATTTTCCCTCAACCTTTATCGGCAACTCGGACCTGGCAGCTTATGAGGTCAACTTTATCAATATTGTGTCACCTTAATTATTAACCTATCTGGAGTCTAGTTTCCGATATAACCTAACATAACATACTAACAAAGGACTAACAGACACTGGGGCCTATCATGGTCATGGTCAGTGGCTATTTTTGTTGGTCTATTAATTGATTTATTCATTTATTTTGTAGTTTCCTCGATAAACCACCCTCAAACTTAAAGAAACACCCCCCTAAACCCTCCCTCAAGATATATTTGTACATTTTTCGGTAGAAGAATATCGCGGCCGAAGGCCGATTCCTCATCATTACAGGCTCGCTATCGCTCGCCAGGAAACAAATCGACACCTAAATGGCACGATAGTACCATACAAGTTTAAAGGCTGTTTTGTCCACAGAGAATGTGGTTACAGTCTCACGTCCTAAATGGCGACATTCCAGGTGGCCCTGTCAAAGGCTGCCTCAATTAATGATCTTAATACATCTTTTTCATACCCTTGATTTTTGACAGTGTTGTTTAGCAGTGTGGTCACCACAGGGGGGGGGGGGGGGGCAAATACAAATTCGGACATTATTTGTGTATACACTTAGGGGGTTCACCGTTTTATTTTATTTTTTTAATCTTTCTCTGTTTTTTTTTCTCTTTCCCTGGCTTGTATCCATTCGGCCCCATTCAGCCAACTGTTTTAAGACGTTTATCCCCATCCAAGTGTCGATTTCTTCCTATCGTGAGCCAGCATTGTATCGAGAAATCTGGCTTCGCCGGAGACATTTTTCTATCGAAAAATGCTTGCTGTCAAAGCAAAAAAATATATATATGCTGGCTCGCTACCGCTCGCCAGGAAAATATTGACACCTGGATGGGGGTAACAATCTTAAAACAGTAGGCTGAATGGGGCCGAATGGATACAAGCCAAAGAGAGAGGGAGAGAAAGAGAAAACAAAAAGCGAGGTGGGCTCCCTTAATGGGGGTTGACAGCCCCCACCATAATTATCAGGTCGACCTAATCTACAAAACCTATACCCGGAAAATAAGGAAATTAGTTGATTGTACTATTTGAGTAACTGCATATCAGTTAGCACCTTAAATGGGTTAAGGGGGGGGGGTGACCTGTTTTGGTTCTGTCCTTTTCTATCTTTCTCTGGCTTGTATCCATTTGGCCCCATTCAGCCTACTGTTTTAAGACGTTTATCCCCATCCAGGTGTCAATTTTTTACTGGTGAGCGATAGCGAGCCAGCATATTTTTTATTTTTGTTTGACAGAATGCTAAATTTGTAAATTTTTCGATAGAAAAATGTCTCCGGCGAAGCCGGATTTCTTCATATAATGCTGGCTCGCTATCGCTCGCCAGGAAAAAATCGACACCTAGATGGGTATAAACGTCTTAAAAAGTAGGCTGAATGGGGCCGAATGGATACAAGCCAGAGAAAGAGAGAAAAGGACAGAAATAACAAAAAAACAGGTCACCCCCTTAAACCCATTTACATTCAAGAAAAAGATATTTAAAGGTTTGGGTGAAGGATGGGTGGGAAGAGCGTAGGGTATATACTGTATAACTTGGGTGATGTTTGCAAGCATACGCCAACACCACTTCCAAGGATATTGCACGCAAAGTTGAAGGCTCTTCTGTTTGTTTTCAGTAAGGACCACCCTTAATAAATTGAAACCTCACCTCAGAAATGTGATCAACAATCAGTGGGATTCAAACCAATGTCAGGCTGTCACCCACACTAATATATATATATATATATATTTTTCCATCAACCAACTTCACCTCATTTACCTATCTATTCTTGTGTTACATGGGTTTATTACTACAACTACAACTTGGGCGGGTGCCCAACCCCGAAAGGGGTTGAAATAGGGGAGCTATCCCCCAGCCAAAGGCGGCTTTCTAGGGCCTTTCCTAGCTGATGCTGAGAGGATTGGGTTCTAGTCATGTGGTGATGGGCTGGTCTATCAGAGTGAGAGCTGAGCAATCTCTGCCATACCCATAGCTTACTCTGACTTTTCCTTTAACTTATATATTTTTTAGATCTCAAGTGACGGCATCTCTTCCGTGGATTGACCTCCCAATCTACCAAGATTGGAAGCCAAAGCGTCACATTTTTCCCTTGCCCCTCAACTTTCTCTTCATAATTGCTGAGGGGCACAGGGCCCTGGGTGGGGTTTTGGTTTCCCGGGCGTTTCCGCACCCTCTTCAGCCCCCCGCCATGGAGTGGCTTCGGTCACCCAGGCTTTATTGTGGTCGGCGGGGAGGGTTCTGTGGGGGCACTCGGTTATGGCCTTGGAATTGCTCGGGGCCTTGGGGCTGTTCGGCCAGGCAGCTTGGGGAAGAAGAACAACAACAACAACAACAACAACTATAGTTTTATAAGTGTAAGTAATTATGGACACTTTAGTTACGATTTGCATGCCTTCTCTAAACTCATATTTATTTAAGTGCAAATCAATAGGGAATCTATCCTAAATTTTGAGTAAAATTTCCGCTCTATTCTTCAGTAAAGAATATAATTTCAAGGACATTACTTCCCCATTATCCTGGGCCAAGACAAGCCATAATCAAGCTATGTGTAAGAGACGTACCCCGCGTTTTCTTTATATAGTCTGTATATACACCAGCACGTCGCGTTCCCCCTGTACCCCTGGCTGAGTCCACTGAAGAGAGGGAGAGAGAGAGAGAGACGAGGAGGGGGCACTGACCGCACCAGCGTCCTCTCCTTAATTCGTTTATAAGGGCTGTAATGCTATAAGCCTACTTCTTTTGTGTCACCCAGCCTAACTGCGCTCTTGATTTAATCCCTTCAGGACGATGCCAACTGTCTGTTTTGTGTTGTGGCTATTAGATGATTTTATGCTATTACAAAAAACTGTACGTGGGGCTGGAACAGTGGGAATCGGAGGCTTACTTAACACAGGTTTTACCCATTTCTTTCCTAGAAATAGTTTCTAAGATTACCTAGCTCCTTCGTGTATATGGGATATTTAGCGAACCTTGTTATGATATACAGTAAATGGCCATTTGATGGCTTGCTTTGTTCTAGAGTTCGATATGGGTAAAAAGAAAAACCTTACTGGGGTATTATATGAACTGATCGATTGCATGTTTAGGGAATTATATACAGTGGGTTTATGTTTTATTTGTATCCTTTTGTTTTTGTGAATAACACACACCTGGCAAAGTTGGAGAGTATAATACTCCTAATATTACATACAATGCACATACAGGATATGACAAAAGCTAGTTTGATAGTGGACGCATTCAATTAAACGTCAGTGGATAAGATTGCCTGGAGTCTCTTAATCAGCTTTCAGTGTTTCAAGAAACATTTGTTCAACGAAATGTTATGGCTTTATATGAATCGTATGTGTGTATGTATGCATGTATATATGTATATATATATATGCTACTCAGGCACATAGCCCATAGCTGGGGTTGGCCGACTCGAGACAGTCGAGCCATATGAATCATAGGCCGAAATATTGGATGAGTCTGCTATTACAAACAACCAATCTTTGAGAGAGGAAGTCAGATAAACGAAAGTGAAGGTGGCGTGGGTGGGGAACGCGAACTGTGAGCGTAATATAAAACCACATGAGCTCGACGCCCGGCAATATTCAATCAACAACTTTATCCTGGCAACATTTCAGGCCTTCTCTTGTTTTGTTTTACATCATTATCAGCAGTTAAACTGAACGTAGCTGAAATCGTATGACGCCTGAATTCTGAAACTGCCAGACTATACATGTAGACCCAAGATAAATTGTCGGAGGAGGTGGGCCTTGAGCAAGCCTTGAGTATGAGGGTTTGAGCGGCGTCTGGGAATACGGACCCTCCCGCCACACAAGCTGAGTGGTCGCTGAGTTTATGTGCAACCCAAGTCAACAATTGGTACACTCTCAAGCCATAATAAGCATGAACCCATCCTTTGACCATTTAAATCCAAACTTTGAATATTTTGGAATAGCATAAAGCACTGTTTTACCTCACTGGATTTTATAGAGATTAACATGTGTGTATATAAATTGGTGTATAAGCTTATAATTATTGACTCTTATCACTATGTACACATAAGTCGACATTTCAACCTAGCCCCGAACCTAACCCAAACTATTGCACTTCAACCTATTCCACATCTAGATAAGTATAACGTACTAATGGAGAAAGAACATGGAGGCCATATCGTACGTGTAAACAGAGGCAAGGAAACGCGCTTTTGGCCGAAATTTTGGCCGGCGTCGGTGGCGTCATGGGAATGGCAGAATTAAGTTGCATATAATAAAGTGAGGAGCACGCTGCCTGGGCGAGGGGAGTGGTAGTGGTGGTGGTGGTGGTGGTGTCATTGATCCAACAAACTTGCCACCCCTATTTCACTTACGGTAGTTTCCCTTTGATCCTTTCTCTACAACCACACCGTTATATATATTTTTTCTGGGTATCATTAAACAATTTTATTCAGCTTAAGAAGGGTCATATGTAAATTGAAGGGATTTTTAAGGTATATACAGTATAGGTTAATACTTTCAAATTACTTTTAATTAAGTGAATCCTAGAGGTTCTTTCTAAGCCGAGTAAAACCGCTTGTGGTTGTCAACAAATAATAATAAAAGGATACCATAATACTGAAAGGATAGTACACATTACTAATGGAAACAGAGCAATACTTATTGAACTATTACTACTATAATAGGTCGTACAGTCCCACTAATAAGTCATGTCTCGGCACCAAGTATGTTTTGAACAATAATTGGTATCAGAAATATTTACACATGATTTCTTCTTTTTGAGTGAGTTGTACAACCATGTTCATACACTTACCCACCCTATTCAACATCTGACAGACATTAATACAGCACAGAGCAAGCCAAACGTAATGAAAGCTGGGACATGACTTATTAGCGCGACTGTACATATAGTGAGTGGCAGGAACAGCATCCTAGGTGTTGTGGTAGGTTCACTGTTCAATAGAGGGGAGATGTGGGTGGGTGGGTGGGTGGGGGCAGGTGGTTCCCATACTTTATATCCTCTAAAGTCGCTGTCACACTAGCGCTTTTTCCGTCAATTTTTGATGAGCAAGTTTTTCACGTATTATTTCGGGACTTTTTCGCACTGGTATCGGCAATTAGACTGAAGGCAGATTATGTTAGGCGGCTGATAACTTTTAATATTTGAAGCTTCCAGACCATAATTGCCCGTAAAAGTTGCTCGAAAAGGAGCTTGTGTGACTCCGGCTTTACGGCAGTTGTGCAGATTATGTCATCTTGGACGTTTGTTTGACGATCTGTCTAACTAGTTAATTGTCTCTTTGTTTAATATTAGTGCTCGAAAACTTCTCAACGAACTATTGATGTAAATGGGGTCCTTTCTTCATGTTGTGCCTTAAGGGGGTCACCGTTTTTGTTTTATCTTTCTCTCATTTTCTCTCTTTCCCTGGCTTGTATCCATTCGGCCCCATTCAGCCAACTGTTTTAAGACGTTTATCCCCATCCAGGTGTTGATTTCTTCCTGGCGAGCGATAGCGAGCCAGCATTGTATGGAGAAATCCGGCTTGGCCGGAGATATTTTTCTATCGAAAAATTTACAAATTTAGCTTGCTGCCAAACAAAATATATATAATACTGTATATATGCTGGCTCGCTAACGCTCGCCAGGAAAATATTTACACCTGGATGGGGGTAAACGTCTTAAAACAGTAAGCTGAATGGAGCCGAATGGATACAAGCCAAAGAGAGAGGGAGAGAAAGAGAAAAAAAGGCGAGGTGGGCTCCCTTGATAAACATATGTAGGTAACGTAATATGGCCGCATTACCATGATTTGCCGACCTTCAACTACACAACTACCCCCCCCCCCCCACCACACACAGACATACCTCCCCGTGGCGTAACTGATAGCGCATCTGGCTCACAACCAGAAGGTCCCGAGTTCGAGACCCGGGCGGGGAAGAGACATTTGGTCAAGTCTCTTAACGGTGTAGCCTCTGTTCACCTAGCAGTATAAATAGGAACCTGGTATAAGTGGACGAAGTTGTGACGTCCCATCTGGGGTTGGTGATCGGTTACAAGGTGAGATGGGTATCGTACTGGTCAACCTAAGCTACTGGTCAACCCAGTTGTGTGGGTCCTGGGTCAACCTAAGCCTTCGGGTGAGACTGGTACCGTAGTGAGAATGGTACCGTACAGATTAACCCTAAGCCTTCGTTTCCCATTGTCGCCAATTGGCTAAAATACAGACTACACACACATCCACAGCCATTCCAACGATACATAAACACTTAACATGCATTTCACGCAATACATTCCCAGTTAAGGAGGCGCGATAATAATGAGCTTAGCTCGCATTGCGTGGATTCCCCTTGACGAACAAGCAAGTGAATACTATAATCCTGTGAAGTTGCAATCCAAATTTCACGCTACTCACTTATGTTATTTATCGGTTACTCAAAAGCTTAAGGGGGGTCACCTGCTTTTTTACTCTTTCTCTCCTTTTCTCTGGCTTGTATCCATTCGGCCCCATTCAGCCAATTGTATTAAGACGCTTATCCCCATCCAAGTGTCGATTTCTTCCTGACCAGCGATAGCGAGCCAGCATTGTATGGAGAAATCTGGGTTCGCCGGAGACATTTTTCTATCGACAAATTTACAAATTTAGTTTGCTGTCAAAACAAAAATACATATATGCTGGCTCGCTACCGCTCGCCAGGAAAATAATGGCATCTGGATGGTGGGTAAAAGTCTTAAAACAGAAGGCTGAATGGGGCCGAATGGATACAAGCCAAAGAGAGAGGGAGAGAAAGAGAAGAAAAGCGAGGTGGGCCCCCTTAACCTAACGTTACAAAATTTCCAGCCAAGAATCTTTTCCCCGAGTCAGTCTCTTTAAAATACAGGATCTCTAAAACCCAACCTCTGTATTCTATAGGGCCCCTCTCCCCGCCTGGCTGTGTGTTCGTACGCGTGTTAAGTGTGAGTGAGTGTGTGCGTCTGTGAGTTGGCTGAGCAGTTGAAGAAGGAAATTTACTTTCTTTTCTATTACACATTTCAATATGATGACGTAAACAGGGTGTCAAACGAAAGCCGAATCTATTATTTTAGTGTTAATTATTGTATAATTATGTAAAGATTAAATTACGGTTTATAGGTTAACTTATGTCTTTGGAAGTGATAACATGGGCAAAACAATGCTACTTTAAGAGAATTTTCAGTATATTTGCATTCCATTTTGGCTAATGTTAGACGATTTTATTAGTAAAGAAAATACTGCCAATCACGGGCCATTATAAACACATGGGGACTGTTAAGGAAAAGTGATACTAATTTAGTAAATTTAAATTATACAGTTTATGATAAATATTGTCGGCGAACTGTTTATTTAGACTGTACGCACATAAAATAAGTACCGTATAGCCTACCGATAAATAAGTACCGTATAGCCTACCGATAAATAAGTACCGTATAGCCTACCGATAAATAAGTACCGTATAGCCTACCGATAAATAAGTACCGTATAGCCTACCGATAAATAAGTACCGTATAGCCTACCGATAAATAAACGTTCGAATCAATGCCAAATAATAGACTAATCTCATATATATATATATATATATATATATATATATATATATATATATATATAGAGAGAGAGAGAGAGTGAGAGAGAGTAAGTAAAGTTGAGTAAGTTAAAGAGAGGAAAGTAGCGTTGAAACGGTCAAAATGTGACTTGTTTCTCTCTATACACTATGGGAGGACAAGAACTCAAGAATGTTATCAGTGAAAAGGACCTGGGCGTGGTTATCAACAAAACATTAAACCCAAATGAACATATATCCGGCCATCCAAATAGTGGAAAGCATAAGACGGACTATGGACGACAAAAGCATGTCTAATATTATAAGCCTCTATAAATCCTTAGTGCGTCCCCACCTCGAATACTGTGTCCAAACCTGGAGGCCATACAACCAGAGAGATGTAGAACTCCTGGAAGGTGTCCAGAGGAGAATGACTAAAATGATTCCAGCCATAGCGCGAGGTCCGTCTCAGGAAGACTGGGTTGCTGGGTTGCTTTCTATTTGGCTGATTGTCCACAAAAGAGAAATATTTCTTGAAATGAGAATTTTTGTCCCATAGAACGACGCACTGGTGGAGCAGGATGGGAGATCTCTGTGGACTCTAATTGCTTTTTATGACTGGCAATTCTGGTTGGGTTGCAGTAGTCTTTCCTGCATTTTTGATGTACTGTCTGTCCACATTGGACATGTATATTGTCTCCACGTGCTGCTGCTGCTTTGCGAATGCCTTCACACCCCTTTTCTCCAAGGACAGATGTAGCTGGATCAGTTGATAGAGGTTGATTGCAGAATGCACAAGATTCCATGATGCTGCCCTGAAATGAAGAAATATATGCCATTACCATTTAATTCGTGTTTCATTATTAAATATCTACAGGCAAGTTAAACCACTACCAACACTATACTAAACAAACTTTGTTCACTACTAATCAAGCTATTTGTACAGATCAGTTTTGCTGCATACATCACTTTCTTGTACATTTATAAATGTTATGCATAATACACCTTTTGGTCTCAAACACCTATCAACATACCTGAACAATTACAATGTTTGCAAGTTTTTTCTTAGCTTGGCTTTCTAGTTCTCTTGATTGTTGTCTTATTTATCTCTCAATTATTAATTATGTGTCTGAAAGAAAGAGAAAAGTATCATCATAAAGCTGTCTAAAGCCTAATGGCTGTGAATACAAAACAATTATACTGTTTTTCCTGCAGATTTATAAATATATTATTATATTTCTGGTTTCACGATTCTTTATAATACAGGAAAGATTCAGTAAGCATAACTTAGAGTAAAAAATTTGGTCAAATACATGTTTAGTATGACCAGAACGGATGATAAAACATTAGTGTATCGGTAAAATGTAGTGTGTTCCGATATTTGACCTATACACAAATTATCCCAGTTTTAACAATGTTCCGCCACTTGGATTTTCATGGACTTTTCATATGTTAAATGGGAAGGTTTCCTGAGGCTAATGCACCAAAATTAATTTCTGTTGCAATTAGTCTTGGGTTGGGTCAAGTTTTCTTACAGATTGCCTAGACTACTTCTCAAACCCTATCATATGAATTTTCATCTCGTAACCATCAGCCTATCGAAATAAGTTAGTTTTCAGATCTCCAAAGCCATAATGGAATGTCTAAACACTTCGCTGGGGCTTGCCGAGTGGATATACAAGGTTGTCAAGGCATAATATGCGGTGGTAAATGTATAATACGACCGATATGAGATGAGGCAATAAAGTGCTCTCGTATAGCATAATAAAGTATGACATCTACTCCCGGGTTAGACACAGTCCTGCCTACCATAAGTAACGTTGTGAAGGAGGATCTAGGCTGTGGAGGGCCGAATATTGTTGTACGACTTCTTGATAATTATAAGGTGAGAAGCCATCCACATCACTCAGGCACAGGTTCCAACAATACTACCTTCCTCGATTTCTTGGATTTTCTCTGGGAACCTGAACACTAATATAAGGTCTAAACATTAACAAACACATCGAAGAGTACTGAAACGAACACCTTTCAAAAGTTCGAACTTTGACTTGAAGGCCGCATCCCTGATACGTGCTAAAACCCGAGGTGAAACATTCCCGTAAATTCCAGGGTTGTTTGCGTAATTTTCGCCCCTCTAAAGGCATATTTCGGGGTAATTTTGGTACCCATTTAATGCAGATTTTTTTTATCTTTCGATTGGTGTTATCAAAATTGCAAACAGATCAAGTTTTGTGTACCTATTCCCTATGAGCGAAGTCTAATGGAAAAACGGGTGTTCGACAGTTTTGGGAGATTCGATACAATATGAAAACAAATGAGCGAGATAAGGTTCATTCCAGTATGAGAATGAAACGTTCAACTCACTTCAGCTAGCCAAAATCTCTCGTATATTGCAGTCACTGGCAACATTTTACGGATTACTAGAATTCTAGTGCTCATTTCTAGGTCTTCTAAACAATTATAAACTCCGATTATTTGTATTGATTAGTCTGTAGAAAGGTAAATGGGCAATTAGTTACTTGCTGAACCTATTATGCTATGGATTAAACAACAATTTGAGCATTATAAGTGACGATAATGGAAATATAAGCAGATGTTTATTGCACTGCATTTCTGCTTATTTCACCTTATATACGTGTTTTAAGCCGCTTTTATAGTATATATAGGAAACAAAATACACATATATACCTGTATATTGTATCTTAGCATGATATTGGAGCTTCAATTCGTGTATTTGTATCTTCGTTCTTCCCAGCTATTAAATAAACATTTGTGCCTTATTTAGGGGTTTCTAACCTATCTAAATGTAAATAATATCAAAGTATAAAACAATTGTATTTTTCCAATCTTAATATATGTGCAAATCGAAGTAATTATGAAAATATAGTTGATTTATTAGAGTGGAGAGATGGGAGGAACAGGGTACATCTCGTATTTGGCAGCACTGCAGCAGCAGTGGTGGCTACCGTCTGGCCGGAGCAGTGCGTTGGAAGCTCACGGAATAGATCGCAATTTCTCCAATTACATCATCTCCTGCGCCTAGTGAACCTTCTTCACTTCATCTACCCGGGCCTGTGGATATATTGGATAACCCTAGAATGCGCGTTCGCTCTAAAATGGTAAGATATAATGTAGTTCTGGTTCTCTGGATTTGGGAAGTAGGAGGGCATGGAGGTAGGTAGAAGGTGCAGACAACATACGATCCTTTATCACTGTTTTAATGTCTTCTTTATTGCCTCTGTCTTCTCGTGCCGCATCTCATAGTTTTCCTGGGATAGGTAAGGTGTAGTGTGATTAGTTCTATTGGTGAATTGTTTAATGGCAATGTTAATATTATGGGAAGGCGTGATAATGAGGGGGGGGGGGGGGGAGAACAATGGAGCAGTTGGGAAAAGGAGGGGAGGGGGGTGAATGATTTGAAGAGAGAGAGAGATATTCCCCCCCCCCCCCCCCCCCCGCCTCTTTCCTGCAGTTCAGTTCCATTAGGTCCCACCGAGGCTGCTATCGGTCAGCATGGTCTGCGGGGAGTTTGGGAAAAATGTTATTTTAATACCACGAATTTTCCGAGTGTTTTTTATAAACAAAATTGGTCATTTACATCAATATATAGTGTTTGTAATTAATTAGAAATCTCGGGAAAACCTATTTTCCCCATTAGGCCTATCGATCGATGTTGAGAGAGCCCCTCGATAGTGATTTGAAAAGACATTAGCCTAACCTAACAACCTTACCTAACCTAACCTAGTATTATGAGTGGGGGCTGCCGCCCCCACACCCCCGCTGGTTGAGTACTAATCCCTTAATACAAAAATTGGCTGTCGATTATGCGAAGGTGAAAGAAAAGTCGATGAAGTCTATGGTGTTTACTCTGCAATCTTCAGCTTGATTGTACATTGATAACGGGAAAGTACCGTATTGACAACCTTGTTACGAAAATTAAATTTTAGTACCATACTTTTATATTAGGTTTTTCCGAGGGTTTAATACATTTTCATATGATCTTTAGAGCTATCGATGACTGAAAGTACCGTATTGACAACCTTGTTACGAAAAAGAAATTTTAGTACCATACTTTTTTTATTAGGTTTTGCCGAGGGTTAAAACAAATTTTCTTACGATCTTTAGAGCATATAGATTCAATATTTATCTTCAAATATATCAACAAAATTCGTGGTATTAAAATAACATTAAACCGGAGTTTGGAATAAGGATAATATTCAAGGACACTAGTGCGACGTTATGAGAAACAATTTATTAGGGAAAATAGGCACCAATAGATTCGCCATATTTTTCTTCATATAGTCCGCATGGAGGATTTTCGTTATCAACAAATTGAAAAATACCCACTTCACAGACAAATACACCAAAAATCTAAGTCAAAGCGGGGGTGTGGGGCTGGCAGCCCCCACCTATAATACTAGGTTAGGTTAGGTAAGGTTGTTAGGTTAGGCTAATGTCCTTTCAAAGGGGTATAGGGTAGTAAACACTAGGATAGCCTATACCCGGTCAGAGGTAAGAATAAGAAGAAGAGTCTTGCAGTAGTCTCCTTGAATGCTACCGTTAAAAATACTAAAATGCGACGGTCCTCGGTATTAAACAACACTATATATCAAATAAAAAATAAAAACAACAACAAATTACCTGAAAAACTCGTATTTGTTGATCACATTAATTGAGTTTAGCCTCGATGTGAAGTTGGTTGGTGTATAAAACAATAATTAGCATTTTTTTTTTTTTTTTCTCATTATGTCCTTACAGCTTGTATTACCTCTCTTTCCCTTCTTTCTCCGCCTTCCCTCCTATTTCTCTATCACCCTTGGCCTTTCTCTGTTTGCTTCCCTTCTTTCAAATCTTGCTTGCTTTATTCCCTTATTCCACCACGGTGTTTGTCTTCTTTTTCCTATTCATCTTCTTATTTTTCCTATACTTCTTTCCGCCGCTCTATTTATGTCCATCATCAACTCTCAATTTCTTCAATCCTTCCCTCTCTTCTTTCCCCAATTCTTTCCAGGAGTCTTTCGTATTCCATCCATCTTTCACTTTTTAGATTCCATTTATTTATCCTCTTCCTTGTGTTTCTTTTGTTTTTCCATTCCTTTACATAGTTTATCACCAGGAGCCTGTGGTCGCTTTGCATCCCTACTTCATTTTCCTCATCTATCCACATGTTTTGGATCGCTTCCCTTGCTCTTCCATTTACTAGGAAGAAATCTATCGCCGATCTTTGTCCGTCCCCGTGTCGCCTCCCCCTCCCCCATTGTTTGGTTCAGTATTTCCAAGTAATTTTCTTCCGCAAATTGGATCGGGCTTGCTCCATTCCCGTTTATCCTTTCCCCTAGTATCCCTATGTGCGCATTCATGTCCCCCATCATTATTATCTATTTTTATCCTCTCTACCCCTTATCATTTCTTGTATTCCTTGGTACCGTACTTTATTGTTTTCTCTTCGTTCTCTTCTCCCCCGTTTCGCCGTTTTCTATTCAAGGGGGGGGGGGGGGGAATATGTTTACTGTATTTCCGACTATTTGTTCCTGAAATGATTAACCCCTTCTGTACCGGCGCCGTCTTTGTAATACTATTCTAGCTATATCTCGAGCAGCTTAAGAAGGATCTATGGCAGTATAAAGGGTTAAGTAAGATAGTCCGAAGGTTGTTAATTACTGAAGACCCTTTTTAAACTGAATAAAATCGTCTTATAGTAGCCATGAACAAGTTAAAAAGAATGCCGGCGGTACAGAAGGGGTTAAGGGGGGTCACCGGCTTTTTTTAGTATCTTTCTTTCTCTGCTTTTCTCTCTTTCCCTTGCTTGTATCCATTCGGCCCCATTCAGCCAACCGTTTTAAGACGTTTTACCCCATACAGGTGTCGTAGAGAAACGAATGTGAATGTGAATGTATAGAAACGAATGTGAATGTGAATATGAATGTAGATATACGAATGTGAATGTAGAGAAACTAATGTGAATATGAATGTGAATGTAGATACACGAATGTGAATATGAATGTGAATGTAGATAAACGAATGTGAATGTGAATGTAGATAAACGAATGTGAATGTAGATAAACGAATGTGAATGTGAATGTAGAGAAACGAATGTGAATGTGAAGAAATGAGTGTGCATGTAGAGAAACTAATGTGAATGTAGAGAAACGATTGTAAATGTGAATATAGATCAACGAATGTGAATGTAGAGAAACGAATGTGAATGTAGAACACCGTTTGTGGTGAATGGTAATGTAGAACATCGAATGTGAATGTAGGAAACCGATTGTGAATGCAGAAAATCTAGTGCGAATGGAGAAAAACGCATTTGTGAACATCGGCAAAGAAAACCATACAGGAACTGAGATGGGACATCTGAATGTGAAACAGAAACAAACTTCTAGAAGTTCTATCCGAATGTGAATGTAACTTTTTGGCGGTTTTTATACTCAAATTTCTGCTCCTAAACAAGGTTTACATTGCTCCAGCTACCTTTCTTCCTAGTGTTACTCTGCTTTCTACTTTTCTTACACATTTTCCTTTTCTCAATCATGGCTCCCAGATATATACATTTTTCTACTAGTTCAAGCTGTTCTCCATTAATCCTTATATTACACACAGAGTCTCCTTTTCATTGTATTACCAGTTTTTCTATACTGTAGGCTACTGTGGCAATATACTGTACCGGTAGCTAAATTATGTGAGGCATGGTACTGTACACAATTAGGACACTGGTTTTGGTAATTAAAATACACAGTAGTATTGATGACAACTGTTTTTGGTTGAGGCAGTACTGTGAACTACATACTGTACTAGCAAGCTGGGTATTATTTTTATTTTGTATTATTTTATGTAGCCTATGTAGGCTACAGTAGCCTATGCATATTTATGTTATATATACAGTATATGGACCCCAGTATGATTCCCTCTGTGAGTCTGGAATAAAGCATTATTATCATTGTTACTTTGCTTTTATTAATATTTATTTTTAGACCTCGTCTTTCACATACTTCCGCAATATTTCCACCATCTGTCACAGGTCATTCTCGCTCTCGGCACATTACACTGCGCCATCTGTATACAACACAGAGAGTCATTCTGTTCCCACCACTCATCATCTCTACTCCCTCTCTTCTTGTTCTGTCCTTTACTTCTCTCATTACCCCATCCATGGTAACATCACACATCCCTGTCTCACTCCGACCTGCACACTAAACCACTCACTTAATGCGCCATTTAGTCTTGCATATGCTTCACTAAAAGGGAGCAAAAAAGGCAGCAAATCCCTACCCAGTAACTATCGTCCAATTAGCTTAACCTCAGTTGTATGTAAAATGCTAGAAACGGTCATACGAGACAGACTCGTAAATCACTTGGAGGAAAATAACATACTTAAAGATACTCAACACGGCTTTCGTAAAAAACGTTCCTGTTTAACAAACCTCTTAGACTTCTTCCACGATATCCTCAACCTCTACGATGAGAGTAAAGCTGTAGATATTATATACCTTGATTTTCAAAAGGCCTTTGACAAAGTTCCCCACAAACGTTTACTGCCAAAACTAAAAGCGCATGGAATACAAGACGGTGTGTTGAAATGGATAGAAAATTGGCTCAGCAACAGAAAGCAAAGGGTAGTCATAAACGGTAAGGCATCTAAATGGACCAATGTAAGTAGCGGGGTACCCCAGGGATCGGTACTAGGACCAATTCTCTTTCTAATTTACATCAACGACATAGATGAGGGTCTCACCTGCACAATCTCAAAATTTGCTGACGATACAAAAATTGCAAATAGCGTACTCTCAAAAGAACAAGTTGACGATATGCAACACAATCTAGATAAATTGTCATGTTGGGCCCAAATTTGGCAAATGAGTTTCAATGCGGATAAATGTAAAGTACTACATGTCGGATACCTAAATGAGAAAGCAAACTATTCGATGAATGGCACTCAGCTTAAGAATGTAAACAGAGAAACTGATCTGGGAGTAACAATATCGAGTAACCTAAAACCGAGTCAACAATGTTCAGAAGTTGTTAAGAAGGCAAACAAAATAATTGGCTTTATAGGCAGGTCATTTGAGCATAAATCCAAAGAAGTTATCCTAACCCTTTACAATTCCTTAGTCCGCCCTCCTTCGGAATACTGCGTTCAATCCTGGTGCCCTTATTACCAAAAAGATATAAACAAGCTAGAACGAGTTCAACGTAGAGTTACCAAAATTATACCTAGCCTAAAGAACAAACCATACGAAGAGCGTCTTAGAGAATTAAATCTATTTCCTTTAACCCAGCGCAGATTAAGAGGCGACTTAATTCAAGTGTTCAAAATCATCAAAGGCATCGACAATATGAACTGTAGTAAGTACTTCACTATCGACCAATCTAATTACACGCGGGGAAACGGTTGCAAAATTATTGGTAAATCTTTTAACTCGCACGAATCTAAGAATTTCTTCTTCAATCGAGTTGTCAACTTGTGGAATGGGCTTCCCCGAGACGTTATAGACTGCAGCACCGTTGATTCATTTAAATTCCGCCTAGACAAATATCTCGCATCAAACCCGCGACTGACTGCGTTTGTAAATGAATAACTTTATCCTCCCCTCAGTTACTAACCCATATGTCCCCTACTAACTTCCTAGTCCTGCCACGTTAGTGGCAGGGCAGTAGTTCCCTTTCCAATGTTCCCTTACCCACTCTAAACCACTGTTTGGACACTTGATCCTCAGTGTTTTGGAGGACAAGCAACCTAGAAGGGTCACTAGATCTGTTGTTGCTTGATTTCCTTTGTACTACATAAAAACTCTTCACAGCATTCAACAAATTGTTTTTTTTTATATCATACAGCTCTAAAACTTTCTATAATCCTTCTCTATTAACTTTGTCAAATGCTTTCTCAAGATCCATAAATACAATGTAGGCCTATACCCTCTTATGTTTTTCACATGCCTTCTCTATCATCTTCCACTTCGAAATCCACCCTGTTCATCACTCACTTTTCCATCGGTAATTTCTTTCACTCTGTCAATCACTATTCTCGCATATAGCTTACCAACCACACTCAGCAGACTAATACTTCTGTAACATTTACAATAATTTAGTTCACCTTCACCTTTATACAACGGGACTATCATTCCTCTCTTCCAGCCCACTGGCACCACTCCATTTGTCAAAGCTTTTGAACATAGTTTCCACAGCCAATCCATTGATAATTCACCTTCATTCCATATCATTTCACATTGTATTTCATCTACACCAGCAGCTTTTCCATTTTTCAACTTCTTTACTGCATTCACCATTTCTACTCCAGATATGTTCCCTCATTCTACATATCTATCACCTGGCACATCTAACTGACATCTATCATTGACAACTGCTGTTTCCATTTCCACTCATTAGTCCTTCAAAATACTTCTTCCATTTCTCCTATTTTTTGGCTCTTCATCTGTAATCACATTTCCTCTTTCGTCTTTCACATTTCCACATTTCTGACTGTTATACCAGGCTTCTTGCTGGGTTTACTGAGTGAAGGTGGATCCTAACTTAATTGGGCAGAGAATAAATTTACACATAGACACACACACAAACATGCAGAGGTATAAGGACAACACAAAAGTACATACAGTATATTGTTATTATATTCAGATAAAATAATAACATGAATTGGCTTATTTGGCTAATGGTTCACACATGAAATAATACAAATAACATACACAAGGTCATGGACATGGAA
Source organism: Paralithodes platypus (assembly GCA_032716605.1). Taxonomy (NCBI): domain Eukaryota; kingdom Metazoa; phylum Arthropoda; class Malacostraca; order Decapoda; family Lithodidae; genus Paralithodes; species Paralithodes platypus. Next base: position 5,804,972 of record CM064568.1, read on the forward strand.
ATAATTACCGGTATACCCCAGAACTGAGATGAATCGCAATATCAAGACTGAGGGGTACTGCTCCTTTGGAATAGCAACAAAATTACACACACAATATCGTTAGTGAGTGCTGTATGTTTTTTGTAATATAGATATCTTATCAATATTTGTATTTTGTACTATTATTAATGTCTTGTCATGTTGCAAATTTGATATTAATGAACATTTTGACATTTGACATTTAGTTTCTTTATTTATGCAGAGTTTAGTGAAATTTACCAGAACGTCCCGGACTTCCCAAATTGACTAATTCCTTGAACGTGACGATAGTGCGTTGTTATGTGTGCGATTAGTTTGCTTGGGAAACAGATTAACTTGCTCATGTCGTAATGTACACCCTATGTGGTGGATTGTGTTTTTTTATTTCATAAAATTTATTTTAGTAAGCGTTGTTTCCACATAGCGATTTTGATAAGTTAATTTGACTATATGTTGTCTTTGTCCCAGTTTTGGTTTGTTTAGTTTGCAAGTTTTACATTTTAATTAAAATAATATATAGAATAATCACTGAATGTCTCTTTGACGTTTAGAGTTTATCACAGATACAATAGTACTCTATCCTAAAAAGCGCACTTAGGAATCTTCGCACGTAGATTGGAACAAGTCACGTTAGCACTTCTCAAAGAATTTAAGCATGGAATGGCACATCAAATACAAGAAAATATATCACAATTCACTTGGTCATTGGCGTGGGAATATAGGTGTCACTGGGGTTGATTTCACGAGTATCACTGTATGGGTGTGTGTGGCTATAAAGTCTAATATTATCACATGTGATCTCACAAGGAGTTCACATACAAAATATTCTACTTTACAACGATAGATTCAAGTGTTTTGTGTCCTCGTGTACAGAAGCCTAACAAGTGAGAAGGGAGGTCTGTTATACAGCCTTCAGCAAGCTAGGTTCTTCGTTCTGGTGCCGTGGTCCAACATCTACGGATTGTCCTTGTAGTTGCTTCAATGTCAGGGTTGGTGGTTGGTCCTCCGACAGCGTCCTCCAGTAAGTCCCGACACTAGGGTGAGTAGGCTCCTTCCGTTCAGGTGTTGAGCGATAGGGTGGGGGGCTCAGAGAAGTTGCTATATAGCACAGACTTGTATACTGGCAGTCTAACAACTCCTATACTCGGGTTTCAGGCTACACACGGACCAGTGTACTGGTGACAGCCTAGATCTAAGCCTGGAGGGTAGAGAACTTACTAGGTACTGTAGCACGGACCAGTGTACTGTTCACCTAGCAATTCCTCTCTCAAGAAGGGGAGAAATCCTCTACCCAAGTCGGGGAGAGCCAGAGAATCTGTTAGGAGGCGCAGACCAGTGTACTGTCCACCTAACATTTCTTGGTAGGTTTTGTGTCAATTCCCAGGGACTAAATATAATATAGCAGGCTACACGGACCAGTGTACTGGTAGCAAGCTACAGCTCAAGAACCAGGCTCGATTAACTACTCTGGCCAGTGTACTGGCAGTAGTCTCTACCTAGGATCTGCACAATAACTAGAGCCGTATGGACCAGTGTACTGACTACTTTTCGTTATTATACAATTCCTCCTTTACTGTCTTTAGGCAAGTAGGACAGCTTTAGGAAGGTCCAAGTCTATATATCTCCCTGTGCCGACCAGTGTACGGGCAAGTGGATTTAGACCAGGAGATTGAGTAGGGCTAGATGTTTTCTGAGTGCACTGACTTAGAGATCGGCAGCTACTCTGATCTCACCCTGTCTGCCCTCCGTTGGTTTCGCCTGGCACGTCATACATTTAGCGATGAATTCCCAGGCGAGGTATCTGCAAAGAAGAGGGACATGGGTTTAAGGTGTCACCTTTAAAGCCCCGTCTACACGATCGAGCAGTGTCCGGCGGGCAAAGTCTGTTAAACACGCTTGCGGTGTTGTCCACACGGCAGCCGGGCAGTGATTGGCCAGTCAAAGTCTGCCAGTGGTCAAAGTAGGAGCTCGGCAGGGCTGGATCCGTGGGTCCGGTATGATCACCATGGTCCTCAACAACAATAATCACGTTATATAACCTACCGTATAATATATCCAAGCAGATGCCAATAGGAGGGAGTGTATATCGGCAGAAGCTCGACTGGAGGCAACACCTCATGTTTGTTTCAAATGGATGCAGCTACACTTATTTGCAGTATACTAAAAGATTATCCAAGCATAGTTTGTCTCGCATTATTCCTGGAACTTGTCGAGCAACATACGAAGTACTCAATCAAGAGTGCTTGCAGGTGAGATTTATAGTGAGACGATCCAACCTAAGTTTACATAAAATTAATTAAATAATGTAATTGCGGATGGTATATTTGAAATCGTCTCGTCGTTGCGATTCCAACGGTATATAAATATTTTAATTTTGACCAATTTTTCGGCTCAATAGGCCTATTTTAAAGTTAAAACAGTCCGTAGACAAGTTATCTATCTATGGATTTTGTTCAAATTTATACCGAAAGTACACTTTGACACGCTGAATCGAATGGCGCTAACATAATTGAAATCGGACTATTAGGTTAGGATTTCGATTTTGACTTTGCCTTCCTGGAGGGCCCAGGGGACCGTTTTGTGGACATTGAAAGTCCTCTGTAGCCCAAACTATAAGTCCTAGAGAATTATAACTGGTGCCATTCGTTTTTTCTCGCCGAGCTGCTTCTAGATATGGTCGTAGATTTCATTTTCGGCCAGCCATTCTCCCATAATCGAAAATATTTGTTCAAAAATGTCTTGGTTTTATTTTAGCCAATGACATTTTTTGCACTTGGCGGGTGATTTTCGATTTTCGAGTTTTTAAGGGTATATCTGGATTCGTCACGTCGTTGCAATTCTAACGGTATATGGATTTTTTAATTTTGACAATTTTTTTAGGCCCAATAGGCCTATTATAAAGTTTAAAAAACCCATAAACGAATTATCTATATTATATGGATATTGTTGAAATTTATACCACAAATACACTTTGACACGCTGAATCGAATGGCGCAAAACAGAATTGAAATCGGACAATTAGTTTAGGATTTCGTATTTGACTTGGCCTCCCAGAAGGGCCCAAATGACCAATTTTTGGATTTTAAAATTCCTAGGGAATTCTACTTGGTGCCATTCGATTTTTCTCGACGAGCAGCTTGTATACATGGTCGTAGATTGCATTTTCGACCAGCCATTCGCCCAGAATCGAATTTTGAGTTTGTATGGGTATATATGGATTCGTCTCGTCATTACGATTCCAACGGTATATGGATTTTTAAATTTTGACAATTTTTTAGGCCCAATAGGCTTATTTTAAAGTTTAAAAACTACTGTCCCCTAGCCTACATGGTGGCTGTCTAATTCCGAGAAGAAGCTGTTGGAGTGGCTTTGTTGTATGTGTTATTAGTTAGAGAAGAATATATAATTAAAGCTCTTTCCTGTGTCTTCCTTCCACCCAAATTACCCACTTGTTATAATGGAGCAGCCACGTAAGTGATAATATGGCATGTTCAAATAGTATAGTTAGGCATACATTATTGAAGACGATGTTTTCTTTCAATACTCTTTACAGAAAACGATATTTATGAATGGGTAACTATTATATTTTATTAGAAATCGAGGTAAGCTACAGTATCAGTACTTTCCGTTGTTATCTATGTATGGATATTGTTAAAATTTATACCACAAATACACTTTGACACGCTGAATCGAATGGCGCAAACATAATTGAAATCGGACTATTAGTTTAGGATTTCGTATTTGACTTGCCCTTCCTGGAGGGCCCAAATGACCGTTTTTTGGACTTTAAAAGTCCTCTGTAGCCCAAACTATAAGTCCTACGGAATTCTACTTGGTGCCATTCAATTTTTCTCGAGGAGCAGCTTCTATACATGGTCGTAGATTGGATTTTCGACCAGCCATTCGCCCAGAATCGAAAATATTTGTTTCCAAAATCCCTGCGTTTAATTAAGCCCAGGAAAAATTTTGCACTTGGCGGGCGACTTTCGAATTTCGAGTTTTCATGGGTATATATGGATTCGTCTCGTCATTACAATTCCAACGGCATATGAATTTTGTAATTTTGACAAATTGTTAAGCCCAATAGGCCTATTTTAAAGTTTAAAAACTCCATAGACGAGTTATCTATGTATGGATTTTGTTCAAATTTTAACCATAAGTTCACTTTGACACGCTGAATCGAATGGGACAAACAGAATTGAAATCGGACTATTAGTTTAGGATTTCGTATTTGACTTGGCCTTCCTGGAGGGCCCAAATGACCGTTTTTTGGACTTTAAAAGTCCTCTGTAGCCCAAACTATAAGTCCTAGGGAATTCTACTTGGTGCCATTCAATGTTTCTCGACGAGCAGCTTCTATACATGGTCGTAGATTACATTTTCGACCAGCCATTTGCCCAGAATCGAAAATATTTGTTTCAAAATCCCTGCGTTTTTTAAAAACCCAGGAAAATGTTTGCACTTGGCGGGCAACTTTCGAATTTTGAGTTTTCATGGGTATATATGGATTCGTCTCGTCAGTACGATCCAACGGTATACGGATTTTTACATTTTGACAATTTTTAGGCCCAATAGGCCTATTTTAAAGTTTAAAAACCACTGTCCCCTAGCCTACATGGTGGCTGTCTAATTCAGAGAAGAAGCTGTTGGAGTGGCTTTGTTGTGTGTGTTATTAGTTAGAGAAGGATCTATAATTAAAGCTCTTTCCTGTGTCTTCCTTCCACCCAAATTACCCACTTGTTATAATGGAGCAGCCACGTAAGTGATAATATGGCATGTTCAAATAGTATAGTTAGCCATACAATATTGAAGACGATAGTTTTCTTTCAATACTCTTTACAGAAAACGATATTTATGAATGGGTAACTATTACATTTTATTAGAAATCGAGGTAGGCTACAGTATCAGTACTTTCCGTTGTTATCTATTTATGGATATTGTTCAAATTTATACCACAAATACACTTTGACACTCTAAATCGAATGGCACGAACAGAATTGAAATCGGACTCTTAGTTTAGGATTTCGTATTTGACTTGCCCTTCCTGCAGGGCCCAAATGACCGTTTTTTGGACTTTAAAAGTCCTCTGTAGCCCAAACTATAAGTCCTACGGAATTCTACTTGGTGCCATTCAATTTTTCTCGACGAGCAGCTTCTATACATGGTCGTAGATTGGATTTTCGACCAGCCATTCGCCCAGAATCGAAAATATTTGTTTCCAAAATCCCTGCGCAGGAAATTTTTTGCACTTGGCGGGCGACTTTCGAATTTTCGAGTTTTCATGGGTATATATGGATTCGTCTCGTCATTACAATTCCAACGGCATATGAATTTTGTAATTTTGACAAATTGTTAAGCCCAATAGGCCTATTTTAAAGTTTAAAAACTCCATAGACGAGTTATCTATGTATGGATTCTGTTCAAATTTTAACCATAAGTTCACTTTGACACGCTGAATCGAATGGGGCAAACAGAATTGAAATCGGATTATTAGTTTAGGATTTCGTATTTGACTTGGCCTTCCTGGAGGACCCAAATGACCGTTTTTTGGACTTTAAAAGTCCTCTGTAGCCCAAACTATAAGTCCTAGGGAATTTTACTTGGTGCCATTCAATTTTTCTCGACGAGCAGCTTCTATACATGGTCGTAGATTACATTTTCGACCAGCCATTTGCCCAGAATCGAAAATATTTGTTTCAAAATCCCTGCGTTTTTTAAAAACCCAGGAAAATTTTTGCACTTGGCGGGCAACTTTCGAATTTTGAGTTTTCATGGGTATATATGGATTCGTCTCGTCAGTACGATCCAACGGTATACGGATTTTTACATTTTGACAATTTTTAGGCCCAATAGGCCTATTTTAAAGTTTAAAAACCACTGTCCCCTAGCCTACATGGTGACTGTCTAATTCAGAGAAGAAGCTGTTGGAGTGGCTTTGTTGTGTGTGTTATTAGTTAGAGAAGGATCTATAATTAAAGCTCTTTCCTGTGTCTTCCTTCCACCCAAATTACCCACTTGTTATAATGGAGCAGCCACGTAAGTGATAATATGGCATGTTCAAATAGTATAGTTAGCCATACAATATTGAAGACGATAGTTTTCTTTCAATACTCTTTACAGAAAACGATATTTATGAATGGGTAACTATTACATTTTATTAGAAATCGAGGTAGGCTACAGTATCAGTACTTTCCGTTGTTATCTATTTATGGATATTGTTCAAATTTATACCACAAATACACTTTGACACTCTAAATCGAATGGGGCAAACATAATTGAAATCGGACTCTTAGTTTAGGATTTCGTATTTGACTTGCCCTTCCTGGAGGGCCCAAATGACCGTTTTTTGGACTTTAAAAGTCCTCTGTAGCCCAAACTATAAGTCCTACGGAATTCTACTTGGTGCCATTCAATTTTTCTCGACGAGCAGCTTCTATACATGGTCGTAGATTGGATTTTCGACCAGCCATTCGCCCAGAATCGAAAATATTTGTTTCCAAAATCCCTGCGTTTAATTAAGCCCAGGAAATTTTTTGCACTTGGCGGGCGACTTTCGAATTTCGAGTTTTCATGGGTATATATGGATTCGTCTCGTCATTACAATTCCAACGGCATATGAATTTTGTAATTTTGACAAATTGTTAAGCCCAATAGGCCTATTTTAAAGTTTAAAAACTCCATAGACGAGTTATCTATGTATGGATTCTGTTCAAATTTTAACCATAAGTTCACTTTGACACGCTGAATCGAATGGGACAAACAAAATTGAAATCGGATTATTAGTTTAGGATTTCGTATTTGACTTGGCCTTCCTGGAGGACCCAAATGACCGTTTTTTGGACTTTAAAAGTCCTCTGTAGCCCAAACTATAAGTCCTAGGGAATTCTACTTGGTGCCATTCAATTTTTCTCGACGAGCAGCTTCTATACATGGTCGTAGATTACATTTTCGACCAGCCATTTGCCCAGAATCGAAAATATTTGTTTCAAAATCCCTGCCCAGGAAAATGTTTGCACTTGGCGGGCAACTTTCGAATTTTGAGTTTTCATGGGTATATATGGATTCGTCTCGTCAGTACGATTCCAACGGTATACGGATTTTTAAATTTTGACAATTTTTAGGCCCAATAGGCCTATTTTAATGTTTAAAAACCACTGTCCCCTAGCCTACATGGTGACTGTCTAATTCAGAGAAGAAGCTGTTGGAGTGGCTTTGTTGTGTGTTATTAGTTAGAGAAGGATCTATAATTAAAGCTCTTTCCTGTGTCTTCCTTCCACCCAAATTACCCACTTGTTATAATGGAGCAGCCACGTAAGTGATAATATGGCATGTTCAAATAGTATAGTTAGCCATACAATATTGAAGACGATAGTTTTCTTTCAATACTCTTTACAGAAAACGATATTTATGAATGGGTAACTATTACATTTTATTAGAAATCGAGGTAGGCTACAGTATCAGTACTTTCCGTTGTTATCTATTATGGATATTGTTCAAATTTATACCACAAATACACTTTGACACTCTGAATCGAATGGGGCAAACATAATTGAAATCGGACTATTAGTTTAGGTTTTCGTATTTGACTTGCCCTTCCTGGAGGGCCCAAATGACCGTTTTTTGGACTTTAAAAGTTCTCTGTAGCCCAAACTACAAGTCCTAGGGAATTCTACTTGGTGCCATTCACTTTTTCTCGACGAACAGCTTCTATACATGGTCGTAGATTGGATTTTCGACCAGCCATTCGCCCAGAATCGAAAATATTTGTTTCCAAAATCCCTGCGCAGGAAACATTTTGCACTTGGTGGGCGACTTTCGAATTTTGAGTGTTCATGGGTATATATGCATTCGTCTCGTCATTACGATTCCAACTGTATATGGATTTTTAAATTTTGACAATTTTTTAGGCCCAATAGGCCTATTTTAAAGTTTAAAAACCACTGTCCCCTACATGGTGGCTGTCTAATTCAGAGAAGAAGCTGTTGGAGTGGCTTTGTTGTGTGTGTTATTAGTTAGAGAAGGATATATAATTAAAGCTCTTTCCTGTGTCTTCCTTCCACCCAAATTACCCACTTGTTATAATGGAGCAGCCACGTAAGTGATAATATGGCATGTTCAAATAGTATAGTTAGCCATACAATATTTAAGACGGGATAGTTTTCTTTCACAATCTTTACAGAAAACGATAGTTTGAATGAGTAACTAATATATTTTATTAGAAATCGAGGTAGGCTACGGTATCAGTATTTTCAGTCATTCCTCTTTCTACCAACACATAATCAATCAAACTCCTATCATCCTGTCTTTCAACACTTTTATACCATATATGCTTATGACCATCTTTATGCTTAAACAAATAATTACATATGCACAACTTTCTTTCATTGATAGCGTAATGCATAGTGCGCGGAATTTCGATGTGAGTATCCTGGGTTCGAGTCCTCGGAGTGCCACATGTATTTGTTGATTTCATTAACCCGGGAACTGCGGGGAGACTCTTTAGAGTAAGGGGGAAAAAAAATCAATTTAAAACACCCAAAAAAAAAAATATATATATTTTTTATTTTTTGTTTGCCCCTGGGCCATGCCAAATATCACTCGTCCACCTCCCCTCCTTCCCTACTTTCCTCCCCTCCTTCAGTTATCACCTATTTTCCCTGTTATTCCCTTATTCTGTGGTTTATTTTCGTGCTAACATTATTAGCGAGTTGGTAGCAGGGCGTTGTCATCACTGTTACCAAGCGTGAGAAAGAGCGAGAGAGAGACTATTGCGGAAGTGTCTCTCCAGACAAGGGGAGGGGTGGAGGGCAGGGAGGTTGCCTCAGCCATACATTATGTAACTCCCAGCCTGTATCGCCGATTTTGACCATCTAAACACTGTTTCCACTTGTTTTATTGTTGTAACAGGTTAATACCTTTATAATCAACCTATAATAGGCGCATATGGATAAGTATTAATGCTATTTATGGTAAAATAACGATGTTAGTGATGGGAACAGCTCAAATACGTCAGCACAGGAGTGTGGTGTCTCATACCCCCCATGCGCACTTCTTAGGTTAATTGAGTTTAGATGTGAAGTTGGTTGTTGTAAAAGACATAATAATTACACATATCCGTCAGTCTTTTTCCATTTTCACCTGATACACCAAAAGCACCCATTAGGTCATTCTCCGGACCAACTCCACATACCTCCTCACATGCTGCACGTATCTCTTCCTTAAACACCTCTTTCACTTCCTCCATACCCTCCAAGTCAAACCTACCTAATTGTCTTTCTACTGTTCTCTTGAACTCTTCCATGAACTCCTCCTCCTGTAACCTTTCAACCCTCTTCACCACTCCACCTCCCGGTATACAGTACTCTAAATTATAGGTTTGAGTCCCGAAGGGAAGAAGGAAAACCTAATATTTAGTAGTGGCCCCGGAATCATTGACGATGCGCCTTAACGTAGGTAATGGCCAATCTTTGAACTCAAGCCTGTCTTCCAAACTTCCCGCCCGGGAGAGAACAAAATACGATTGCCATACATCGTGAGCGAAACGCTCTTAAAAAAACACTCACGGACTTGTCCTTATGATGTGGGTACCACTACTAGTAAAAAAAAAAAAAAAAAAAAAAAAAAAAAAAAAATTATCTTAGCATTGTGCTTCTCATACATCTGCTGTTTGTGTATGCTCCGCCTCACTCATCGAAGCGCTAGCTCGCCCTTAATCTGACATATAAAGACTCAAAATAAGCGGCTCGCTTGGTGTAGTGACTAGCGTCTCGGACTTCCACCCAGAAGGCCCGGGTTCGCGCCCACGCTCGGCGCATTAAAGATTTTTCACAAGCACTGAGTCGTTACCATCCCTCATGAGCAAAGGGATGGGGTAGTAGTACAGGACCCCAATGGAAATACGCCTAATCGGCCTTATTGAGCTATCCTTAGCTAGCTTAGCATGCGCTAGCTTTAAGAACTATTATTATTATTATTATTATTATTAAGGGGATAGAAGGTAGGGTCAGAATCGTCAATGATTCCGGGGCCACTACTAAATATTAGGTTTTCCTTCTTCCCTTCGGGACTCAAACCTATAATTTATTAGTGGCCCCTTCATCATTGACGATGCGCCTGATATCTCAAGACTGGAGGGGGACATTCATCATGAACATCAAAAACCACTTAACCCTCTGAGTACCAGCGACGACAACGTGTCGTCGGTAATGTATGTAACACTAAACCCCACGACGCACAAGTGTCGTCGGGGTTAAATTACTCCGGTCCTATGGCACCTAGAGGGCTCAGATTTGTATGGGAACTGTGCAAGTATCCTACGCAACCATGCCGATGGTTGAAAACTCTCAAAGTCCAACCGCGTGCGTGTGAGCGCGCAAAAACATGGTTTTTGGGTGTTTTTGCCTTCAATTTTTTACTCTTGTAAAATCGACTTTCGGGGGCTCCGTAGGACCCCTTTTTGACCTTTTTGATTGTTTTTTTTGGGGGCGGTCCTTCATTTATAACCCATTCGCTATTGTTTCTGGATTATTATTTTTTTCAAAACCTGCTGGTGGTACATTTATTTATAACTAGCTGGGGCTCGGTGGGTTAATAAATTACAGAGGTCCAAGGGTACACTTACTAAAAAAATCAGTTTAATACAAAAAATAAAGTATTGTGCAGGCGGCGTTCCTGAAAGGTAGCCTGCGGTGTTGTCACCTTTACGTTTGATAGAACAGTTGGTGAAACACATAAACTATACAAATAGCCTATAATACAAAAATTAAAATAAATCAGTTGTCAATGCTGATAAGTTGGCCTATATATTTATGGCCTTAGGTACTATATGACAAAATATTTGTACTATCTATCTATCTATTGCCTGACGCCGTGATCCCCGAAGGGGTGGCCACGAACGAACTGCCCCCATGCACCTCTGTCCCCAGTCAGTCGACGCCCCTCCCCCCAACCAGCACCGCCTTCGTTCATGTACTTCCTCACTCCATCCTTCCACCTCTCATTCTGTCTACCTCTCCCTCTCTGTCCCTCCACCTCGCTCTCGTACACCCTCTTAGTCATTCTCTCGCTTTCCATACGTTCCATATGGCCGAACCATCTCAAGTTGTTCCTTTTCACACTTTCCAGCACATCTACCTCCACACCACACCTCCTTCTTACTTCCTCATTAGTCTGTCTATCCCTCCATGTAACTCCGCACGCACTCCTTAAGTAATTAATTTCCACTGCTCTCACTCTTGGTCTGAGTCTCTCAACCAACGTCCATGCTTCGCTTCCGAAAGTCAGTGTCGGGATTACCACACTGTCATGCAAGGACTTCTTCACTTCCATACTGACCACCCTATTTCTTGTTACTGCTTTTAGCGTTCCTACAACCCTCTTCCCCTGTTGTACCCTCTCCCGCACTTCTTCATTCATAGTCCCATCTTTACTCAACACACTGCCCAGATACTTAAAAGAGTTGACGATCTCCATAGCCTGACCGTTCAGCTTCACCTCACACTCTGTGACTTCAGCCCTTTCGAAGACCATAACCTTGCTCTTCCCCGCATTTACCTTCAAAATCCGTTTTTCGCACACTGTTCCAAACTCATTTACCAGACCCTGCAACTCCCATTCATTATCACTCATCAGAACTGTATCATCCGCAAACAGCAGTATAGGAAGCTTCCACTCAATTCCCTCCCTTTTCAGCGATACACCAACATCCACTGCTCTTGATAGTATTTCTTTCATGACTCCATCCATATATACAGTAAACAACCACGGGGCCATCACACACCCCTGTTTCAAACCAACATTCAGGTCAAAGAACTCGCTCTGCTCACTCTCCACACGTACTGCCGCCTTTGCACCCTCATACAGTCATGCTCTTCACTGCTTTCAGCAACTTGCCCTCTACTCCATATATTCTAAGTACTTTCCACAAACCTTCTCTATCCACTCTGTCATAGGCCTTCTCCAAGTCCATAAAGGCAACATACACCTTTTGTTTCTTCTCCACAACACAATTCAGGGTAAAAATCTGATCTACACATCCTCTTCCCTTCCTAAAACCTCCCTGCTCGTCGCCTATCCATTTCTCCGTTCTCACTCTCACTCTCTCAATCACTACCCTACTGTATACCTTCCCTACTACACTTAGAAGACATATTCCTTGGTGGTTACCACACACTCCTCTTTCCCCTTTGCCCTTATATAGGGGGACTATTATGCCAGTCTTCCAGTCATCGGGTGCACTCCCCTTCTCCCATGCTAGTTTGCACATTTTCCATACCCATTCTATCACTATCTCACCACCATACCTCAATATTTCCCCACACACTCCATCTGTTCCTGGTGCTTTCCCCAACTTCACTCTTTTCATGGCTTCCCACACTTCTGACCTCCTGATCCCCACCTCCTCCTCCACTACCTCTCTTCTTCTCCCTCCCATACCATATCCAGCTATGTTTGCTGGCTCTTCATTCCTTACATTTTGCAACTCACTGAAGTACTCCCTCCATCTTTCGACTCTCTCTTGCTTCTCGGCTAGCATTCTCCCATTCTTATCTTTCACACCCTTACTGTTTCCCTTGCTACCTTCCCTAACTTTCTTGACTTCTTTCCAGAACAGTTTCTTACTCTCCCTCCATTTTACACTCAGATTCCTTCCAAATTCCTCATCTACTCTTCTCTTACTTTCCTTCACTACTCTCTTCACCACCCTCTTACTCTCCACGTACCTCGCTCGTTTCTGTCTCTCGGAATCTTCATTCCCTCTACTACCCAACCACTCTCTATATGCTTTCTTCTTTTCTTCCACAGCTATTCTTACCTCTTCTGTCCACCATGCTGTACCTTTCACTCCCCTCCCTCTTCTCCTCACATGCTGCACAGATCTCATCCTTAAACACCTTGCTCATCTCCTCCACAACTTCCAGGTCGAACCCACCTAGTCGTCTTTCCACTGCTCTCCTGTACTCCTCCCTGACTTCCTCCTCCTGCAACCACTCCACCCTCCAGCTCTCCTCACCCACTTCTGTTGTATCCTAACCTTAGCTACCACTACATAATGATCAGACAGACCCCCTCCAATACCCCTATACACCCTAGCATCCATCACAGATTTCTTCATTCGTTCATCCACACATACATAATCAATCAATGACTTTCGTTCCACCATTGTCTTATCCTTCATCGTCAACATCCGTTTCCACGTGTACCTGTGGATCATTCTGTGTCGGAAGAAGGTGTTGGCTATCCACAGCCTCCTCCCCACACATATGTCCACAAGTGCACTACCATTCCCATTCACCTCTGATGGTACCCCCCACCCTCCCACCACTCCCTCAACTTTCCTATCACCCACCTTACCATTAATATCCCCAATCAGAAATATTCTTTCGTTCTTGTCAAACTTCTCCAGGCACGCCTCCACATTCATCCAGAACTCCTCTTTCTTTCTTTCAAGTATATCCTCTGTCGGGGTATACACGCATACAATCACCCACGTTTGTATTCCTACTTTCATTCTCACCCACACAATCCTTGAACCCACAGACCCATACTCTCTTACACATTCCTTCCATTTGCTACTTACAAACAAACATGCACCTTCTCTCGCTGTTCCTTCACTCACTCCAGCACACACACCCATTCCACACTCCCACTCTCTCACATCTGAACCTTTCCATTTGGTCTCTGTCATTCCACATACATCCAGCCTGGCATTCACTAACACTTCCAGAACCTCTCTCTCTTTTGTGCCATCATTCATGCCACTAACATTCCACGTAGCCATTCTCAGAATGTCCGAAGGTATGTCCAAGTCGTTGTTGTTCCCCAAGCTGCCTGGCCGAACAGCCCCAAGGCCCCGAGTAATTCCAAGGCCACAACCGAGTGCCCCCACAGAACCCTCCCCGCCGACCACAATAAAGCCTGGGTGACCGAAGCCACTCCATGGCGGGGAGCTGAGGAGGGTGCGGAAACGCCCGGGAAACCAAAGCCCCACCCAGGGCCCTGTGCCCCTCGGCAATTATGAAGAGAAAGTTGAGGGGCAAGGGAAAAATGTGACGCTTTGGCTTCCAATCTTGGTAGATTGGCAGGTCAATCCACGGAAGAGACGCCGTCACTTGAGATCTAGAAAATATATAAGTTAAAGGAATAGTCAGAGTAAGCTATGGGTATGGCAGAGATTGCTCAGCTCTCACTCTGATAGACCAGCCCATCACCACATGACTAGAACCCAATCCTCTCAGCATCAGCTAGGAAAGGCCCTAGAAAGCCGCCTTTAGCGGGGGGGGATAGCTCCCCTATTTCAACCCCTTTCGGGGTTGGGCACCCGCCCAACGTAGGTTCCGTCCGCATCCGAGGCTGTTCGTTCGTTTTTCTTTGCTTAGATATTTTTTCCGGGTGGGGGTCGCAAGCCCACCGACCCAACTTCTTTATTCGCCTCTTACGACACGCAGAAGGCACGTGGGGCATATTCTATTCCCTAACCCCCAGGGGGGTTTGTACTCCCTCTTTTAATATATATATATATATATATATATATATATATATATATATATATATATATATATAGTATATAATTCATAAATATTTAAAATAATAGTATATTATTAGCTCACTTACCTTTTAATAGGCATCTAGGGTGAGCTTTTACCAAGGGTCTACTGTACTAATATTTTACATATTAATGCATGTTTCAGCCTTTGATAGGGTAAACTTTCACCTATCTGAATAATTCCCATAACCGAATGTTTCAAATCCGTGGAATTTGGATAATCGACAACTTATACAGACCAATTACATACATAACGAATCCACTCTAACAGCTTCCTCTCTCTCTTACACCCCTTCTCAACACACTTCGAAAAATAGATATGAGATTTTGTTTGTACAGTAGTAGTCATATTATGCCAGTGACCCTAGGATGGCCCAAGCAACCATTTCATTGGTAAAAAAAAAAAGGAGAGCTTTTGAACTTAACATTTATTTTGATATCTATTTAATTTTGTTATTTACATTTCAGACAGCAAAAGTACATAATTCCCACCTACTGGACTTATTTTTAACAACCAATTCAGAAAATTATGATGTTACAGTGAGGTCCCCGCTTGGATCTTCTGATCACTGTCTGATACAGGCCACCTGTCTATCACCTACAACACCTTCCCACTCTGAACCTGTTTTGGTGACTAAATGGCATTATGATAGGGCAGACTGGGAGGGTCTTCAAGGTTTCTTTATTGATATTCCCTGGACCTCTTTCTTTTCTAATGATGCACACTCCACCTTGAGCCACATACAAGATTTTGTAAAAATTGGAATGGAAACTTTTATTCCTCATCAAAAGTACAGTAAAAGATCTAATTCACCTAAATGGTTTGACCATAATTGTGCTACAGTAACTGAACAAAAAGCAATAGCCTACAATGCATACACAAGATCAAAAACACATGAAGCCTTTAATTACTTTAGAAACATCAGAAATCATACCAAAACTGTATTAAACCTAACTAAATCAAACTTTCTCCACAAGCAGGCAAATAAACTTCTAAATAATCCAAATGATAACAAAATATTTTGGTCTACTCTTAACTCATTCAAATCCAACTTCACTACTGCTTCATCCATTCCACCATTAAAATCTCCGACTGGCAATCTTGTAAGTGACCCAAGAGGTAAAGAGGTAATATCTTACGGATATTTTCTTCACCAACTCAACCTTAGATGAAATAAATCAAGATGTCCCTGTACTTAATTTTAATTCGCCTGAAATTCCCTCATTTAAGATCCACACCAGACATGTTAAAACTATTTTGCAGAATCTCTCAGTAGATAAGGCTCCTAGTCCAGATGAAATTCCTCCAATAGTACTTAAGAATTGCTCCTTGGTGCTCGCTCCTGTATTGGCAACATTTTTCCGTCTGTGTACTCATACCTCATGCTTCCCAGTACCCTGGAAAGAAGCAAACATTCATCCAGTTCCTAAAAAAGGTGCCTCTTCAGATCCATCAAACTACAGACCAATAGCTATAACTTCCACTCTTGGTAAATTCTTTGAAATTATATTAAATAATCACATAATTAAGCATCTTGAGAATAATAAATTAATCAGTGATAGGCAATATGGTTTTAGACGATGTCGATCAACTGCAGACATTCTTTGCCTTCTTACGCATCAAATCAACCAAGCTACAGACCAACATGGTGAAACACATACAATAGCACTGGATATATCAAAGGCATTTGATAGAGTCTGGCATCAATCCTTATTGTCGAAGATGTCACACTACGGCCTTGCATCATTAGTTCCACTAATTTCTTCTTATCTTCATAACAGAAAAATATGTGTAATGGTAGATGGCCTTTATTCTCAATTTCACTCAATAAATGCTGGTGTTCCCCAGGGAGCAGTTTTGGCCCCAATTCTGTTCCTCATTCATATCAATGATCTCATATCTACCACTCATAATCCAATACATTCCTACGCAGATGACTCAACACTCCACAGTTCCTTCACATTTACAAATTCTTTCACCCAACCCGATCTTATAAATTCAAAAATAAACACTGCAATTTCTCTGAACCAGGACCTTTCTAGAATTAATGGATGGGGACAAAAGAATCTAGTTTCCTTTAACCTAACCAGTGCGCATGGGGGTAATTGGAAACGTCCCCCTGTGCTGACGTATTTGAGGTGTTTCCGTCACTAAAATATTCATTGTACCATTAATATCATTAATACTTATCCATATGCGCCTATTATGGGTTGATTATAAAGGTATTAACCTGAAACAACAATAAAACGAGTGAAAACAGCGTTTGGATGGTCAAAATCGGAGATATAGCCCGCGAGTTGTATAATGTATGGGTGAGGCAAGCTGCTTTCCCGCCAATTTCCCCCAAGGCCACTGAGACACAGTCGATCGATACTCTCTCTCTCTCTCTCTTGCACTCGCTTGCCATCAGTGATGACAACACCCTGCTTGCAACTCGCTAATGTTAGCACGAAAATATACCTCAGAATAAGGGAATAACAGGGAAAATAGGTGATAACTGAAGGAGAGGAAAGTGGGGAAGGAGGGGAGGTAGAGGACTGAGATTTTGCATGGCCCAGGGGCCAAACAAAAATATATATATTTTTTTTTTCGATGTCAAAAGTTGATTTTTTTTTTCACTCACTCTTAAGAGTCTCCCCGCAGTCCGCCGGGGGAACTCTTAAGAGTCTCCCCGCAGTTCCCGGGTTAATGCACAGAAAACCAAGTACATTCAATTTTCGAACCGACAGAATCTCACGGACTCCCATATATTTTTTAATGATGTAAATATTCCCACTTCCCCTAGTATTGACATTCTCGGTGTAACATTAACTACTAACTTAAGCTGGACACATTATGTTAGAAGCATTGCTAAGAATGCCTCTAAAAAACTGGGACTCCTGTACAGTTCGAGAATTCTTCACTGACGAGCAGTTGGCCGTAATATATAAAAGTCATGTGCGTTCTCAGATGGATTACTGTTCACCTCTGTGGGGTGGAAGTGGAGTGGTTGCATTGAGGCAGTTGGACAAAATTCAAAATAAAGCTATTAGATTAATCAATAACCCTGCAATCACACAGGACCTTCCTACATTATCCATACGAAGAAACGTTGCATCCCTTGCATTATTCTACAGATATTTTCACAGCAATTGTTCCGAGGAACTTGCTTCAATTGTGCCGCCTCTCCACATCTTTCCCCGTAGAACTAGGGCAGCTGAGAGCGCCCATGAATTTACACTTTCTCCTCCACAATGCAGAACTTCTGCTTATCAGAATTCATTTATCCCCAGAGCTACTACTCTTTGGAATTCACTTCCCTCGAATTGCTTTCCACAAACTTACAATTTACAAATGTTTAAATCCAGTTGTTACAAACATTTTATGAATGGAGGATGCCTTTAGGCACATGGACCTTTTTTGTTTTATCTGTGTTTTTCCTTCCTCCGTTCATTGTCTCTTAAAAAAAAATAAAAATATATCTATATATAGTATATAATTCATAAATATTTAAAATAATAGTATATTATTAGCTCACTTACCTTTTAATAGGCATCTAGGGTGAGCTTTTACCAAGGGTCTACTGTACTAATATTTTACATATTAATGCATGTTTCAGCCTTTGATAGGGTAAACTTTCACCTATCTGAATAATTCCCATAACCGAATGTTTCAAATCCGTGGAATTTGGATAATCGACAACGTATACAGACCAATTACATACATAACGAAGCCACTCTAACAGCTTCCTCTCTCTCTTACACCCCTTCTCCCTTCTCAACACACTTCGAAAAATAGATATGAGATTTTGTTTGTACAGTAGTAGTCATATTATGCCAGTGACCCTAGGATGGCCCAAGCAACCATTTCATTGGTAAAAAAAAAAAATGGAGAGCTTTTAAACTTAAATTTTATTTTGATATCTATTTAATTTTGTTATTTACATTTCAGACAGCAAAAGTACATAAGTACACATACTGAATATAAAGTACACATTATACTCTTTAGTTTAAGCCGTATTAGATAGCTATTGTGCTTGGATCTAATTATTGAGATGGAGTCCAATGTCACTGAATTTAGATGGTGATGGGCTGGTCTATCAGATTGAGAACTGAGCGATCTCTGCCATACCCATAGCTTACTCTGACTGTTCCTTTTACTTATATATTTTCTAGATCTCAAGTGACGGCGTCTCTTCCGTGGATTGACCTCCCAATCTACCAAGATTGGAAGGCAAAGCGTCACATTTTTCCTTTGCCCCTCAACTTTCTCTTCATAATTGCTGAGGGGCACAGGGCCCTGGGTGGGTCTTTGGTTTCCCGGGCGTTTCCGCACCCTCCTCAGCTCCCCGTCATGGAGTGGCTTCGGTCACCCAGGCTTTATTGTGGTCGGCAGGGAGGGTTCTGTGGGGGCGCTCGGTTATGACCTTGGCCTTGCTCGGGGCCTTGGGGCTGTTCGGCCAGGCAGCTTGGGGAACAACAACAACTGAATTTAGAGATAGATTAGCAAAAATAACACTTCTAAGACATGTCGGACAATTTCTGTCTTTGGATCTGACTCTCCTTCCTATTGAGATGCAGGAGCTCGATGGCCTTGTTGAAGAAGGCCGGGAGCTGTGCCAGGATGAAGATGTCCTTCCCATCAGCCAGACCGGGCAGGATCACTGACCGACTGTGGAGGAACATTGGCAGGTCCCTCACACGACTCTGCTTCATCCTAAGGTGGTCCAATGCATCCCCGGGCAGACGCTACAGAAACAACATATACAGTATATATTCATTAGTTTGGTAGTCTTAAGACGTTTTCACCACATTCAGGTGTCAATTTTTTCTGGGCGAGCCTATAATTTAGGAGAAACTGGCCTTCAAATATTTTCTACAGAAAAATTTACACATTTGGCTTGAAGGGAGGTTTGGGGGATTTTTTTTTTCTTTTTGCTTGAAGATTTGAGAGGCTTTTTTTTTTTTTTTTAGCTTGAATGGGGTCTGGGGAGGTATTTTTTTTTTAGGTTAAAAGGTGGCTGACTCTGGGAAAGCACTCACAGGTCCCTCATACGACTCTTGCTTCAATACAAGGTGGTCCAGGAATCTCCGATCAGACGCTTGTGGCATAACAAATAATAGGAAAGTTAAATAGTCACTAAACTCTATTTCTGGTAACCCATAACTGGCCAATTCTGAAGTGATACTTAATAATGCATCAGCCACAACATTCCATCTAGTTGCCAATACCAGTGCATTTCTGGACAATTGACAGTAACAAAAGTAAAAGTACACTAGAGTTAAAGGGGAGTAACAACAATCATTTGCCTACATATTTTGGTCTTAATTTTAATAAAACAATATAAAATCAAACCAGGGTCTTTCTGAATTTGAACTGAAGATTCATAAGAATTTAGTAAAGTCAGATTTACTGCCTTCAGCCTAGTTACCAATACCACTGGAATTGCATAAACGTTTCAGGTTACAATCAGTCTCTGAGGATGGGATCTGTGTAACTAGTTTTGTGTTCTTTTATTTCAAAAATTATTTTACTAAAGCGTTATTTCCATATAGCAATTTTCATAAGTTCTTTTGTCTTGATATTGTGTCGTCCCTGTTTTGGTTTGTTTTGCAAGTTTTACAATATAATGTTAGAATAATTTAATATTTTAAATGTTTTCTTGTGTTTCCTTCGTACAATGTGTATTATATCTATGAAAACAGAGGGTCAGTTAATTGAACCCCCAGACAACTGAAACCCTAACCAACCTTAGAACTTTAAGTTACCATACATAAGATTAGGTGTTAGTTAAAAATGCCGTTTGACACAGATATGACGAGTGGGGTACATAATAGCACTTTAGAAAAGAGTGGTGCCTGTCCATGAACTGTATACAAGAAAAATGTGGGAAATAACTTTATATGTGGCATGTGCATAAAAGGTGGTGGTGTGAGATGCAGCTTGAGTGACGTGGCTGATTTTACATATCATTGGAATCGCCAAGCTGGACAAAGAGATAAACGAGTTGTCTTTAGGGGGATGCTGAGTCTAGCTCCATAGTGAGAGTTAGGAATAGGAGCTCCTGCCTTTATTAACAACGAGGGGTCTCTCCCTTTGCACAAAGGGGAAGTTTATAACTTGTGCATGCAAAATGTGATCTTTATGATGGCAGTGATACAAAAGCAGTTAAAGAAGAAGACACCAATAAACTAGAGCATGCTGCAATTAAGTATAGTGAGATAGATGTGCAATGCTACCTTGAGAGATGGATTAACAAGAGCAAAGCTGAGAGGATGTCCTGGTATGCAATGTATCGGTGAGTTGATGTGTAAAGACAGGCTTTCTTTTTTGTCCTATGTGGATGAGGGAGACAAAAGGCATAATTGCCTGTGATGAGTGCCTCCCCTAGAGTTGAAAGAGTGACAAGGCCAAAATCAAGGAACGTTCGAGCCAAAAAAATTATATGATAATTATAAAATATATGGAGATTATATTTCTGATATAAGAAGAGACAAGGACAAAGGGTCATAGTAAGGGGATAAAGAAGGTAGACCTATATTACACATTAGGAAATTCTTGTTTAGTTATCGAGTAATAAATGTATGAAACAGCCTGAACGATTATGTTGTAGGTTACTGTAAATTAAATAAATGTGAGGAAGTGTGAAATGAGCCTTGACTGGGAATGGGCAAAGCAAGATAAAAAATGTAATCATAAAGCTCTGATGTAAGTAAATTGGCTAAACAAAAGTAAATTAAAATGTAAAACTTGCAAACAAAGTCAAACCAAAACTGGGACAAAGACAATATAAAGTCAAAACAAAATATCAAAATCGCTATGTGAAAACGCTTACTAAAATAAAATTTATGAAATGAAAGAACACAATCCACCACATAGGGTGTACATTACTACATGAGCAAGTTAATCTGGTTCCCAAGCAAACTAATTGCACACATAACAAGGGAATTAGTCAAGATCCTGAATAAATTAAAATGTAAAACTTGCAAACTAAACAAACCAAAATTGGGACAAGGACAATATAAAGTCAAATTAAATTATCAAAATCGCTATGTGGAAACAACGCTTACTAAAATGAAAATTATTAAATAAAAGAACACAATCCACCACATAGGGTGTACATTACTACATGAGCAAGTTAATCTGTTTCCCAAGCAAACTAATCGCACATATAACAACGCACTATCGTCACGTTAAAGGAAGTAGTCAAGTTTGGGAAGTCCGGGACGTTCTGGCAAATTTTACTAAACTCTGCATGAATAAAGAAAGTACATGTTAAATGTCAAAATATTATTTAAAATCAAATTTGCAACATGACAAGACATTAACAATAGTACAAAAATATTAGAAAAATAATGAATCGGCTAAATTAAAGGCCTTCTTCCGGGAAAATTCTAGATAATTTTACGTAACTACGGAAGTTAGTACAGTACAGTATACACTATGTTGTGAAGTGGGGCTGAGTTGACGTGTAGCCACAGAAACAGTATATACCAGAACTAACCTGTGGGGCCAACTTCCTGAGGTGAGAGTACTTGTGGTCACCCAGGACAGGACAGCCCAGACCAAATCCAAAATGTACCCTCAGTTGGTGTTTCACTCCGGTCTTAGGGCGGCACGCAACCAAGGCTGTGTTGAACCGACCAGACTTCACCTGAAACACATTAAACCTGTACAACATACTGTACCATATACAGTATATACTGTATGACAAATTCCATGATTCACCAAACGACTTCAAATATGGTACTTTACATGTTGCCTGCATTTTATCAAATTACTTCACAGATCGATTATTCTACTAATTTTATATTAACTACAGTAAAATCTTTCTCTTTCAGACTAACCGATGAGTTTTTTTTTTCTATGTGGATGAGGGAGACAAAAGGCAAAACTGCCTTTGATGAGTGCCTACTCCTGAGTTGAAAGAGTGACAGGACCAAAATCAATGAATGTTTGAGCCAAAATGCCTGGACACAATGAGTGAAGCAATTTAAGTCATAGGATGAGGGAAAGATGGATTCAGGGAGAGAGTTCCAGAGCTCAGCTGTTGAATAGAAGAAAGATTGGGAATATTGTGTCACTATTGGGTTGGAGAGTTGCAGAGTATGGGTGGGATTGTGTTGCAAGACCGGTGATAGTTGCTCTACGTAGAGGAGGTGGTATACACTGAGAGAGCTCTGAGGAACACTGTTTATTGTAATAGCGGTAGAATAGCGAGAGAGATGCGACATTACGGCGAAGAGAGACAGATTGCAGAGAATCAACAAGTGGACGTCGGTTAATGAGGCGAAAGGCTATCTTTTCTACTTTGTCTAGAAGCGCTGTGTGAGAAGATCCTCCCTACACATGCGAACAATACTCAATACATGGATGCACTGTGCCCTTGAACAGAGCAAGAAGCTGTGCAGGGGTAAAGAATCCCGGGAGGTGATTGAGTACACTCAGCTTCTGGGAAGCTGTTTTAGCAAGATGGTACTTTGTACTTTCTAATTATAATGTAAAACTTGCAAAATAAACAAACCAAAATGGGAACACAATATAGCCTACAGTAAAGTCAAAAGAACTAATCAAAATCACTATGTGGAAATAACAATTTAGCAAAAAAAATTTTGCAATAAAAGAACACAAAACCACCACATAGAATATACATCACTATATTATTACAGTCGGCTCGCCTAATACGCGCCTTTCTAATTCACGAAAACCCTAATACGCACCCGAGGGTCGGAAAACTCCCAAATTCTCAATAAGCGTCTACGGTTCCTAATAAGCGTTTCGGGAGCCCAAAAGTGGTCAAATCCGCCCTTTTTACCTATTACAGTACATGTGGACACCCATAATTTCGCATGCCACCAGATGTCATCATATTGTGAGGATATTACTTACCAGATAGACTTTATTTGAAACCATAGTCATATTTAGCATAACCTAACTCATCGTCATGTTTCTGCGACTTTGTCAGACATGTCACTTGACTTGACTCTGTGTTGATGGTCCCGAGCATTCAATTCCTTCATCATTACCACCAGGACCACAGTCACTATCACTGAATGCCATAATAAGTGCGAGATACAAGGTTCAGGCACAAATAAGCAAGTAAAAGACGGGTGACTTAAGAGCGTCTGCCTAGTCTTGACAACATAACGATGACGGCCGAAACTTGCACAAGTGACGCTCCGATCGTTGGATTCACCGGATTCACTCAAAAACCTTGACAATGGCAGTTTCTTGGAGTTCAGTTCACTTTATTTATGTTTTCTAGTTTGATGTGAGAGACTCTTTGAAGGTATGATCAGGGAAAGCATTTCTATCGACGATATGCAGGTCAGTTTCATGCCAGGACATGGTACAATCGATGCTATGTTCATAGTCAGACAGCTGCAGGAAACAAATTTACTCTAAAACAGGGATCTGTATCTTGTGTTTGTAGACCTGGAGAAGGCCTTTGATAGGGTGCCCAGAGAAGTTGTGCAGTGAGAACAGTTGGCGTAGAGGAGTCTCTGATGCGTGTGATAATTAAGATGTACGAGGACTCAAGAACGGGAGTGAGGGTGAAAGGTGTACTGAGTGAGGATTTTACAGTGTGTCACAGTCCACCAGGGCTCTGTGTTAAGCCCTCTCCTCTTTGTTATGGTTCTGGAGGCACTATCTGGTGATTTCAGAGCTGGGCTCCCCTGGGAATTGCTATACGCGGATGACATAGTACTTATCGCAGATAGTATGCAGAATACCGAGGCCAAAGTCAGAAAGGGGATGGAAAGTAAAGGATAAAGAGTTAACATATATATACCAAAAAGTTTTACACAATAGATTAGGGCTTGAAAAAGTAAAAAAAAAAAGTGGTGCATACCCATGCGCAGTATGCAGATAAGGTGTGGGCGCGAACTTCATAGTCTAGTGTCTACCGCTGCTGGGAACACCACGGGTTGAAGTGCTGCACTAGAATATAGGGATCTCTACCGAGGAAGAATTCCGAAGTTGAGAAATTTGTATGGATAGTATGTAAAGGTGAGCTTGTGTTCAATAACCAACTTGAGAGTGATAACTTTGGCAATGAGGCACTGGAGATGGTAGACAAGATGTGCTACTTGGGAGATACCATATCTGCCGGTGGTGGGGCTGAGGCCACCACTATCGCCAGAATAAGAAGCGGCTGGGAAAAGTTCAGAGAACTGGTGCCACTACTTACCATGAGAAAACTCCCTCTCCCCTTGAAGGGAAAGGTGTATGCTTCATGTGTTAGAAGCGCAATGACATATGCTTCAGAAACATGGCCTGTCAAAACGGATGATATTAACAGAATTGAATACAACGAAGATGAGAAATGGTGAAATTTATGTCTGGTGCAAAGCTGCACGATAGGATATCTATTGAAGAGCTGAGAAGAAGGTTAGGTATCAAGAGTATCAGTTATAAGAGGCATACTAGCAGGTTTGGACATGTGGAGAGGATGGATAAATTCAGTTGGGTGATAAGATGCAAGTCCATGAACATGGAGGGAGCTGTACCAAGGGGCAGACAAAGAAAGATGTGGGAGCAGACCTTGCAGTGAGATCTTGAATTGAAGAACCTGACAAGAGATGCAGCTCTGAATAGGGCTGCCTGGAGCGCCGCTATTAGGATGTGAGACCGGAACCGCACTTTGTGTGGAGCACTCGGTCATTAAATATGAGTATGCATGTACACTTCATGTACTGCACTTCCACCCTCCTATGCTGTCTAGCATTAGTATTACTTAAACTGTACCACACTATAGCTTACTTTGTACTCAGTGACAGCAAGTTGACTTTTACTGTTAGTGCTCTTCAGATCTTTTACGTCTGGCTTTAAGACCATGCGCCGTCGTCCATCAATAAGACCTTCTGCTATTGGAATATCAATCACACCTGAAACAATTAATTAATTACTATGTTGTACCAGATAACAGTATACATATGAACTTGGGCATGCTTGATTACATGGACTTCTTTAATAGAAGTGTAAAGAGGTGTAGATCTGGGAGGTAGGTGGGGATGACCATCATCCACATTGTATGGCCAATGTGTTAGTCAGAGAATGCAATCTTTGCTGGAAAGTGTATCGGGTCTTTGACCAGTTATACTTTCTAGCATCATGTCAAGGTGGTTGACAACATAGCCCGGGGCACCAGTAAGGACGTACGGTTCTGTAGTTGGGAGCCGTGTTCTGCTCCCAGCAATCTCATATGGTCACTGGAGGTGGTAATGTGGTGCTACAGCCAGAGACGCCTTCATAACTGCTGTGTTACAGTTGGGGATAACCCTTTCTATTTCCACAACCCCCTTTGGGTGACTAGGGCTCACACGTGCATGCATGTCTGTCATGTGTGCATGTATCTAGGTCTTTTAAAATATATTTTTGAACTATCCTAATAGATTTTAAGCAGATCCTTTTCTGGAGTGTGTTCCTCACCTGGTTAACTTCAGGGGTGGTCTCTTGCTTTCAAACTTTACCCGAGGGGGATTGCATTTGTTGCTGGGATTGTATCAAGGCTGTTCGGGAGTTAATTATTTATTTAAATAAATGGTATGTGTGTACTGTATATACAGTACTGTATATATATTTAAAAAAAAAAAAAAAAAAAAATCTGATACTACAGTATACAGTCAGCGTTCTTATAACGGGGAATATTGTTCCCAGAAAGCGCCGCTAAATTATAATGTAAAACTTGCAAAATAAACAAACCAAAACTTGGACAAACACAATAAAAAGACAAAAGAAATTATCAAAATCGCTATGTGGAAACAATGCTTTAGCAAAATTATATTTTATAAATAAAAGAATGCAATCCACCACATAAGGTGTACATTACTACATGAGCAAGTTAATCTAAAAGGTTGTGTTATAGAACTTATATGTACTGAATATATGTTATAGGGTTTATGCTGTATTTTTCTGCTTTGAAGTTTTAGTATTACCTTAATTTTCTTCCTTGTATCACTGATTGTCCGACAGCAATAAAAAAAGTCTCGTCGTAGTGAGCTAAAATAGCCTGATACAACACAAAATATACCAGGCTCTTTGTGTACATGCGCGCGCCAGAACCATACCTCACGTCCAGCTGGAGATTTGTTTATTTTTGTCAGGTGACCTGACGTCACGAGCAAACTATGAATTGACACCAAATGGCATCACCCGGTGTCAAGGGGTTAATAACATTCTATTTTT
The DNA here is from genome assembly GCA_032716605.1 of Paralithodes platypus. Taxonomy (NCBI): domain Eukaryota; kingdom Metazoa; phylum Arthropoda; class Malacostraca; order Decapoda; family Lithodidae; genus Paralithodes; species Paralithodes platypus. The sequence goes on from CM064568.1 coordinate 5,831,704, forward strand.
GCTCCTGCATTAAAGACTTCCTACATCAGGCATGGTTGTTGTGACAATAAGGTGCCCCACATCCTACTTGTATAAACTGCACTACGTGTCTCCCGAACATCTTTCTCGGTTCCATGACATCTTGACTACTAGATTTCAACCAGTGTAAAATCAACCAGGAACAACTAAGCAAGCCAGTGCCAATATATAGGCAAACCTATCACTATCTAACTACATAGTACTGGAGGAGTTTTTATTTGTTTGAGGGGCTATTGGTGTTAAGATTTTTTAAAATTAATCTATGGCACGGCTACTGATTAAAATTGTCCGTTGGTAGTAGTAGTAGTATTCATTCCCTTGGCTGCCTGGCCGAACAGCCCCGTTGTCCGTTCGTTGAGGTGTATAGTTACCCTCTTTCTATGAAAGATACAGTACTCGTATAATTTCTATAAATATATCCCTTTCTTTTTAACTTTTTCCAAGCTACTTCCCACAAAGTGCCAAAATAAATATCATAGGCAAACTTGGCTTTGTAAAATGTTATAATAATTTCTTATCTATGAGTCTTCCTTACCTTCAGTCGGATTAGGGATGCCTTTGGTAATGGTCCAATAGGTTTTCCGCACCTGACGGTCCTTGAACATCTGCTTCAGTGTGTCGGCCATGGTGGGAGTTCGGGCAAGTAGAAGAATGCCTTTCATGAAAACAAATATAAATTGCATAAGACTAGGAGGGTCATGAATATTTAAACTATGGAACCGGTACCTTTACTAACAAATACCAATACATTTGGCAAAAAATTCTTAACTGAATAATACTGCAATAAACTCGTAACTAGTTAATGTAACACTTAAACTCCGATATAAAATCATTTGATTGGAACACTGAAAACAGTGACAAGGAATAGGGTAGTGAGCACTGAAATAAAGATATTGTTGCATGATTGTGTGGTAATCCAGACAGTGATGAATGGGAGTGAAGCATGGATTTTGTTAGAAACATAAATCAAAAGTGAAAGGGGTGGAAATGAGTTAATTGGGAAGTGCATGTGAGTCACATGGAGATAGATAGACAGATAAGGAAGTAAGACCGTGATGTAATGTAGATGTGCTGCAGAGCGTGAAGAGGAACACCCTGAGGTGGTTCGGGTATGTGGAGCGTATTGTGAGTGAGGAAATTAAGAGTGTATGAGAGTAAGGTGGAAGGGCAGAGAGGGAAAGGCAGACTGAGAGTGAGGTGGGAGGATGGCATTGAGAGATATAAGAGTGAAAGTGGTGTTGGGTGGGAGGAGAAGAGCCGGCTGATGGATGACAGAGGAGCATTGAGGCGATTCATTCATGCCCATTCCCTTGGGAATCAAAGCATCTGGCAAGAAGCTATAGAGAAAGAAGGCATCAATTGAATGTCTCTACCTACAAATGGTGGGAAGTGTGGAGACCATCATAATACACAGGGATTGTAAGGGTAGGCTATATGCAAAAAAACATGTAATGACACACATGCAGCCACAATACAGTACACAATTCTAGATATCTTAAACTTGAATTAATTATTTATGATATGTGAATTTTCCCCGACTGGCTGAATCCGCAATTGTGGAGGAGACTCTGTATTACCAAAGCTGGGAATAACAATGGGCTCTGCCTTAATCCTATACTGTACTCCATTCAAATTAACTTGGCAGTTTATTCTACTCTTCTCTTAACCCGGGAACTGCGGGGAGACTCTTAAGAGTGAGTAAAAAAAAAAATCAACTTTTGACATCGAAACATTTTTTTTTTTTTTTTGGCCCCTGGGCCATGCAAAATCTCAGTCCTCTACCTCCCCTCCTCTCCTTCAGTTATCACCTATTTTCCCTGTTATTCCCTTATTCTGAGGTATATTTTCGTGCTAACATTAGAAATCCGGTTGCAGGGTGTGGTCATCACTGATAGCAAGCGAATGCAAGAGAGAGAGAGAGAGTATCGATCGACTGTGTCTCAGTGGCCTTGGGGGAAATTGGCGGGAAAGCAGCTTGCCTCACCCATACATTATACAACTCGCGGGCTATATCTCCGATTTTGACCATCCAAACGCTGTTTTCACTCGTTTTATTGTTGTTTCAGGTTAATACCTTTATAATCAACCCATAATAGGCGCATATGGATAAGTATTAATGCTATTAATGGCACAATGAATATTTTAGTGACTGAAACACCTCAAATACGTCAGCACAGGGGGACGTTTCCAATTACCCCCATGCGCACTTGTTAGGTTAACAGTTGCTTCTAATTGGTTTAATTCATTGTAGGACATATTTAAAGTTTTTAAGTAATGTACGGTACTGTAGTCTCAAACCACTGTCAACCAATTATGTTCATTCGTATTCAAAAGCAGGGGTTAGGATTTGCGGCCAAGTTAAACTGTAGCTACGGAATATAGTTTTGCTCTCATTAGTACTGGTATAAGATGAATATTGTAGGAGTATGAGCTGTCTGTTTATTGCAAATTTGCATATCAGGCTTACATAAGTGTAGTTTGAGAGCACACAAAATGTTGTACACTTTCTGTAAGTTTCTGCAGTGACTATCTATGGAATAAGTATGATGTCAAATGTTCCAATGATGAAAGAAAGTGATAGTAACCAGTGGTGGTAGCATCTAGTCGGTGTACGGGGTACAGCGAGTCCATCTTGAGGGAAGCTACTAGGTCTGGAAGGAAGTCTGTCAGGGCATGGTGCTCAGAGTTGGTGCCGGGGTGCATGGATACACCATACGGTTTGTACAGGCCCACAACATCATCTGAAAAATATTTTGATGTATTATAGTGCATCATTATACTATTGTATATACATACCGGTACCTGTATAATTACAATAACATAGCGGTCCACCGTTTATCGGCAACTTTTTACATGTAATTTAAAATTTTAATTTTCTCCCTTAATATATTTGTTAAGGATGTAGTATTCGGGCATACCGCCTGCCTTGTTTACACTACTCGCACGCTCGTGATCATGTCCCCGTCTATTTTGACTGCTGTGGGATAGAATAATAGGTTGAGCGGGGACCCTCATCCCACCATGACTTATTGTCATCATCATATATATTGCCAGCAGGGGATAAATAACAGAAAAAACAGACGAGAACGTAACCGCGAGCACACGACTTATGTAAATGTGATGACCGTACGCCCGGATATTTTTCCAAAGGATCAAACTTACATTTAAATGAAGTACAGTTTATAGGTATTCCAACATGCTTGTTTACAATACGCGGACGCGCACCATCATGTTCCCGTCTATTTTGACTGCCTTTGGATACAAAAATACATTGCCCTAACCAAACTACCTAACCTAACCTAGTACCGGTATTATAGATTTATAAGTATTTATTTTATTAAAAGTATTTATAGATGATTTATGTTGTATGTCGGTAGTGGTACACCCGGTAACTACATCCTCCCCTTCATTCCTATATCGGTCAGTAGCAGCGCAAATGGAATTATAATTACTGTGAAAAAGTTAATATTTACCTCCTGTTATCCACAGCCAAAGCTGAAGATTGCGGAGTAAATACCGTAGACTTCATCAACTTTTTTTCAGCGACCGTCAATCTTTTAATATTTTAATACCAAACCAGCGGGGGTGTGGGGGCGGCAGCCCCCACCTAATATACTAGGTTAGGTTAGGCTAATATTACCCCTTATTTTCGTCTTTTACCCCGCGATTTCCCTGATCTTCATAGCCCTCCCCACTAGTGGGGGCCGTGTTTTTAGATTGTTTGATAATGGGTAAATACTCATTTCCGCCAGTCCTTAGTATAAAACAACACTGTATATTAAAGTAAACTGAGAAAAACAAAAACACAAAACGCTAAATTCACTGTGAAACCGGATCTAGAATTTTACCCTAATTTCCGATGGTAATGTCATAGGCTATAGGCTATAGGAATGATGTATGGGTCATAAAGATTAAATTTAGGCCTATGACATAAATTCATAATTATCGAAGTACCGGTACCAGAATTGGTGACACAATAACCTTGACCCATATTTTAAAGTACCGGTACCGGGTATCATTTAGATTTTAGAGTTAGGTGCTGACATTGAAGAAAACCATTATTTTATCAATTGGCATTTACAGTTATTAGGGCAAAAAGTCTTGCAGTAGAGGCGATTAGTCTAACACAAGAGGGGCGAAAAGTCCAGCCTATACGGGGGCGAATCGTCTGGCCGAATCGTCCATATAGGCTACCGCTGGATGGGACTTGGGAGGAGACTAGGACAGAGCCACAGAGGTGAATGGGGGAGTTTCGTTCGTGGCCACCCCTTCGGCCCTCGGGGATCACGGCGTATGGCAATAGGCTAGATAGATTATAGATAAAACCATGGTAGCCTAGGCCTATATCAAAGAAAAATTAAAACTAAAAATCAATACAGTAATGCTAAAATAGTGCAGTAGCCTAAAACCCTAGATTCGACGCCTAGAATTGAACATAATTTGAATTTGACCCAGTTGCTACTTACACTGATTGTATATGATACTGCTCCTAAGTTTCTTTAACATTTCATATTTTGAAACATCTCTTTTACTACTTTTACTTAGTAAACTTAAAACTCTCTTATAGCTTTTCTTGGACCCATCTCCTGACTTAATATCGTGCATTTCAGAATGTTCCTCTTTTCTACTCTTTATTATATAATCATATGCAGACATTGATGTAGAATTTAGTGGAGATTCAGCTGCAGGATCATTTATCTCTACTTTATTTGTTGTACTAGCTGCTTCTTTTGACAAATCCTCTCTTATTTCTGATGACTTATTCATAATAGGCCTACGCTCATCAGATAACGAAGTGGAAGCTTTACCAACTCTTTTTGGTGCATTTTTAATGCAAAGTGATGCTTCTAACTCGTTTTTAATGTCTAAAAACTCTGGTGGCGATTTTCTATTCTCGAACAGAGTTTCTAATGAATTCCCAAAGAAAACTTTATCCATATAATTAAGGTCACCATGACTAGATAGTTCATTCTCAGGATTATTTCTATCTTTGTCTTCCCGAGTAGAAGTTGAACATGATTGATCTGCCTCCTGTTGACTATGATTTTGGTATCTAGCATATGGTTCGCTAAATACCTTATCAACATAATTCATCTCATTGTTATTCACTGAATCAGCTTCATTTAGAAAGTACAGGTCATTTATATCCTCCACATCTTCATTTTGCTGTACTTCTGTCCCAAGCTCAGCCGACTCTGCCAAAAACTTGGGTACCGGTACATTATGGTCAGGTTTCTCCATGGTCTCCAATTTATGTTCACTATCAAACTGGCCATGAATTTTCGGAATGTTCTCACTGTCAAATCGTATACTCCCAAAAGAAGTAGCATGAAGGTTTTCAACAGATGCAGGTCTTTCCATATCCTTCAGCATGTTGGTATATTTGAGAAGAACAGGATCAACACTGCCACTGGGACTGGGTTGTGTTTGGGCATCAAGGTCAGTCTTCAAAGGACCATCGAACTGATTGGAGAAAGGTACACCAGCGCCCACTACTTCACGGTGTGGTAGTTCAAGTCTCTGTTCGTTGTCATGTCTATTGTATCCCCTTGGAAGATTACACGCACAATGCGTATTAATTGACTTAGAGTGGCTTGCTATGATTACACATGATCTTTTCAAGAGTAAATGATTAAATCGTCCAGTGAGCCACATTTCGCACGAGTGTTGTTTACGTTCTTAACTTTTTTCTTTTTTTCTTCATTCTTAGACGACGTGCTACGGCACCACACCTTAGAATCGGCTATCTCCTCCAGTAGAAAATTCAGCACAGATTATTTAAAATAACGACCTACTCTTAGCTTAAAGGTTGACTAAAGAAAACAAATAAGTTGTTACCGCTGAATATAGAGTAAATAATGTATTACTAATCTACACAGGGATCACAGCCGCCACGGGTTGAGGAAATTCTGTGTGAAAAATTATATAGCCTTGATTTTTCCTGGAAGATAGCATGTCCATACCGTGTGGTCCATACCATGGCAGTGTGTAGTGATTGTATTTATCATGTGCTTCATAAACAGAAATGCAGTAGAATTATAATTTTAAATAGATAGATGAATACATGTTCAATTAATATGGTAGCCTACAGTGCTCTGGAATTAGAATATTTCTCAAACTCGCTATGAAGTCTGTTTAGATTCGAAGCAATGACTAGGATGCTGCTATCAAGGTAAGAGATTGTTATAAGCATATTCTGTCAAAATATAAGTTAGACCAAATATTTAGGCAGTGGATTTTCAAGTTGACCGAGGTGAAGACGCCAGAACTAAGACAAGGTAGACAAGGTAGGTAGGTGGGTAGCGGCTTCAATATTCACATTTAGTGCCATCGCTAACCTAGCAAGCCCTTGATAGTGAAATAAAATGCGAGAAGAGAGGAAGAAGAAAGACAAGAAGAAAAGAGAGAAGTTGCGCATATACTGTATATATATATAGCCTCGATTCAAGGAGGACCTAAACGCATCCCTACCCCAGGCCCCTCTGACAAGCAAGCCGCCTACCTGGGCTGTGTACAGTGTTCATGCGGCCTATGAAGAAAATAGAGTGAATATGCAAGGTGCCGTTCTTGCCCTCAAAAGGACCCCCAGTTACAACTCAACCAAAGCTGAGACTACCTCAACCAAATCACTGGAGGTCAGGCAAGGTTGGATTGGTGTAGGCCGCTACGGGCCCTTTCCACTATGTACACACACTACATCGTCCCTGCACCTTTAGCAGCCACCCATCTCAACATCAAAGTCTGGCACCAAGGACCTTTGGGAACTTTTGAAAAAGGCAGACATTCCACAGGGGCCTGACAAGCCCCAGACTAAACGAAAGTGTGTAGACACCTCTAGTCCGCCACCCAACTCTGCCCTGCAGGAGTAAGACCTCAGTGACTGCATGTAGATGCAGGAGCTCAAGGACCTCTTAAAACCTCACATCGACAACTTTGAGTAGTTGTCGATTAGAGAGTGGTAGGAGGGGCTTCCCAGGACTCCATGAGTGGCAAGAAGGTTCCCCAACATCATAGCCAGGCCCTGCAGGAGAGTGCCTCCCTATTACTGAAATTATGTGAAGAGTGGACAGCCTGCGCAATAGCCTGGCAACGACAGGAGTTCCTATGAGAGAGACATATGCTAGCTTCTTCCCCTGTACCTGTTCCTCCTCCTTGCTTCAGCCCCTTCGTCAGTAGCTGTTCTGGACGCTGCTATGGCATACCAAATCCCTTGGTCCCCTAGCCGTTGGATCAGACACCAGTACGGTATCTGATAGTCACTTGCTCTCCCTCTTGAATTTCCCCATTAACTGCTGGGTTAGATATTGCCACAGTGCTACACCTTCCCTTTTCTTGGACAGTGGACTCACCCATTTCATGTGGTCTATCTCACCTGTTGTCACGAGCCTTGGGAAGCCCACCAAGGAAGATAGCCCGAGGCGACTCAGCACTATGCACCTGGACCCTTGAGGCGGACGCATCTACTCTGATGCTATCTGAACCATTAGCCCAGGACCTGACTACCCCCGCTGACCCCCCACAAACGTGACAGTCCCAGGTCCACTGCCACATTCCTAATCTTTACTAGGAGTTACAAGAAATCATTATGGTTTTGTACGCCATTCATATTGTATTTATATATTGTGTAAATGTATAATGTATTTATAGAGTGTTGTACCGCTTGTTGCATCCCTTGTGTATTGTACTCTTTATAAGTTTGTATTTATGACTTTGTGTTTCTGCTGTACAATAAACTATATTCTGCTTTGATTAATCGTATTTCTCTCACAGTTAAGACCCCATACACGTCTTAGAAATATTGGCACAACATTTTTCAATATATATATAGTTAGAGTTATGTCTTACAGTTCTTAATAAGTCTTTTGAAGTGACAAAATGAAAAACAATTAAATTCAATTTTTTGTCACGTTTTACTTCTTACATTCTTTCCAATCTTAAAATATAATTGTCCAGGTTTGGCACATTGTGATTATGGTGGCATTGTTAGAAATTCTGTTAATTTTCTCCTGTAATGACCTCGGGGATGATGGTAGTGGTGGTGCTGACAGTGGCTGTGGACTGCGTAATAATTATGGTTTTTGAGTAGGCTATGCTAAAGGGTGATGTTGGCAAGACAGGGGTTTTGTTGGATGAGCCAAACGATTAATTCAATGTCTCTTCCAACAGTAATGGCATTGTACTGTTGGCACTGGTACTGGTGGTGGCGACGATGCTCTGCGAGAATGGTGGTGGCAGCGGTGGGATAAGGTGCTGGGGTGCCTACGGCCGCCACATCAACGTCAACATCACTGTGGCCCTCTCCCCATACACCAATATAACCAAGACGATAGAGACGGATGAGGAGAGCCTGGCGAGTATAGGGCTCTCGCCGGATAATATGACGGAACTGTTTGCCAAGGCGGACGCTGATGGCAAGGTGAGGCATTTATGAAATTATCAGCTTACGTTCAGTAAATATGTCTGGTTGTTGTTAAGGATCCATATAAAGTTAAATAGGAATTAATATATGGTAATGTAAAAGCAGTATATCCTAATTACAATAACGTCACCTAGCGGTAAATAAAATGGAAAGTCGTATCAGACTGAAAACACAATTTGAGATAATTTGCTTGACCAAATTTTATTTCCCAGATCTAATTTAAAGTTGATTATAATTAAAATCTGTGACCTGTTGTCTTTTTAATTTAGTAGCATAACCACTCGGCCACTATATTATTATATCCAGGTAAGGGAGATGGTGGTGGGAGAGGAGGTGGTGCTGGTACACATAGAGACGACAACAGACATGAGTAACATGGCCTACAGCTACCTCACCATTGACCAAGGCTTGTGGACCGTCTCACTAGCCAACTTCACCAACATCACTGTCGACAGCTTCAAGGGTAAGATACTCGATGATCCTTGGTTTGATTCCCGAGCAGGACGAATGATATCGCAACTGTAGGTGGAGACCTTAATGGGCTTGTGGGAGCATGTGCTAATGGGTACGAGGGTGTGCATGATGGAAAAGGGCACAGAAGAAGAAATATATAAGGCGAATACATACTGATGTGGTTGTTGTTGCTTGTTCCCCAGGCTGCCTGACCGAACAGCCCCAAGGCCCCGAGCAAGGCCAAGGCCATAACCGAGCGCCCCCACAGAACCCTCCCTGCCTACCACAATAAAGCCTGGGTGACCGAAGCCACTCCATGGCGGGGAGCTGAGGAGGGTGCGGAAACGCCCGGGAAACCAAAGCCCCACCCAGGTCCCTGTGCCCCTCAGCAATTATGAAGAGAAAGTTGAGGGGCAAAGGAAAAATGTGTCGCTTTGGCTTCCAATCTGCCAACCTCTAGGTTGGCAGATTGGGAGGTCAATCCACGGAAGAGACGCCGTCACTTGAGATCTAGAAAATATATAAGTAAATGGAACAGTCAGAGTAAGCTATGGGTATGGCAGAGATCGTTCAGTTCTCACTCTGATAGACCAGCCCATCACCACAATACATACTGTAGTACTGTACAGTTGCACTCAACTTGGTTGTGTGTAACACTAAGTTAAAAAAAGGTCGCGTCATTTTATCACATACAGTTTTGGGGGCACCTGTAACCAGATAGATTACGTCTTGGTGAACAGGGAACACTGTAAGTTTGTTCAGGATGTAAAGGTCATCCCGAGCAAAGAATGTATCTCCTAGCCTGTGACTTGAGCTTAAGGGGAAATCCTGTACGCAAGAAGGTATGCATATGCCATAAAGGAAGTATGGTTGTTGAATAAATCTGAATACAAGGATAGGTTTCGCACCGAACTGGAGGAAATGGTTAGGAATACGCTAAGCCAAATTATGTAAACAGCCAATGGAACTTCTTTGATCGTAGCCCTCTTGGTACCACTGCCAAAGTCTGTGGCAAAACTAAGGGACCCCCCAGCTACAAGAGTTCCTGGTGGTGGAATGACTAGGTTGAAAATGTAATATAGGAGAAAAGAAAATGTTTCAAAACATAGAACAAAAGAGGCAGCAAGTAGGAATATTTGGTGGCTAAGTGAATTTCAATAAAAGAGATATGCAAACAAAAACAAAAAATATACAGAACATGGTCATAGACCAAATAGGTAACGCAGAAAATCCCAATGGGATCTTCAACTAAGCTAGGCAAGTTAAGGGTGACAATAGAGACGTGGTTGGAAAACAGTGTGTCAGGAATGATAATGGGGCAATTGTTTATGCTGAAAAATAAATCAGAGATGCTTAGAGGGTACACTACGAATGATTACTCAACATGGAGTTCGAGTGGAATAGAGAGTAGCTTAGTAACGAAAAGCCAATACTTGGCCCCCCCTTTGATATCGTCAGCTATTGTAAGCAGCGCAATAAATAAAACAAAGGATGGAAAAGCTGCAGTGTGCTCTGGCATTGTCGCTGAGATGATAAAAGCCTCAGGTGACATAAGAGTGAGACTGGTCACTGATCTCTCTCATCAGAGATGAGAGAATCTTAGATAAATTGCATAAAAGCAAAATAGTAAACAAATATAAGGATAAGGGGGATTCGTTAAAAAGAGGAAATATTAAGGACCTGAAAATGCTTGACCTTGTCATGAAGGTTTGTGAGAGAGTCTTTGAAGGTATGATCAGGGACAGCATCTCTATCGATGATATGCAGTTCGGTTTTATGCCAGGACGTGGTATAACCGATGCTATCTTCATAGTCAGGCAGCTGCAGGAAAGATATTTACTTAAAGATAGGGACTTGAACCTTGTATTTGTACTTTGTAGACCTGGAGAAGGTCTTTGATAGGATGCCCAGAGATGTTGTGCAGTCAGTGGGCTATGAGAAAACTTGGCGTAGGGGATTGGCTGGTGCGTTTGATAATGAAGATGTGTACAAGGACTCGCTATCAGCAGTGAGGGTGAAAGGTGTACAGAGTGAGGATTTTGCAGTTCATGTTGGAGTCCACCAGGGTTCTGTGTTAAGCCCCCTCCTCTTTGTTATGGTTCTTGAGGCACTATCTGGAAATTTCAGAGCTGGACTCCTCTGGGAACTGCTATACGCAGATGACCTAGTACTTATCGCAGATAGTGTGTGGGATGCTGAGGACAGATGGAGAGAGGGCATGGCAACTTCGTGTGTCAAGGCATTTGGACTCCAAAATCTTTTGAATTTAGCTATGTCACTCTTTTGGCTTAGGGGGAGACACTGGTTTACAGGCTACCTGCCTTTTGTCTCCTTCATGCACATAGAACAAAAAGAAAGTAAAGGATTAAGACTTAGTATAAATAAAATCAAGGTCTTACGCAGTAGATTAGGGATTGGAAAAGGAGAAAAAAAGTGATGTATACCCATGCGCAGTATGCAGAAAAGGGGTGGGCGCGAACTCAATTCAGTATAACGTGTGCCGCTGCTGGGTACACCACGGGAAGAAGCGCTGCACTAAGTCCGAAGTTGAGAAAATTGTATGCACAGTATGCAAAGGTGAGCTTGTGATCAATGATCAGCCTTAGAATGTTAACTTTGGCAATGAGGCGCTGGAGATGTTGGACAAGTTTTGCTACTTGGGAGATACCATCTCCGCCGGTTGTGGGGCTGAGGCTGCCACTATTGCAAGAATTTGATGCAGCTGGGGAAAGTTCAGAGAACTGTTGCCACTGCTTACTATGAGAAGATTTCCTCTCCCCTTGAAGCGAAAAATTTACGTTTCATGTGCTAGAAGTGCAATGACATATTATGCTTCAGAGACATGGCCTATCAAATCGGATGATATCAACATAATGGAATGTAACAAGATGAGAATGGTGAGATGGATGTGTGAGGTCAAACTGCAAGACCGGATATCTAGTGAAGAGCTGAGGAAATGGTTAGATATCAAAAGTACCATATCAATGATGAGATGCATACTAGTAGGCTTGGTTGGTTTGGACATGTGGAGAGGATAGATGACCTTGTTGCATACAACATCTTCGACGATAGCTTCAGGGGTAAGCGTATGTCTGTGTCAGAGTGAATTGGTGAGGATTCAGGTTTGTTTACATTTGATAATTTATCGATATTCCCATTAAGCTTCGAACATGTGTGTGTGTGTGTGACCAACTTAATGCCTGAACTTGAAGGTCCTCTAATATTTCCCATGTGAAAATACGAATATAGAACAACGTCTGCAACACCATGGGTTGCGATGTTATACATTACAGTCTTGTCTCTCTATTCTAGATGACGTGACTTTAGAAAGTGTTGATGTGAATCTAGATTGGACACCCCCCACCACCCCTGATACCCAGCCCAATACCAACACTACCGCCACTTTACTCTCAGCACTAAACCTGGCTACTATATCACTCAAAAACTTCACGGTTAGTATTATGCCTGTCAATGCAGTGGATTTATTTTGGCTCTATTGTGGTTCGCATTAGACTATTTTATTGGTGTATTAAGGTTGATTTATACTACATATATATTTGATTACTTTTGAGAGGCAACTTTATTCTACTGGCATAATTTCGGGACTAGCACTTGTATCGGTGAATGGATTAAAGGTAGATTTATTTTGGTTATATAATTCTCCAAACATTCTCTATCTCCTCAGGTTCTACGAAATATTTGTATTCTAAATTGTGTCATTTATCCTTATCATTACAGTACTTGTATTGTTTTAAATTATTTATTTCCAGTACCGATTGTCTCATCAATAAACTTAAATAAACCGTATATACGTTTCTGTTCTATAATCTAAGTACCTCCTGTAGAGTTGAAACCCCACTCTTTATAATGATAATTATGCGCAATACATAATCAAAAGTTGATTAAGTAAAAGGTATTATATCTGAGCGCCAGAGGATTGAATTGAATAAATTGTCGTCCTATGTGACTGAATTCTGTGGTTTTATTCAATGATTGCACGCCAAAATCGGAAGTTGGCCAGTAAAATGCCCATGTAACCACACTTAGAATCACCATTTTTCCTCCGGATCTAGGTGTTGGAATTTAATGACGACAAAACTGCTGCAGAGAATGGCGGCTCCCTTGCCAGCATTAATGAAGCCAAAACCGTTGTGTTGGTGAGCGTGATGCACCCTGTCAGCGACACCCACATCCGCTTCCCTATAGGTGGCTACTATCACGTCGATGAACCTCTGGTGGCCGAAGAGATGGTCAGGATGTTGGGTAGTCTGAGGGAGGGCAGTTTGGTCCTCCTAGCTTCATACGTAAGTTACCCTTTCAAATATTTAGATTGTTTTTGTTCTAATAATAATAATAATAATAATAATAATATTTATTCAGTTAGCAATTTACAGAGTTGGTACCACATAGTATGTTACAAATATGACATGTACCAGCCTTGCATAGTTCCAACTAAGGATAGCCCAATAAGGCCGTTAGGCGTATTTCCATTGGGGTCCTTGGTTGGAATACTACAATTACCATTGTATTTACACATACACCCCGACTTGTTCACTCTCACTCTCTCTCACACACCCATTCACGCCAGAGCCGAAGAACTGTCAGTATGTCAGCTATAGGGAGCGCAGTCGGGTCCTGGCACCATACCTGAATTACCCCATCAAATCATAAGAGGATATTTTCTATTCTAATATTCTCAAAGGTGTAACAAAATATATATTCTCTGTCACTCATGCATATTCAGAAGTAATTTTCCTCTAGTGTTGAAGCTTGTACTGAAGGGTGAATTAAGAAACACTTGATAATAACTAATGAAAATTTCCATAACGAACTGTCCTAAAATTCACCATGAAAATCACCATAAACCACACTACCGTTCAAATGTTTACTATATATGAAATTTGACATAAGTTACAATTTTTCATCTTTGCTTATAGCAGCATACACATGATACCGTATTTAAGTTAAGTGGAAACTTTAATGGAGTGGCGACTTTATATGGTGTTACTTGCCTCTGGGTGATCTTCAAATTTAGACAGTCCTTTTGATGTTAAAAAGTAAATTAAGGATGTTTTCTCTGTTCAGATAGCATGTCAACATTAGATTCGTATAAGCTATTTTGAAGTGCTCGGAGAAATTATCCACCATTTTTTTTCCCGGATATTCTTATTCTTATTATTTTCATTTTTGCGTCTCAACCTCGGAACTGTAGGCTGTGCAGTAGTCTGTAACTCTTACGAGGCCCCACAGTTGAAATTAAAATCCAATTTATGTAATTGTCTAATGAATGGAGAAAGTTGACCCTTATGGTGATCTAAACCCAAATTCTTCAGCACAACCTCTGGAGTGGCCTGAGTACTTCATGTCGAGAATCACTTGCTGCCCTGGGATCACATGCCGCCCGTCGCCTGGCCGCCCGTGACAGTTGGTTGTGGGTGTGGGTGGTGGGTGGTCCTACCCTGGCTGAAGCTCTACTCCCCCACTCTTATGCCCACCCTGAAGCCCCCGATTTTACCCCTAACCACCCGTCCGACGCCCCCAACCTAGCTTCCTCACGAACCCTTCACCTCGACCTCACAGTGTCTCAAGGCATGTTGCAATCAACTTCTAGAGCTATTCTAGAGCCTTTTATATCATGTGTTTAATTACTTTGCCAAACCAGCTCTTAAATTTAGGTAAGCTAGTTTAAAACTTTATTTAATATGCGTTACAGTTATCTAATCTGAACACAATTTCTATAAAATTTTCTGTTGTGTTTGAGTTACAATACCTAACCTACTCTAGAAACATTGCCTATTATAGTGTTATATGTTAGAGTTATTTACCTACTAATATAACTCATTCGAAACCTCGATGTTATATGTACAGGGCAGCTTGGATGTGATGAGTCGTGGCCAAAGTCGTGGTTGAAGAGGCGAGAGTTTTGTGATTGGTATGATGGCTACAGTGATCTCTGTTCCTGTCAACACCCCTTCGTCCTGCCTCAAGACAGCACAACTAGCACCACTACTACTACATCTAATAGCAATGCAGACAATATAGAGACTTCTGATATTACCTTCAGTGGTTCTTCTAATTTGAAGGCCTCCAGTGGTAACATTAATAATACTGCAGCTACTGGCAATACAAATCACACAGAAATTCCTGTTAATATCAGCACCACTACCAAGGGCCCTACATCTACTATTGTTGAAACAACCAGCTCCAGTACGACCACTGCACCAAATACCATCAGCACCATTGATACTACAGAAATAACTCGCAATACCAGTTATACCACCACTAATACTTCTGCATATACTATTACCAATACTGCAGTTAAGTACAGCAATACCACTACTGCAACTACCAACGCCACTGCATACGCTACCAGAAATTCAATATCCAATTCCACCCGTGAACAAGTGAATCACAATGCCGAGTTGGTATGTGCCTTGAATATTTTTATCAATATATTATTCAGTGCCTTGTCATATTATAAAGGTTTGCTTGTATCTAATAACAAAACAAAATATTATAATATACTGTATAATCCTGACTCAAAATTATAATTGATCTAATCTGTTTTGTAGAATTTCAGTTACAAACGTCCTGTGCACTTTAAATATACAATATATGTTATCTAGGATTTAAAATAAAATTGTATATAAGGTACAACAGGGGAGGAAGCGGGTTGTAGGAACGCTGAAAACAATGACAAGGAATAGGGTGATAACATGGAAGTAAATAAGTTATTGCATGATAGTGTGGTAATCCCGACATTGATATACGGGAGTGAAGCATGGACGTTGCTGGAGAGAGACAAATCAAGAGGGAAAAGGATGGAAAGGAGTTACTTGAGGAGTGTGTGTAGAGTTACATGGAGAGATAGACAGATGAATCAGGAAGTACAAGAGCGAAGTGGTGTGGATGTGGATGTGCTGGAGTGTGAAAAGGAACACCTTGAGATGGTTTGATCATATAGAACGTATGGGGAGTGAGAGAATTACTAAGAGAGTGTACGAGAGTTAGGTGGAAGGGCAGAGAGGAAGAGCAGACTGAGAGTGAGGTGAAAGGATGGAGTTGAGAGGTATATGAGTGAAAGTGGTGTTGGGTGGGAAGAGGGGCACCAGGGCGCATGGAGGCGATTCATTCGTGGACACCCCTTTGGGGATCATTCAGTCTGGCAATAGATATATATTGCTAATTCATTGTAATTTACACACTAATATCAATATTTGTATATGAGATGCATTCATTTGTGCGTTACAGAGAGATGCCTGGAGTAGTGTAGGCCTACATGACCCTAGAGGCCAGAGCGACCTGGGGGTGGTAGTGTTGGCCAGCGCTCGTTCCCACCTACTGTACAGGTGAGGACAAGTTAAAACATAGTTACATACATACATAGCTATAGAAGGAAAGCAGCAACAAGGAGGAGACTTAAACCACCAATGTCAGTTTGTCACCCACTAATTCTAACACGTCTAGGGAACGTTTATTTTATGGCAATGGACTCACAAGGCTAGATACACAGTAATACATTTCCTGAGCCTTTTGCAGTGACAGGTGATGGAGTGACATCTGGTGCTTGAAAAGTAACCTCACTGATATTCCATAGTCATATACTGTTCGGCAGGCCCTCCAGCATAAAGCGGTGTTATTTGAAAAACAAAGTTGAGGCGCTACCATCATGAAGTTACAGGTTTGACAACCTGAAGGTAAGGAAGGAAAACCAAATATATATGTGGTTCTGCAGTCTATGACATAAGGCCTTAGTATTACTTGGCTCCGTTGGACCCGACCGGGACCACAAATTTCTGACATCCCACCCGTCAGCAAAAGAACCTAACTCCTGGGAGATGTCATGAGATAATAATAATAATAATAATAATAATAATAATAATAATAATAGTTCTTAAAGCTAGCGTATGCTAAGCTAGCTAAGGATAGCTCAATAAGGCCGATTAGGCGTATTTCCATTGGGGTCCTGTACTACTACCCCATCCCTTTGCTCATGAGGGATGGTAACGACTCAGTGCTTGTGAAAAATCTTTAATGCGCCGAGCGTGGGCGCGAACCCGGGCCTTCTGGGTGGAAGTCCGAGACGCTAGTCACTACACCAAGCGATACCATGGATACCACCCAGAATATATAATTAAAAATAGATAAAAACAGGAGAATTGTGCGGTTTAATGTGCATCATGCCATGAATCTGGCACCACTACTCAGCCTCCATCTTCGGGAACCTTGTAGCTCTCGCTCTTCAAGATAGGCAGATGGATGGGAAGGGTAAGAGAGGGAGGGCTCCTAGACGTCGTGGACCACAGAACCACTAATAAATATTTTGTTTTCCTTCCTTCCCTTCGGGTTGTCAAACCCGTAATTTATTAGTGGTTCCATCATTTGTGACAAAGCCTTGAATGACACGACCGGAGGTGGACATACAATGCCACAAGAACACCAACATTCGTTTATTAAATATATATAATACTGTGTTGAGGTAACATCATCAAAATTAGCCTCAGATATGTACTGCGCAAGCACGGTCTTATCCTAGTATACTGAGTATATCTTTGTACCATTTCTTAATTTGTACAGGTCTCCCTCGATTTACAATTGGGTTATGTTCCTGAAAACCCCATCGTACATAGAAAGAATCGTAAATTGAACCCTTCAATTAATGGGGTAAATGGGGATGCATTCTCAGACCAGCCAAAACCCTAACCCAAGCACCTAAAAACCTAAATCTCTATAATAACCCATACACATAACAAATATACATTAGAATAAAAGAAATATCCTAATACATACAAATTTCACATGCAGAAATATTGAAATATATTAATAAATAGCAAAAGTGTGGATCCTGTGCTGTACTAGCTGTAGGTAAATTTGAATTTGAATAATTTTATTGAGAAATTTACATTATTATTTTTTTTTTTTCTATATTCCAACTACTCCCTCTCGGGCATAGGCTGGTAGCCTTTACACTCTACCGCTGAACACGGTGAGGCCCGTGAGGTCTTGTTCCAGTCTAGGGAGTGAGACGTGCGAAGCACCTACTCATGGCTCGAACCCAACTCCCATCTCTGAAGCTGCTTCGCCCCTGCGCTTTACAGTCTCACTCCCCAGGCTCGGACCCTCACTCTCAGAATGCCACCTATTGAACAATTAACTCACTAGGCATTGCCCCCCTGTAGCATATTTTGAATATGGGAATATTCATACAGTGCTATTTAATCGGGGAACAATGAGGGTATTTTTTTTTGGCATTTCGGTGTGCTGTGGTAATGCACTGAAACTAGGTACAGCACAAATTCCATCCCAATAATATCTTCCCATTGATACATCGGGATTTGAACCCGGGTCCATTGGATTACCAGTCCAGTGGCAAGACCACTCCACCACACCTCCCCATTTTTTTTTGCACTACATGGTTCCAGGAGGCAGGGTGTGTTCCCTCATACAATTCTGAACCATCGCTTATAGGCAGTAACGAGCCCTTTTTATATTTCGTCCTCTGCATCTTGCCACACACCTCTGAGTTAACACGGCCGCATGTACCTATAGTCCGTTTGGACTTGTTCATTTACAATCATTCTGGGTGAAAGAGGAATGGGATTCCGAGCCAGCACCGTGGACATACAAGTATAAGTCACCGAAGCAGAGCTTACTACATGAGGGTTGGGTAAAGTATACAAAGTTATTGGTGTAGTATCTTCCCGCTGGAGCCGTGCAGTGCTCGAGGCCAGCCAAAAGAGATAGCAGGCAGAGGAAAACCTGCATAGGAAACTAAGGTGGAGGGTTAATAGGAAACTATTGGTAAGGTTGAATGACCCCTTGGACTTATTTGGGAGGATGATAAATTTGTTGCCAATTCTGTGTTATAAATATATTTATCTTTTTCTTGTGCTTGGATCAGACTTGTACGAGAAGTGGTGAGGCAAGGTGGTGATGGTGTGGCTAGAAGACTATTGGTAAGTGTGGACGGCCCCGAAAACCTTGAGACACTACGACTGTTGGACCTGCTGGGGGTCAAGTACATTGTCCACCAACCGGAGGGTCAGGGCTCTCCTCGTATATCCAGGCAAGTTGTTTATTCATCATAGAATTTGATGAACATGTATTTTTACCCTGCACGCCATCAGTGAGCGGTAACCACAGGACAATTTAATATGAGGACTTTAAGAAGCCACACTTGAGGCTTTGCTAGAAGACTGCTCCACTCTTGAGGCACGGTAATAAACACGTACAAAACAATTGGGTAACAAATAGGACTAAAAGGCATCTTTCCATATTACCACCTCCTCTCCTAACCCTGCCACCCTCCCTTAACTCCACCCCTTCCCTTCCTCTACTTCCTCCCTGCTCCGCTCCCTCCTTTCCCCCTTTCATCCCTCTACTACCGCCCCTCAGTCACTGGTGTCTCGTGTGAAAAAAACCCTCAGTGACTGGCGAGAGAGCAGTCCTCTGACGCCCGGCAATAAACTGATTTGTAAATTGGAATGTTGTTATTCACACCTATTTTGTGGTTGTTCATTCTTCACATATGCTTTCTCCTTGAAGAATATGCATATATGGGGCATTAATATTGCTTTATACGGTAAATATGATTTAATTCATAATATTGCTCTCCACGACCCCCAAACATGCCGCACAGTGCTCGTATGCCTCCCACTACACTGACGCATTTTACAAGTTAATGACTCCCAGTGGGGTTGTTATTAGCGAATTACTGTTTGCTATACTGCTTGTAAACACTTTTCAATTTCCTCTTTGTCGTCTATTCTAAATTTGATTAAATTGCCTATTCTAAAAATCTAGGGATGGACAACATAAATATATTTTCAAAATTTACACACCACAAGTCACTAATCACACACCCCAGTAAGTCCATGTGGTGAAAACAATGCTCTACAATATCATTACTGCTCACTGTTAGGTGCATCAGCTTATGTTTTTTGTGCTTTATTAGATTATATTTTACTGTGTTTTGTTGTTAAATAATGATATGCTTTGATTGCAATGATTTGTAATGTTAAGGCCGGTCCACACTGGGCACAACAGCGTCCACCTCTTGCTACTGACAGTCTAATCTGACCGCTTCCATGCTCAAAACTCTCTGCCTTTGCTGGACGCGAACAGAGTTCAGCAGGATGGAATTTCTGAGGGACACGAATACTAGGCGAGAGAGACGTCAAGGCTTGCTTATTGCCCACAGGCATTCTTTGAGGATGTATGTCTATTGACGCTCCAGAAAACTCTGCCATTGAATGGAGTAAAGCTAACACCAGACATTTTACAGAAGCTTATCGTGAGTGAAGATGATTATGGGCTGTTAAAAGTGCAGAATACAAAGACAGAATCTTGAAGATAGTTGCATTTAATGAAGAATTGAACATTATGAGATGCAAGATACCAAACTTCTGCACACTCCATTTAGCTCTACAGTAAAACTAGAGTTTATATTATAATTTATATGTAGTAAATATATTAATAAAAGGACATTCATTAGATTGAGGATGAGCGTATCAACATTAAATGATTAACGTTCACTGGAGCCACGATCACCTGTTCTTGCCAATACTCGCTATTATGCACTTCTAGTTTGTACATTATGTTTTTTTTTTTCACTTAATCAACATAGAATATATACAAATCATAAAATCGAATATATATTTGCCTTATTTTCACAATAATAGAGTTTCTGGCGGTGGATTTATTAATCAAGAGATGGTATGGTGGAAGGAGTACACACCCTCCTCCACCACCGCCGACTACAGTACAATCGCACTAATAAGTCATGTTTCGGCACTAAGTATGTTTTGATCAATAATTGGTATCAGCAATATCTAAGCTTCATCTCTTTATATCGAGTGACATATAGAAACCTGTTCCTACACTTACCCACCCTATTCAACATCTGACAGACATTAATACAGCACAGAACATGCCAAACGTAATGATAGCTGGGACACGACTTATTAGCGCGACCGTACATCATTCACATATGGCCTGCAACAGGGTATGAAGGTGTGGACATTCTGCACTGCACTGTGGCCACAAACAAATGAACGCACCCGGTGCTACAACACGGAACGCTATTGCGCCTAGTGTGGGAGGGGGGAAGGGGGGCTTTATGCTATGTATCCATAATCCACATTCCACTTATTGTAATGTTCCCCTATATTATACTATGATATATTGAGTTATGTCATGTTTCGCATAATTATAATGTTATGGTGTTTCATGGCAGACACATGCGGTTTGCCCTCTTCCAAGCCTTGCGACTGCTGGACACTGACAAAATAATCGTGTTGGAAGAAGACCTCATCCTTGCCCCAGACTTCCTGTCGTGAGTCATCTTGCTTGTGTATTTAACCCTTTCAATATTAGGATGCATTTCTACCATTACTTCTGGCTATCATTAGACGATTTTATGAAGCTAAGGAAACACCTATAGTAGGCCTAAGTGATAAATAAGATCTCACTTAATCCTGTCAATCCCAGATACTCTCTAAACTTAATAAAATCGCCTAATATAATCCAACAAATGATGAGAGAGTACATCCTGGTATACTGAAAGGCTTACCCATGCATCCTAACTATTGACAAGTTTACTCTTAGTGATTAATAATACCTTGGAAATATACCTAATCAAGTGTTTTTTGTTCAACCGTAGATAATGTATTTTAATTCCTCAGGTACATGGGCGAGGCGTCAGTATTACTAGATCAAGACCCGTCCCTGTATGCCGTGTCTGCCTACGCCCACTTCGCGTACACCCACAGCGCCCATGACCCCGCCCGCCTCAACCGTGTTCAATCCTTCCCTGCGTATGGCTGGATGATACGGAGGGGTTTCTTGGAGGAAACTCTACCCAAGTGGCCGCCAGTTTTTGTGGTAATTTGAAGGTTCAGTTATTTTATTCTTTTGTTCAACTATCCGGGTCACAATTCAACCTCGATGAGTAATAGAGTATTTGTATAAATATAAGGGTTAAATGAAGTTATATGTTGTTTTACATGGTGATATTTGTAGGACATGTGTTCATATTAATGCAGTGGCCATTATAGTGTTATTTATGTTTGATACAGACTGACAAATTTATTATCTATATTTTTAAGATACCGTTATATCACAATGAAGAACGAAACCCATAATAATCTTTCTTGATGATATACAAAGAACTTTATACAGGCAACAGATTGGGACTTTTGGATGGAGACTGGCTTGGTGAGGTGCGATCGTGAGGTGCTGGTGCCGGAGTTACCACGAACGGCTCACCACGGCAGTACTGGGGCACATACTCTGGGCCCTCAGGAGGCTCGAGCCTTTACCAACAAGCCATTATCTTCTGGCACCGGAACCAGGCTAAATCTTCAACAGTTAGTTTACCAATACTCTAGAAATATTTTGTATAAATGTTAAAAAGATTACTATCTCGTTGATATTATTTTAATTTGCTCATTTGTTACTCAACCATCACTGAATTTTCACTCGAAATAATTTGGGCTATATTTGAGATTCGTTTTCAGTCAACTCACTAGAGTCAATTAATTTGGCCTACGCTACTCTTCTAGATGGCTATGAAAGTAGTTTGTTATATTTTTGCTTGCTTCGTCTGTAAAACAAATCTAACGATAATGTGTGTGCATGCGAGTTATTTTATAAAAGAAAGAGAAGACAAACCCTTTCCATATTTAAGACTACAACTCATCCTTCTTTTTTCCAGAGCATTGAAGGAGCCTTATGAGCGAGCCTTAGTGGAGGAGTTGAGCCTGGCTGAACCTCTCAATGTCACTGATCCCTTTAACTACACCTTCCCATCACACAACGTCAGTATCACCAGTCTCTCTCTCTCTCTCATATAGCTAAGTGCAGCTCGTACACATCACAAAATTATTCTTATCTTAATTTTTGTCTTAGCCCTCTCAGGCTTGGAACCGCGATTAGCGTATTCAGGAAGGGTGTCCCTAAATGTACGAATATGCGATGAGTATATCGAAAACTTTAAAAATCAATTGAATGAAAAGTGAATACTCAAATTGCCTATTGATTGGGCTACAAGTTTTGGTAGTTGCACGCTGAATGAAAACCTTGGCAACACTGCTCTGTAAACCTCTTCCATCCCAATCAATACAAAGAGTGAGAGCCATCAGTATCAAGGTGGCAGGCAGAGTGAAATTACGCGAGCCGGTCGCTTTAAACATGGCGAATTTCCCGCCTGGACTACGGGTTAGTTAGTGTATCTAAATTATACAGTATATGATACAATTTTATATCTTAGAATACATGTTTTATTACATACTACTGTATATATGACTTGTAGTGTAAGCTAATATCAGCGTACAGTATAACTCGTTTCAATATAAAACCATTACAAGGGCTAAAATCCTTGTCCAACGATTGCCTATTTATAAATAATCGTATAAAATCAAATATTAGGAGTAAGAAGATTTTTTATTCTCTTCTTCATACCATGAGCTATACGTATTGATATAATTTATAGCTCTCTAATACCCTAAAAAATATAAATGAGAATAATGTACGCTATTTTGTACCTGTGCAAGTCCAAGCACTGCAATTGTATACACTTGTGCTAGTATATTAATATAATTAATCTATTGACGATAGACAAATTCTGATTGCATCTATGGAGAGTGCGTGAAAATTACTTGTCATTTCATATATAAAAAACAATTGTTGTCACTGAAATGTTCTATTTATGGTGGTGCAAAGTGAAGGGATGTTGGAAAAACATATAAGAATGTTTTTTTTCCCGTCATCATCACTTTTATCAATCATAAATTTGTTTTTTATGGGTTTTGCTATGGTAATATTCAACGTTTCCTCTTTCTATTGAGATATAATACATTGTACTAAACATAATTGTTTTTGCTGAAAATCTATGTAGACAATATTTAGATTGCGCTTGCATAATATTTCTTCGCCAAATATATTTTTTTTAAAATCCATATAAAGACAATTTTGATGATCAATTAATTCAGATGACACATTTGGAATGAAAATGAAAAATGCTTCGAATATTATATATATATATATATATATATATATATATATATATATATATATATATATATATATATATATATATATATATATATATATATATATATATATATATATATATATATATATATATATAATATACTAGATATATAAATATTGCTCAGCTTTTAACAAAATTATGACAGTGTAGATTTGGAAAAACGATTAAATATTTCTTATATATTGATTTGCAATGGTAATTTGATGTTATGGTATTTTTTCTGGTTTTATAATAGTATGGGTCTTGCTCTATCTTTGGATGCATAATACATTGCATGTAGAGAGATTGTTATGGGTTAAAACAAAGCGATAACATACGTATCATTTAACGGTAGCGCAAATGTCGCTTGAGAGTGAATGGTAATGGTAATAAGTTTCCAAGATACTTAAGGGGGCCCACCTCGTTTATTTTTTTTCTCTCTCTCCGGGTTGTATCCATTCGCCTGCATTCAGCCTACTGTTTTAAGACGTTTATCCCCATATCCAGGTGTCGTTTTTTTCCTGGCGAGCGGTAGCGAGCCAGCACATGTTTTCAATGTTTTTGACAGCAGGCTAAATTTATAAATTTTTCGATAGAAAAATGTCTCTGGTGAAGCCGGATTTCTCCATACAATGCTGTGCGAAATCCACACCTGGAGGGGGATAAACGTCTTAAAACAGTAGGCTGAATGGGACCGAATGGATACAAGCCAGAGAGAGAGAGAGAGAAAAGGAGAACAAAAAGCAGGTCACCCCCCTTAACTGAACGTGAGAGGGATGAAAATGTGTCGTTCCTGTTTGAATATTCTGTATATTTTAATACCCTACTTTATTTATTCTAATTCAAACTTGTGCTTACTTCATATTTTCATGACTGATGGCAATGTTGAAACCTGATGGTGACCTGTGTGGAAACCTTCTGCCGTGGATGACAACTGCTAACTGATGCCGTTGATTGTAACTGGTGCCACTGCTGCTGATTGTTGCCATGTTGAACAGGGGGCCGTTAGTGCTGTGTGCTTCAGTATGGAATATGGAGGAGACAGGAGGACCTTCAAATTAATCGCCAAGGTCAGTCACTCACTAACACAGATTTTAACCAAATATCCAACAAGCATTATACTTTGACCCATGTACATATTATTAACTAGAAATTGTTGTGACTGAAAGGAAGGTCAAATAAAAGGGAAGCTCAAGGGAATGAACAGCAATGGGAGGGTATTGGAGTCATAATTATGTGAGTTAGGTGCGCATGGAGGGTGCTCTTGGTAGCAATGTTAAGTAAGGAAGGAGAGGTAGAGGGTCTTGGAGAGAGAGAGCTTCGAGGGAAGGGGTCAGCTAAGAAAGGGGAGGAGGAAGTGGATACAGGGAGGTGCAAAGAGGGAGGAGTAGTGGGGTGCATGACTGGATGGGGGCAGGTGACAAAGATAAAAGATGGTGGTGCAGAGGGGGGTTACAGAGGGGCCTGAGTGGATGAGAGGTGGGCATTATGGCAGCTGTGTCCTTTAAGTGCAATGTTTTTCCAATATTGATACAGGCACTGGGAGAGTGGAAGCACAAGATGTGTAGAGGGGGGTGATCTTAGTGGCCTAGATGTTGTTGTTGTTCCCTAAGCTGCCTGGTCGAACAGCCCAGAGTCCCTAAGGAAGGCCATGGCCATGGTCGGGCTTTCCCACAGAGCTCTCAAGGAGTGTAGATGGTGTTGTTGGCGTAAGTGGTTGTGTGAAATGCATTCTTCTATGATGTATTTAATGGTATGGGGTGCTGTGTTACAACATGGGCAGGTGTCGACGACGAAGTCATCCAGTCTCTTCTAATAGCTCAGAAGAGCTGGACTATACATGCCGATCTCAAATCCAAGAACTTGACAAGTGAAGCAGCCCTTAACAGGGTTGCCTGGAACGCCGCCATTAGGACAAGAGACTGAAACTGCACGTATGTGTGGAACAGTCAGTCTTAACATTTTATGTATGTATGTATGTATGTATGTATGTATGTAAGAAATCCACCAAAACCCAAATGCTGCTGCTGTTTGGCAGATCACCAGGATCAGTTTCATCAGTCCCTGCTTCACCTGAGTTCAGCAACCCTTACTCAGAAAAGCCCTCATTCAGCAACCCTTACTCTCATACCGAGTTCAGCAACCCTTGCCCAATCACCCCCAAGAAACGTAACAAAGACAAGAAGAAGTTGAAGGATAAGAAGTCCCACAAGCAGAGGTCCTCACCCCAGGCACCCGAGAAGAAGACAAAGTGAGACGTTGACCTCCCGGAGACTCCTGGGAACATAATACATAATTGATGCATTTGGACAAGAGTACATTTGCGTCTGGCTATTCCTCCGAATAACATTGACATGCTATCCAACTTTAGCTTTGCAAGAACTACTGATATTAGTAGTTCGTATATTACTCTGTTTACAATATATCTTAAGTATCCTTATTTCTCTTTTAATCTTTGCAATACAACACCTGCTCATAAATACGTTCTAAATTCACACTTGGCCAACAATCATAATTAAATTTGACATGTCGTTCTCCCGAGTTCGACTGAACTTGTGTATATAGGCTACATATTGTAAACTACCTCTTGTCAGACTTACTTCAGTTTGATGTATTGTATTCAATTGCTCACTTTTTAGTCACAAATTGTAACATTGATTTAAAAACCTATATGCACTCTATTGACTTGTTATGTATGTTTTTGTTGTATTCACCCACATATATAATCTGTAAATTACCCTTATACGGCGAAACCCATGTATCTGTTCTAGTCTTAGTTTCCCAGCTCATATAGGACTGCACGATCATATGGATAAGTTTACGTGGCCAAGAACAAATAGATTCTGGCCGGTATCTTACTTATTAACCTACGGAGTACCAGGGTCGTCCTTTTCATCATATTCTGGCAACTATTAGACAATTTTATTGAGCTTAAGAAAGACCCCTATCAATAATATGACTTCAAGCTATCTCAACCAACACTTTTAACTACCACAGATCCTTCCCAAGCTGCATAATATCATATAATATAGCTAGAATAAAAGATAACACACGTCGCTGGTACGGTCGAGCTAATAAGTCATGTCCCAGCTGTCATTACATTTGGCTTGCTCTGTGCTGTATTAATGTCTGTCAGATGTTGAATAGGGTGGGTAAGTGTAGGAACATGTTTGTATATTTCACTCGATATTAAAAAAATGAAGTTAGATATTGCTAATACCAATTATTGATCAAAAGATACTTGGTGCCGAAACATGACTTATTAGCGCGACTGTACTCAAAGGGTTAAATATTATTACAGGCCCTGGGTGTGTGGAGCTATGACGCCAGAGAACACCACTATGGCTTGTGGAGACTGCCTTACCATCGGGCTGTCATATTTATTATTGGGGTGCCTTTCTCCAAGTACAGGTATGCATTGACAATTTTCTTATTACAGTATGTTCTTGTGAAGTATGTGATTGCTTTTGTATACCATAGGTGTGTATGATCAACAGTGGCATACGAATGGGAATGACAAACAGGTACCGTAAGTAACAAATTGAAGTGAAATTGACAATGCCTTATTCATGATTATCGAGACTCATTCAGTAATCCCATATTGATAATTGTATAGTTTGCTCAGTATTCTTCAGTGAAATACTGTATAACACAATACTCGTAATACATTGGCATTGACGAGGAATAATTATATATATATATATATATATATATATGGCATAATCTTGTGAATTATATTCTATTTATTATCTTCATCATGTGTAGTTTTCTGAGTTACAATGGTTTTTGCAAAATTGAACTATTTGACAATAAATTATCTTGTAGAAGAGACTAAAGAAACTATAATAAATTGGATATTATACATTATTATAATGCAAATAATACAGTAAGAAGTGATTCTTAGATGGATGAAATAAGTTAAAATACATGGTTATATTTACGAAACTGAATGATATAAAGTAGTTCTGACCCACTTGATACTGTATAGTCGATACCCTTCTCACATGTTAAAGAATGCTTCCATTAACCTCTCAAATATACTGTATTAGGTAGCTATAATATACATGAAGTGTAAAGGATATAGGTTGTTGGGAGAGATATTTTGAGTGCAGGGAAAGACCCAGTAGGGGAAAAGGGGTCTGCCTCGTATGGGTCAAGAGGCCTTCTGCAGATTTTCATTTTTCTTATGTTAACACAAGTACTATAGTTTAACTGTATTCTTAGCCAGTCAGTATGGTATAGCTGTATGGTAAGCCTGACGTTTAGCACCAACAGCGATTTTAGTAAATATGTTTCTTTCTATGTATATTTTTCTTCAGATATAGTGTTGTATTATAATGATTTGGAGCAAAAATTAGTATTTACCCATATCCAACCATCTATAACCACAAGCCCCCCCCCCCCCCTTAGTGGGGAGATCAAGGAAAATGTGGGGTTGAAGACGCTAATAAAGCAAAACAAAATTCTATTTAACAATAACCATTTGCCGTGGAATACAAGATTTATTGAGCCGGGCTCTGCCCCCCCCCCCCCCCCCCCTCCCCCCCCCTCCCCTCCCCTCCCCCTCCCAGGACTTATTGCAATTCTGATCTATTTTGTCAGTAGGGGGCAACAACTTTGTTTTAGAACTTATTTACGAGACAACCACACATTTTGTCTCAACATAGGCATAGGCATATTACAAATGGTTTCAACCCTCGGTAAAAGATAATGAAAAAGACTGTAAAAGTGTTGTCAATACTCTCCTATAGATGCCGCACAGTCTAGAGTCTAGACGAACAGCTGATGATATTATAGAGTGGCAGGTCGTACATCGGGAGAGTATTTTTTGTTTTGTATATCTCCCTTATAATACATTTCAGTTCTTAATGACATATATAGCAATGATGTATATGCTCTACCGACCCTATTTGGCATACAAAGGTTGATGAGCTAACTGTTGGTGCTAAAAGCCAGTAATACCAATGTCATCACTGCCACCATATAATTTCAGCCACGGGTACCTGAAGAAAGAGTGCCCCGTCTTGCGAGCCACCGACCAACTTACCTCTCGCCTTATAAACTACAGTGCAGCAGAAAAAAAAAATCCTGAAACAAACCGTGATCCTCTCACCTTACTTGAGCTGCTTCCTGACGGTGACCACATCTAGGAAAGTGTAGTCACATTACAATGAAGTACAAAGGAAAACGAGCAACAGCAGATCTACTGATCCTTACTCACTACAGAAATTTTTATGCCGTCTGGTGATGTCGCAGTCATAGTATCCGCTATCAATTGTTCTGTTACTGTGAATAAATTGTGTTATTTACAGTGACTGTGCATGATAGTGATCTGTAAGGATAACACCAAAACGTCACTAGTAAGTTAAGGAAAACACCAAAACGTCACTAGTAAGTTAATATGACTATACACGTGAAAGATAATAAATAAAGTATATTTGAATAGTGTCACTTGTGAAGGCATTCTTATCTTGAATCTTGAGGATTTGAAGGGCAAGGCATTCTGATGATTATTGCTTGTGTGGAAGACATAATACATCATATGATTGATAATTAATAGGCCTTGCAAAACTCTAACTCTTTGGATTCTCTATATCTTGTTCCAGCAATGGTAGTTTTTAATTAAGAAATTGAGTTTTCATTGAACGCGACATCAGTGCCTCCAGTTAATAGTAACACCAGACGAGTATTTTAGGAGCTGGTATGACTCGTGGTCTCACATTTTCACCAATTTACTGTCACCTATTAAACTGTTATATAATGTGAACGTTGAAGTTACTGCACCTTATTTACTGTATCTATGAAGCTTACAAAGTTACTGATCTTCATGTCACCTCCCTACACGACCGCCTAGTTTCTGACGAAGGCACACTCAGTGGTCAAAGTTCTCTCTCTCTCTCTCTCTCCCATTTTTGTTGAGTAAAGTCAAATTCCAGACTTGAAAGCTTGAACGTTTAAATACTTGCATGGAGGTAGTGGGGTTGGCAAGGAGGACATGCCTATTGGAGTTGTTCAAACA